>BGPR01000062.1:12069-352178 GCA_013235015.1 Araneus ventricosus
TTCATATTTATTAACTGTAATCACTATAAAAACATATTTTAACTATAACTACATTGTTTTTTTTTCTAACTGTAAGCAAAAAAAAAAGTGTTCTGATTTGCATTATTTTTAATTTGTCTTAACTTGCTTGTATCTTGATTCTATGTTTGTGGATTTTTTAAGTGATAATTTTTAAGCTTATTAAATTAGCCTGATAAGTATGGTGAGAAACTATAAACCTAAAAAAGATACTAAGCTTCTAGAAGTCAAAATTAATGAAGCTGTTTCGAAGATTGAAAATGAAAGTTTCAGTGCGAGTGCTGCTGCTATAGCTGTTGAAATTCCCTTCTCAACTTTTCACTGTCACTTAATGAAGTTAAAGAATCCATCAGTAGTAAACATGTAGGAACAGTTTCCCATATTCCTGCAGAACATAAGAATGAGTTGGCTGCTTGCCTAAAGAATGTGGCAAGATGGGAATATCCTTTGACTCGCAAAGAAATTAAATGTTTCTGATTTTGTAATTAAAAATAAAGAAGGTACAAATGAATTAGCTGTGCACATACAAAAATATTGTCTCTTTAAAGATGATATGCCTGAGGAAGATTGGATGAGTTCATTTATTCATAGGCATAATCTATCCACAACAAAGCCCAATATTCTTGAAATATCCCAAACGTGACAAAATAGAAAAAAATAAACATCAAATATATATTTTTATGGTCCTATATCCTTAAATGGAATTGGCCCATTCACTCTGTTGACTATGCAACAATAAACAGTACATATAAATGTTAAAAAAAATTTTTTGCAAAGATTTTTGGAAAATTTGAAGTTCTAAATTTTGTTGCTTTTTTTTAAATAAAATATCTTATTAGCTCTTGTTGGTTTATTTATTTTATCCAGTGTATTATTTGTTAATTACTGTTGTATAACCATTTTTAAAATGCCTCTTCACTAAAAAAACTAGGTGACCAGGAATTACCCGGATTCAGGGGTGGGTCATTCCATGTCAAATCAGCACAATTTTGAATCATTTTAGGACGGACCCTCTCAGATTTTGATGAAACTTGGTAAATCAAGAGTCTTAATATAGCTATGAATGAAAATGCAAAAAAAAATTTTTTCATGCATTTCATTGATGAGTTATTAATTATTGAAATTTTCATTAAAAAATGCTCTACTTTGAGACAGTTAAACCTCAATATCTCAAGAACGGAAAAAGATACAAGCTTGAATTTTATCATATATTAAAGCTCTTTTAATGCACTTTAATTTGATGTATAACACGACACAGATTTTAAATTTTAATTTTAAAATTTAATTAAATTAAATTTTTAAATTTTCATTTCTCAAAATGTGACAATTTTAAAATTCTGAAAAAATTCACAAAATTAGTTTGTACTGTACTCTTGCATCTTCCCAAGTTTCATTTTGGGATCATCATGGGATCCAATGATACATGGAGAATAAGTTTCACATGGATACAAGCTCTTCAAAGAAAAATCTCCTACACACTTAAAATTGGTTTTTCAAAATTTGCTAAATTATGACCAAAAAATTATATACTAACTGGGCAAAGTGGTACACACACAGTTTGTGTATGCACCATTCATCAAAATGTGAAATTAATTATTGAAAATTCAAAAATGAAAAGTTTTACAGATTGGAAAATAAACTATAAGGACTGCCTTTTGAAAATGGAATGTAATACAGCTTCGATCGACTGCTATTTTTCAAATTGTGAAATTTGTCCTGGCATTGATGAAAGAAAAGAAATATTGGAGTTTGGACTTCAAAAACATTTGATAGAAACAGTGACTTTTCATCATTGGGTTTCTGTTGACAGGTGTAACCTGGAAACCTTAAAGAAATCTGCTGATGAATTTGTGGATATTTTCTGCAGAGATCTTAAAGTTCTTCTCCGTCACTATTTTATTGTCAAACAACAAAGTGCTTTTATGGCAAATACAAAGGAAAACCTGTCAGAATCCGAGGTGGCAGTAGTTTGTGATTTCTCTGAAAATTATAGTTTTGTTTTGCTAGACGAAGCACAGTCCTACCACTGGAACAGTTCTCAAGCTACTGTTCATCCTTTTGTTGTGTTCTTTACAGAGGAAAACACACTTCAACACTATAGCTCCATTATCTCAGAGTGCCTTGAGCACAACAATATAGCAGTCCATTTATTTCAGCAGAAGCTTATTGATTTATTAAAATTTGAGAACAGGCTGAAATTTTTTTTTATTTTTCAAATGGCTCAGCTGCCCAGTACAAAAATAAAAAGAACTTTTCAGATCTGTGCTATCACCAAAGAGATTTTGGAATTGATGCTGGATGACATTTTTCAGCCACTGCTCACGATAAAGGTCTGTGTGATTGAGTTGTGGGACTGTTAAAAGAGAAGCTGCTAGGGCCAGTCTACAAAGGCCATACGAAAAACAAATTATGACACCATTGCAATTATAAGAATGGGCAAAATCTGAAATTTCAAAGAGTATGTACTTCAATTATGTGACAGAAGATGAATATATAGCAAATGCGGAACCATTTGGCACATTGTTTTAGTGAGGCTATCCCAATACCAGGGACCCAAAAGTTACATGCTTTTATCCCCTCATGCTGTGGAGCCAAAATTAATAAAACATTCTCATTTGCTACAACATCAACCAGCTATCAGGTCATATCAAAAGGAGAAATGTTAAATTTTAGGGATATGAATGGCTATGTGATTTCCATGTATAATGAAAAATGGTGGCTAAGTTACGTTTTGGGAGAAAATGAAGTTAAAGTGACTTTCCTCCATCCATCAGGACCTTCGCCTTCATTTTCGTATCCATTAACACCTGATGTTCTCTGGATTCCCAGTTCTGATATTATTTATAAAGTGAATCCCATCACACCAACTGGTCGCGTGAACATTCTACCAGTTGAAGAAAAGAAAAAGATTACAGAGATTATTAATCTCTTCTAATCCCAAACATATGCACAAATTTGAATGTAAACCCAGTTTGAGTAATACAAGTAATAGGTAAAAAAATATAATTATGCCTGTTTTGTTTTCTTTAAAGTAATAAAGTGTTAAATAATGCTAGATTTAAAAAAAATACATTTTATTAAAAACAAAATTTAATGTGCCAATACTGGAATATTAATCTATTCATTATTTTTTTGAAAATTAAGTAATAAATAAGATTTAAATCACTATATTGATAGAAAATTCATACTTGAAAATAAAATTTTCGTGAAAGCTTTATTTAACAAGTAATAATGTAAAATTAACAATGCTAATGATATAAAATTTGCCAAAATTATACTATGTAAATAAAAAGCAAAATTCTATGTGATGCAATTTTCTCATCAATGTGAAACTTATACTCCATGTATCATTGGATCCCATGATGATCCCAAAATGAAACTTGGGGAGATGCAAGAGCACAGTACAAACTAATTTTGTGAATTTTTTCAGAATTTTGAAATTGTCATATTTTAGGAAATTAAAATTTAAAAATTTAATTTAATTAAATTTTAAAATTAAAATTTAAAATCTGTGTCGTGTTATACATCAAATTAAAGTGCATTAAAAGAGCTTTAATATATGATAAAATTCAAGCTTGTATCTTTTTTTGTTCTTGAGATATTGAGGTTTAACTGTCTGAAAGTCGAGCATTTTTTAATGAAAATTTCAATAATGAATAACTCATCAATGAAATGAATGAAAACATTTTTTTTTGCGTTTTCATTCATAGATATTTTAAGACTCTTGATTTACCAAGTTTCATCAAAATCTGAGATGGTCCGTCCTAAACAGTGTGTTGACGACATGGAATGACCCGGGTAATTCCTGGTCACCTAGTTTTCACTGAACATTTAAAACCTTTTAAATTCTTATTTTAATTTTTAAAGAAAAGAAGGCTGCGTAGGACTTATAAGTCATTAAACTTTCACAAAAAATTAAAATTCCGCCTTGAGCAGTTTTTTCACAAAATGGATGTTTGCATTTTTTGATCAGGAGTTATCCCAGGTCACCCTATTTTGTTTTGCTTCTTCACATTTATTTGCTGTTTCAAATAAATGTTGAGATAATTTATTATTGGAAATTTACTTACTAGCTTTTATAACAATGAAAGAAATTGACTGCTGTAATGTTTCAGTTCAGATTTTTGTATTTTAGCATGTTTTTTAAAGCATAAGAGAGTCATTCTTCAAAAATTGTACATTTTCGGTAAAAAACTTTCAAATAGTTAAAAAAAATTAATATACATTATTTTAATAGTTTTATATAGTTCTTAAGTTTTTGAATTGATACTATAAAGGGGCAAGATGGATCAGTTTTAATTTCACTGTAAAAAAAAAAAATTTTTTTGTTAGTCCACGGATATGATATGTAGTGTCCACGGACATGATTAAACAACTGTGTTTAGCCATAAATTTTTTTATTTGATCGTTCTTCACTTACAAATTTTTAAAATCCAAAATTACAAAAGCTTCATGTACTTTTCATTAATTATAAATTCGTAATGTTGTCTATTATTTACCAACAGTTGATTTAGTATACAGATTATATCCTTCAAATCAATTGAAGAAATGTCTTCAATCTCGGGAAAAACAAATTTCTTCCCACTGGATTTTTTCATAAATTTTACAACCAACTCTTCATCATGATGTTGTAAAACTAATCCAATATAATAGTGAAAGCTTTTCTTTCCAGATAACGTCACTATAATGTAATAATTTACTTTAGGGTTTTTTAAACAGTCATTAAAATAGTTCTGCATAGAAGAGCTGCTGTCTGAATCATTTGTGTCAGAATAAACTTCACTGTAACAAAGACGTCTTTTTTTAATGTTTGTATCTATTATGTGCTCATCATCAGAATCTGAATCACCAGAGTCCTTTGCTTTTATGAGTATTTGACCAATGGTGTAATGGTGGCACTGTTGGTCAGCTAAGCACATTGTGCATGTTAGACGTCTTACTTGGTTTAGATTTTCTTCTTTGGTCCAACTTATTTCATGTGCTCTCAAAATACTAGTAAATGATGGTAATGTTACTTCAATCTTGTCACAGTCATTAATTTCCGCTGAAGCTACACGGAATGTATTTACTCCTTTACGATGTATTTTAAGTTGGTCAATTGGTACATCAATGTTGGGTATGTCAATACCTCTGGCAACAATTCTGTCTGCAGTTCTCTTGAGGCAGCCTCCTACACCATCCGGTGCTCCCTTGCCATGTCCTGCTTCCAAAAAATGCCAGTGCAGTATTTTGTTCTTTGCAACTTTTGATAAAAATTTTGCTGCTAAAACAAACATTTTTCGATTCCTATACTGATTTGAAGGCCCACCACTCACAAAATGAATTTTGTTTAAATTAGGAACAATGTTTTTGATTTTTTTTTATCACTGGTGTTAAATGTGCACAGATAGCAACATTATTATGCCTATAATCTTCAGATATTGTACAAAACAGAACACTTTGCACAGTTCTGCCTTTACTGTAGTATAGCTCAGAAGTGTGTAATGAAACTTGGTTCCTGGAACCTCCGAAATGCAGAGATTGTACTTCCTGAGTGTACTTGCAGCTATAATTTTCTGAAAAGTCCATATGTAGCAATATTTCATCAACTCTTGAGATTTTCTTTTATGAACTTTATTGATCTGTACTGGTGTTTGATGTTACAAACATGGCAGGTAAACTTAAGCAACTGCTTTTCAAATGCTGACACCAATCCATTTTTAGTAGTCTCAATCTCTTCTTTCATAACCTTATTGACTATTCTTTTTTTCCCTTTAATTTCAACTTCCAGTTTCTTATCTACCCACTGATAGTACTTAATACTATCATTCTTATTGCATGTATGGTATTTAATTTTCCTTTTACTGCAATATGAACAATCTCTTTCCAGACATTTTTCTTGTAATTTGCCATTACAAGTGATAGCTTGCAATATCTTGTCAGAATTTTTTTCAGCAATCATGTTTAAACTATGTAACTTTTTCACAGCTAGAGACATGTTATCGTGAACTTTTTACATATACAAGTGTCTCTATCTCTACAATTAGGAGACACTATCCAAAACGGTCTAAGTTTGCAAAACTCAGAATAACTTAATTCTTTATATTCAGTGGAATTGCATGCAAATTTTTTATGCAAGTTTATCAAGGTATCGGTTAAAATACTCTTTTGCATTTTTTTCTGTGCTCTAGTTATAGTGTCTTTCTTTCCGGGACATTGTCTGCTATATTCATCCAGCTTTAAGAAATTTTCTACGTCTCTCCGAGCTTTAATTCTTTTTTTCAGTTCATTTCCAAAGAGTTGTTTGCTATATAATAATGTTCTTCTGGAAGCAATTTTCGTGATTTGTGATAGCATCCTGTATTTTTTAACAACTTTTCCTGATATAAATTTGACTATGTTCCTTTTTTCTTGTAGTTCTTTTCCTTTTGAAAAGTTTTTTTGCAACTGATTTTTTAACACTTCTCCAAACAGCAACCTCTTCCTAACTTCCTTTGAACACTTTCTACCTTTTAGCATTTCTCTGTTTTTTTTTATAGGAGTTGCTTTACATTTTTCTAATCTATATGCTCGTTTCCAGTATTTCTCAACCTGTCGCAACAATTCTTCATTGCTTTTCTTAATTTCCTACTGTCCGTTCTTCTGACCTTTTTTCCACTTTCGAGTCTTGAAGTAGAGGGGAGAGGGTCAACATTTAAACCAGGACTTTGAGGAGGAGTATTAACATCCAACTCCTCCACCAGAATTTCCTTTTTTTTTTTTACATTTGCACGGTAAGTTTTAGAATATTGTCTCCATTTTTTTTCTTTGGTTTCTCTGATCATGACTATTCATTTCACTGATCCTTTTTCTTTGCTCTTTTTTCCTTTCTCAGTCTTTTCTTCGGGCTTCTTCTAAAAGTTCTGGATTATCTCTTAACTTCTCCCATGCTTTTCTCATACTTAACTTTTTGCTCTCCCTCCTTTTTGCTTTATATATTTCTGAAGAATACGATTTTGTTGTTCTGGCCATTATATCTGAAAAGTAATGAAACATTGTTTTGTTTTATTTCTTGAATTAGCTCTTGACAATCAAATATAAATTATTAGTCAATTGGAGGCAGCAATAAGGACTTCGAGGCCCCCCTGCAAAAACTTTTAAGGGGCCCCTAAAAAAGTATTTTTGTATAACACCCAACAAACAAAATAACTCGTTGGGGGCCTTATCGCCACCACTGTATTCAATTGAAATTTTAATTGAGCATATTTATATGTATATATTTATATATGCTAAGTAAAATTTGGACATTTTAACAATGTCCAAACAACAATAAATAAAATTTAGACATTTTCAATGTGATTTTTGCTTTTTTATCAAATTCAAATTATTCAATTGAAACAATTATCAATTTCTATTATATAAAAGAAAATATTGAATTGATTAATTTTGATACCATTTACTTACTTCCATGTTCCAAAAATAAAAGGCAGTATTTATTTTTATATATGATATAAATTACTCAGAGTCAAACTTAACTTACATGAGGCAATTAATTTTTAAAACTTTCTTCAATAGATAAAACAAATTCCTTTACATCATGTCCATTACCTAATATCATGTCCATGGACAATTTTGAACAGTAATTGTCCATGGATATGATTCAATTCTTAATAAACCCACAATGGCACTATGTTAAATTGAGAATATGATATAGATTCTCCTTTATTATGTTAAGCAACATATTAGTTCATGATGGAGCATATAATAATAAATTTTAAAAATAGCTGTTGGAACTTACCTTGTCCACAGATTTGATGAGATGAGCTTAACCGCTGTCACTTTTTCTTCACAAAAGTTAACAAAAAATCCACTTCTAAAATTCCAACTGCACACCACACAATAACAAATAAAAAATGGCTCACTACTTCCTTTTTCATAGCTTCACTTGACATATACTGCCATCTGTTGACCATTTTTTAAAAACTATTTTCATTTGTCCACGGACTTGACTGCAGTTTTTGTGACACGTCTACTTTTTTCAATTTTATTGTAGATATTAAGTTTTATGTTTTCATTTTAATTGACATGTTACATTCAAGGAAGTAGATAATAAAAAGAATATGTTAAACAGAATTAACATACTAAAAAATGCATTTTACAATTGTTGAATCTGTAATTGTCAATGCTGGGACAGTACATGGACATTATTTATCATAGTCTGTGCACACATTTTCTTAGTAAAAAATAATAAAATTGATAAATTTTAATATTGATTTAGTTAGATTTAGTTTTCAATCAGTAATTTATTAAAGTATATTTTTGAATTAAGCATTATACATATTTAAAACTGCTAAGGGACAAAAATTGTACAATTTTTGGAGAATGACCCAAGAACAGGGTTGTCGATTTTTTTGATTTTTTTCAAAAAAATCGATTTATTTGATTTAAATCAAGATTTTTTTGATTTTTTTTAAAACTATATATATATATAATTAACATTTGTATATTAGACAATGAGCGTTACAGTCATAGAATTATATATATTTAACAACATACCAGTCATTAAGCAGTACTTTCTTTTTAAAAAAACAAATTTAAAAAATTTAATTCAAAAATGTAACAACTATTTAAAAAATATTTGTGAACTAAAATATAACAATAATATACTTTTGAAATATAAGACAATTTTATTAAGGAAAGAAGGAACAATATAATAAAAATTGTCATTTCTTGACTACAGTTATATTAATGTATGTTAGAATATTGGAGAATTTTACTCTCAGCTGTTCATTTGTTTCATTACAAACACAAGTTTTGAAGCTTTCTCCACTCCTAATCTGTTTGACCCAAAACATTAAATAAAAAATTTTCCTACATAAAATTTTTAAATTCAGGCTTCAAGGTGCATTGAGTCACCATCAGGACTACCTGTGCGCCAAATTTCATGACTGTAAGTGTGATAGATTCGTCTGGACATTGCGCACACGCTCACAAACATTGCCTTTCATAAGTATAGATCATAGTTTAAATTGCACTATGTAGATGTTTGTATATCTTTTGGAGCATTTATATGCATTACTTAATTATCTTACATTTGAACATTATTGCAATATAAAAACTTTGTTGTCCCCAACACTATTTAGTTTTCTCCAATATTAAAATGAAACTCGCTGCATTTTACTATGTTCTTTCCTTGTGAACATGGTCCTTTCACAATATTTATTTTATTTTATAAAAAAAGGAGTATCTCATACTTTGCATTTTATTGTGTTGCTCATTAGAGATTTATTAAACCCTTTGCTGCGAATTGTGTCAGTTAATGGCACACCTAATTTCACTCGCTTCTCAACCGTTAAATTCAATTATAAATGTAAAATAATAGGTTTAGGATAGGGCTAATAGTAGTCCTTTTAGAATGTATATAGCAGTCTTACGAAATTATGTTTCAGAATAGGAATTAGAGATAAAGTTTGGGAAAATTCCTTGACTCGGAGATAAGAAATTTTTCAGTTCTGGACGTTTAACAATTTTAGCAAAGTAACTCGGAAGATTTTGCTCCAATATTCTTGAAGTTTTAATTTATAATTTTCTGTAAGATTCAACAATAATTTTCGAGTGCATCAAGGTGGCTGTATCTAAGGGGGTGACCCAAAAGGGGGATTTTTAAAAAACTTTTTTTTTTGTAGATTCTATGTCTAAGCAATAAACTAAACCCATTCATGATGTTTTCTCATCATATTTCAAAAAAATTATTACCTTGCGCCGCAAAGCGTTAAAATCTAATTTGCTTCCGTTCTCAAAAATAAGGATATGGAAAGTACTTTAGTTACATCAATTCAATGAAATATTTTTTTTATGTTCTATATATTCTTTCTTTAAATATACATTTAAAAATATTTTAAAATTACTATTTAAAGATACATGAACAATTTTATCTCATTAAAGAAGATTAACTTGATATTTAAAATAAAGTGATTTAAATCAGTGATTTTTTTTTAAAAAATCAGTTGGTTTAAATCGCGATTTAAATCAGTGATTTTAATCAACTGATCAGTGATTTTAATCAACTGATTTAAATCACCGCAACCCTGCCCAAGAATGATAAAAAAAAAAAAAAAAAAAAAAGATTGGCTCATATAAAAACATTGATTTTTATTTCAAAATAACATCAAATTAGGAAAGAAAACTTGCATTTTGTGACAAAAATTCTTAAGAAATTATATGTTAAAGAAAAATAAGATTATAAATAGATGTAAAATAAATAATGAAAAAATATTTTACGAAATTCTTATTTTTAAAAAGTACAATCCTTTTGGAATCATAATTACATAGAGAGTGCAATAAATGCAAATGGGAAATGAAATAAATGCTGGAGTTATTCCAAAAGTGATTTTGACTTAAAAAAATGCAATAGGAGATAACCTATTGGTATTACACATAGTACAGTGAAACCTGTGTCTAGCGATAAACCTGCCTCAATATTTTCCTGGTGGAATTCCTGTTCACAAAATGTATTTTGAACCTGCCTACAGCGATAATCACTTTTCAGATGCACCTGTCCATAGCAATAATTTTACCCCTTTAGAAAACTGGTATGGTACAATCCCGATTTTTCTCCCCCCCCCCTGAAAAATGACACCACATAGTCCATAATGTGAGATTATAAAAGAATCAGGGGGGATGGGGGCTAGTGATTAGAATGCACACTGATTCTTGTCTCCAGCTGGGTATATCGAACTTAATAGCATTTTCACTTTGAAGTTTTTAAAAAGTTTAAATAATTTAAAGTTTATAAAATACAATTTTATATTGGTGAGTAATTGTAAGATGAATTAATAAGTGCAATAAAATTAGTTAATATATTAGAATATGCATATGTACATAAAAATTAGCTGTTCAAATGCTCAAACTGTCTATAACAACTTATCTATAACACTATTTTTTCTAGGTCCCTATAATAGATTATAAACTGATTTTACTGTATTACTCTAACATGAAAGGTTTATGATATAAACTATACGGGTTATGATTCTGTTGCTGTATTCTGCATTTTTCATTTTTACTTTCAGTTTTTAGAATTGCAAATATTTCCTAAATTTCTGTGATTAAAAATTTAAATATGTATCCAAAGAATTTTTTTGTGTGTTTGCATGGTTAATTGAATTTTGAGATATAAATTTCCAGTAGCCTACAGGTGGCAGCCAAATTCTCTTCTGTGTTATCATCATTTTTATTAAATGAATTCTGTTATTACTGGATTTATTTAATGAGCAAGTACCAGTTTTTAATGTTAATTTGTAAATTTCTTATTATGCTTTATTATTATAGATTCCTTAAATTATGTGTGCTGTATTAAATATTAAGTCAAATTTTCACTGAATATAAATGTTTCATCTTATTATTAGTCTATCATTAGATGGTAGTTGTGAAGTAAGCATCACAGGATATCAGATGAGCCTATTTTAATAAATTAGGAGATGTCAACACAGTTATATTTATTATAACTCTGTTATTTCTCCATTACCAGCTCTTAGTTTTGTAGCTTCCCAATTTTTGAACATGCACTTTTCTGTCTGAGGTTGAAAGTCACTTACCATCTCATTCTAGAAGCACTATATTATGTTTCTATGTGCTATAAAGATATATTTGGTCCATTAACACATTCCTAGTTAGTGGTTAGAAGTTTTGGAATATCCACTTTATTTTCTGAACATTTATTTATGAGGTTATGACTTGTTATCTTAAAATGAAAGAGTTATCTCAAAAAGAATTGCATTGAAGGAGTTGAAACGAATTTTCAGAATGCAGTGATTTCTATTTTTAAAATACACTTTTTGATGTGGCCTTATTTAGGAACTATTCAGCCAAGAGATAGTTTACTCTACACTCTTTTGTAAACTGTACGAGTATTGTTGATAAAATGTATGTTCTTGTATATGGAAATGTATGTAAAGTAAATGTATTTGTATATGGAGAAATCCAATTTAGCTTTCCTACAATATGCATATCTTTGTGAAACATTTTTTGAATTTGTGAAACAGATTATTACAGGCATTTTATTGATAATTTATCAAACATAAATTACAGAAATGATCTAAAATCTCTCTTTTTTTAGTTTGGTTTTTGTGTGTTTGTAGCTAATTTTTTAAATGTTAAGATTGCTCCTTGTTGATCATCAATGCCTGTTCTGTATTTTTGATTACTCCAATTCTTTTTCTGTACACATAAATAGTTAAAGAGTAGAATTTTTATGCAGGAATAATTTATATGTAATATTTATGATCAATGTGGAATTAAATAAATTCTACATTTAAGGAAGTTTCATTATTGTTTAACCACTTAAGGTCATAACCCGAGTTAATTTGTTCTATGTAATGTATGTACATATGAGAATCGAAAATAATTTGTTCCTTAGGTATTTAATAAATAATTTTTTAAAAATCATAGTTCATTATGGAAACTAATTAAACACTTTTCTTTTACTGATTTCACTTTATTTGTAAGCTAATGGAGGTATTAAAACCCTATTATAGGTTGAACAAGGATCTGAGTCGACTAGTAAGTGGGCTAGAACATCATCTCTACGCAGGCACCTTGGACGTAAAAGAAGTCTTTATAGAAGCACACATGAAGTAATTTATTTTAGTATTTATTAATATTTCTCAGAATTCGTTTCTCTTTGAAGGCTTTATATGAATTTTGTGAAGGTCTAAAAGATTTGTTTAATTACTTCTGAATTAATTACTTTGTCTGAGGACCTCTTAGAAACCTTTTAATTTCTATTTTCCTTCTTTTTTTGTAGGAGAAAAATTATCTTGTAGTCATACCAGAAAAATTAATAAAGGAATGTTTTATAATATGCATGCTTGATTTTTAATAAATTGGAAGATTTATATTTGGTTTATAAATTAGCCATTCTTTGAAAATGCAGCAATAATCTGCTTCCGTAGATGTGTTGCAAAAGAGATGGGGTTTGATTTTGTTAAATGCTGTAACTGATTCCCCAGAGAATTGCTGTAAAAAAACTTTATCAAGTGATATAGATCATATTAAAAAGAACTTCAGAGTTAACAGTATATTATGTTATTTCTTTTTCACAAGAAGAAATAAAAGCCTTTAAATATATAAATTTTATTATTTAAAACATTTTGGTTTCATTCTTTATTTCTACCTTTTTTTATGATTTGTCTGATCAAAAGAGTTTTCAGATTTATGTTTTTTTCAAGTAACAAATATTTAATAAAACAATCTTTCATAAATCAAATTTATTCATTAATCTTGTCATTTTAAGTACTTTTATGCCATTGGTTGTAAAATGATAATTCTTTATAGCGATTTTAATGATTCAGTTCATTATGCAGTTATACTAGTTCTCAATCATGACTTGAGTAGATTTCTGTAGTTTTTCAATAGTAATCTTAGTTTAATTAGTTTTTTTAGGTTTTTGCATATGTAGTAAACTTTTGAATAAGCCTCTGGCACTTTCAGATTTTTGCATGTTATAAATTGGATCATTACAACTTTTAGGTTAAGATTAGTTTAATTGGTTTTCAAATTTACTTAGGCTGGTACAGTATCAGATGGAGAGCTAGCAAGTGGGAAAGCATCCACATCGAGCAGCATGCTTGCTCTTGATCGAATGAGTGACACTTCACATAGAAGTAGTTGCGCTTCTGAACGTCCAATTGATGTTGGTAGAGTTGGTAGCTGGGCTGCTGGATTTAATGTACTTTTAGAAGATCCTGCTGGTTTACATACATTTAGTGTAAGCTATTTTTTTTGTTGTTGTTCTCTGTGTCAGTGTTATAAAATTGGTACTTTTAAAATGGTGTTTCTACATGATTTATTAATATTAATTTAGGCATAGAATTAATCCTAATACATTTATCTTTTTTCAATGGTCTTGTATCTAGCTTTAGATTTGATTGGGTGTGGTTGATCAGAACAGTATTGGGTCAATAGAAAGCTGTTTGCTTTCTCACTTTTTCTATCTATGATTAAAGCAGTTAATGTTGTCGCATGTATTTGCCAGTGGACTCCTTCAGATTAAATTTGTACAGTCTTGACAATAACTTGAATGCTCCTGCTATATCAATAATATAGTTACAGACCCAAAAAATGTCACCTGTGATCTGACAGACAACCCAAATGTAGTTATATTTCACCCTACGATTACTGCAAAATTTATCCTATAGCTTCATGTCTCCTGTATAAAACCCATCATTGAGTGCATGAATGATGCTGATCAGCAACTCAAGTGCAGAATGCCCTGACCTTCCATCCTCTCAGGTGGCTACCGAGATGTGTTTAAATTAATAACTGTTGTATGAGTAAACAGGCATAATTTATTTTCAAGATGTTGTAGATAAGTTTTCTGTTTCATTTACAAACAGCTAGCAGAACTTCCATGTACCAGGTGGGTATAATGTTTATTAGTGGGGATCTTTAGATTTTCTGTAAGACGCTATTATTAAGTATTTAAATTTTGGGATACTTTGAGATGCTAAATATGATGCTTTTATTTATGTAGATTTGGTTATTAATTCAAAATGCTTTATAATTTTAGCCTAATTTTACAGCATAGCTGTCATAGTTGCTTTGTGTTGTTCTTTCTAGTGATAAATAAACTTAAGCTAAGAATTACTTATTACATTTTCTTTTCCAATTTGAATCTAACTGTCATTAGTTTTTTTAATTAATTGATTAAAAAACTAATAGATGAAAAGAATTGGTAATACGAATAGAGAATTTAATATTTTGTGTATGAGAGACGGAACTCATTTTAATTTAATACTTGAAATAATAACCAAAAAGATTTTGCGACCTCTTAAATTTGAAGGTTATTATCCCGAAAGTGGCATTGATGATTCGAAGTTGTGTATTGATAATTAGTCCATAGAGTTATCCCTGAAATAATAAATAAGAATTTTAAAATGCACCATTAGCTTACAGTGAAGTTTTATGTGGAATATTATTACTAATTTTACAGTTAATTGAGAAACTTGCAACTATTTTTTTACTATTAGTGCAGTTCTGTAATAAATTATACTTCTTGAAAATTAATTATTATTCAATTAAATTGCTGCACATTTACTGAATATTGATTATATATTGATATTTGAAATGTTCTTCAATGTGCAGGAATTTTTAAAGAAAGAATTCAGTCAAGAAAATATTACATTTTGGATAGCATGTGAACGCTATCGACAGTTGAAAGATCAGTCTGCAGTAAGTTTTTTTTGTTTCTTTTTTGTTTAGTTGTACATTCAACAAACTTTTGGAGTTTTGTATATTATAAAAAGCATGAAAAAAAGAATGAAAACAGCTGACTTATGCAGGAATTATGTTAAAAAGAAAGGACAGCATATATATATATATATATATTAATGCTGTCTTTTTCCAGATTTTTAATATTATTGTAACATTTCTCTTGAAAATCTATTATTATAAATCTTTTACTCATATAGGTTATTCTTATTTTGTTGAGCATTATTAGATTATATATTACTAAATTCTTGAAATGATTTCTTTAAGCTTCTGAGAATAGTAGCAGATATTTCATATTTTTTAACATCACTTAATATTGAAATCAGGTATTATCTTCACAATACATAAGCTGTGCTTCTGCTTTAAAAATTAAGAAACTTTGTAGACCATGTATAGATTAAGGTATTTCCTTAGAAGGATATTTTAAAATTATTACATGTTTTTTTTGTTGAAAAATATTGTAAGAACTGATGAATAATTGGCAGAATAATGATTTTTTTTTTTTAGTATCTAATGTGTATGAGGTTTGGCTTCTTTTTCAACTTCCATCAACACTTAAAAGTCTCAATAGTAGTTGGATGCATAATTGTTCGTTTGTGGGGTCATTTCAGTGCTTAGGGAATACATATCATAATTAACAATTGATGAATAATTTGTGGCCTTTGGCAGTTCTGCAATTTTAATGTTTGAATTTACAAATAATATCACCTTAATAAATCACTATAATAAATGAGACCCAATATAGGTTGTTAAACCAGGAAGTAGAGCGAAAAAAATGCCAAAATGAATATGAAATGCTTATTGCATTTTAATCAAAACTGATCTTTTCCAGCTACATTATACAACCACAATTCTGATTAAGGCATTTTTCTTAAGTATTGCATATCTTTTCTTATGTCTTCACTAAAAAGGATTCTACCAGTACATTGGTTTTTTAAAACCTTTAATTAGAACCATGAACTTTTTAAATTTCTAAAAAGAACTGTATGCTATACTGGAATGAGGAAGTGCAGCTCAGTTGCAGTGAATATTGCCTTGTTAGTAGTTTTGCATAATTTATATTATAGAATGATAAGTGTATAAAAATGACGGAGCATAAATTTGACTAAGTACGATTTTTATCATTAATAAATTATAATATGATATAACTACTATTACCTATTACATATAACCTTATTTTTTTTACATGAAGTAGCTTGTGCACACTTTAAATGTATAATGAAGTTGAAAAATTTGAATGTTTCATGGTCACTTTAGGGTCCACAGTATAATTGAGGCTTCTCTATCATCATTAAATTATAATATGACCTCAAGTAATATTTATAATTAAAATTACAATTCAAATGAATTCTTATGGCATTTATATTTTCAATTAATGCACCATTTGGTGTATTAATTTTACTTCGTATTTATTCTGTTAAGTTATAATATTATGTCATGTTTCTATTTATAAGATAATCTCTTAAAATACTGTAGGCCTAAAATACTTATTCAAAAAAATGTGTGGATGTTCACACCTGTTCACAAACTTTTGTGATAGACTTCAACAAACCAAAGCAAGTCTCCAGCGACCATACTCTAACCAAATATTGACAACAGCAGAAATGTTTGAATTTTGTCATGAACATTTAAAAGGAATCACCTTCACTTACATAAAAGATGAAGAAATCATTCAACATCATAACAATAAACTTCTTGACCGATTTGAAAACTCAGTGGCAATTACTGGTACAAGAAGTTTCCATTGTTTTGTTCCTGTGTCAGAGAGTAACTTGAAGTGCTTCATTATTTCACAAGCTACGGAATATGAAATTCATTCCACTACAAAAGCTATACAAATAACACTTCACACTAGAGATTCTATCACATGTGTATATGGATGGTCAATGGTGGCTGGCAGAGGTGAATGACATTAGTGATATAAATAAAGATGTGCTTGTAACATTTTATCAACCTCGCCGGTCCAAGGACGGCTTTTAAGAAAAAGGAGAAAGACTAGACTTGGATGCCTATGAATAATGTTTTAAGGAAACTAAGTGCCTTAGAAATACAACACCTACTGGAAGGACACATAACATTTCCCCAAAACTAAGTGAAGAAATATCAAAACTTCTTTATGAATACAAATCAAAGTAGAATGATAAACCTGACTCTCATGTATAGTATATCCATACTTTTGTGATGTGTTAGTTGTAAATAATATATCGATACTTTTATTTGAAGTTTTAAAGTGTTTTAACAATGGTAACCATAGTAAAAACTGTGTTATAAAATAAATGAATAGAGAAGCCTCAATTATATTGTGGACCCTAAAGTGACCATGAAACATATTCAAATTTTTCAACTTCATTATACATTTAAAGTGTGCACAAGCTACTTCATGTAAAAAAAGTAAGTTTATATGTAATAGGTAATAGTAGTTATATATTATAATTTATTAATGATAAAAATAGTACTTAGTCAAATTTATGCTTCGTCATTTTTGGCAAAAAATACGTTTTTTATGGGATTTTTAAAGTCATCTAACTAGACTTGTAGATAAATATCAAACATGAAATTTTTACAGCAATATAATACACTATAGAGGGTTTATCTGTAAAAATTTCACATTTTTAAACTTTGCCCCAACAAAGATATAAAGTGTCAAAATTTGGATTTTTTTGAAATTTCCGGATTTTGAAAGCCCGTAGCTCTTAAAAGAAGCAAATCTCAGGGTTGAAATTTTTTGTAAATACAGTACATTAAGGTAGCTACACATCCCCAAAAAAGTAATATGGAGAATAGAATCCTTTTGGGAATTGTATGCCTTCAAAAATTGAAAATTTGTCATTTTTAAAATCAAACTTCTAAGCTGATTTTTGCTATTTGAGATACAGTTTTCCTTAAATGTGTGCTGGAAAGGCTAAAGGCTGTATCTTCCTGAATAAACCGGTTTTTGTTTCATCAACCTCGGGTTCACCAGTTCCGAGTTCCAGTACGCAAACCCCTACAAATGCAAAAATCAGCCAGTTTTGTAAAACAAAAATGGCTGCCATCGGAATGCAGAAAAAGATAAAAAATTAATATTACTCTTTTTGGACTCTCGAATTATGTAGGAATCAACATACAAAAAATCATTTGATTATAAAATGGTCAAGCAACCAGCTCTGGATCACTTGACATGGAATGACCCATATATGAACTTATTTATAATTAAAATATTTTTTAATAAATTCTTTTTGAGGAATTTTGAGATTCAAATTATGTTGATTTTGTTTCTTTCAGCATTAGATTAACAGAAAAATTCATGCAATTGTAAATTCTCATTTCATATTATTAAAATATTTGACTGTTACCTAATCCCTTGCATATTAGTCAGAACTCTCCAGCAATTGCATTTGAGTATTGTTATAAATTTTGTTGATTTATTATATTTGCTGTAATTAAATAATTTATTTTTCTGTATTATATAAGGTTATTTACTAATAATTTATTTATAAGAATATGTATTACTATTTTATACTAATGTGTTAATAAATCTTATTACAAGTTTCATCATTAAAAAATTCAATTAATACATTTCATTAGAGTAAAATTATTTTTAATGACCTTCAATAAAACTTCCATTGTTTTTTGATGGAGTGCAAATATTCTGAAGTTGTCCCATTTTTGAAATATGTTCAAACATTGATTATGAAATTAGATATGTAGTGTTTTATTTTAAATATTATTAATGATATTTATTTTTTTGGTTATTTTCAAATGTTTAGATGGCACAGATGGCCAAAGAAATATATAACAAACACCTGTGTATTGGAGCTCATGAACCAGTCAATGTTGATAGTCATGCTCGTCAAGTTGCTCAAGAAGGATTAGAGTCGCCAACTCCAGATCTCTTTTTACCTGCTCAAAAACAGGTAGTGTATTTTGTACACATTATTTTTGATTACACATATGTAATTAGTTCATCTTCCTGATCCTCCTTTATTCAAATGTAAAGAATATGGCCATAGTTTTAACTCGTAGTAATGCACCCTGAAGCAGAAAGTGCTTAAAAGTGCGACGTACGTCGCAGAACAAACACGGTCTTTGCAGAACATTTATCCTTGAAAAAAGGAGGGGGGGGGGCATTATGAGCTTGAATCAGAAATCCCCAGATTAATGAAATTTATAGTATTTAATAATTCTATTCCCGTGTTGGAAGCAATTTGTGAATCTTGGGAATCCACAATCGACAGAATTGTTCAAAAAAGACCCACTGCAATTGATGGGGCTGACGCAACAGTTGGAACAACTGACAAAAGAATGTTTATTTATTCCATTGGTGCACCACCTGGCCATAAATCTGTCAGAAACTTGTTAAAAGCGGGCATTGTCGCAATGTACGGGCCAAATTTTCATAAACATTTTGTGAACAGTACTTCCCCATTAAAGTCGCAGTATCTGACTTCAAAAGTCATTGACAAAATTGGAAATTCTGAATGTATGCCTTTGTTTTAAATAATTAATTTTAACTTAATGTTTTGTAATTAACGAGTAATAAAGATTGTGCTGGTTAATTAGTATTTTTATATCTATTTTGCATTTTACTGTGGTCTGCCAAATTTGGACAAACTGCCTGCAAAACATTTCCAACTGTTTGAGGTCATGTTGCAGAACACTGGATATAATTCTGCTCCTGGGGTAATGCAGAACATGGTCATAGTTGACACATGGTTTTTTAATGGAAGATAATTATAAAGTTTTAATTTTGAAATTTGATCTAATGTAATTTTTTTCCGTGTATGCCTGCTGATGACTTGCCTATAATTTTCATTGTTATTAATTGGAATATCGCTTGAATGTTCTTTTCAGATTTTCAATTTGATGAAATTTGATTGTTATCAAAGGTTCTTGAAGTCCACTATGTTTAAAGAATGCATGCTTAGAGAAATGCAAGGACAACCTCTCCTGTATCAAGGCCAATCCAATGATGTGGAATTTGGAAATGAAAAACAAAAAATGTGCTCAGAGTTAAAGAAAAGGAAGTCGCTTATCCCATGGCACAAATGTATGCTCATTTCTGAATAAAAATATAAGATATTTAACTGGGACATTTTATTAATTTGAATTATGAACCTGTCACTTTGATATTTATTTAAATTTCAGTTATAAAATTTATTTAGCATCAGTTTTATATTGCATAGTTTTATATTGCAAAATAATTAAATAGATAAAAATAATCTTTGTCTTTTTAAAAAAGATCTTTGCCTTTCAAGAAATTTTCATTTAAACAGTTGATTTATTATGTGTTTATATTCAAAATAATTTCAATCTCTGTGATGCTTGTGTATATTTGAATATTAGAGATAAATAAAGTGACCCAATAAATATCTATATTTTTGTAATCAAGCCATATATATTCTTTAATGCAGTGTGTGATTAAAAAGGTCTTTAGAATTGAATGAATGTATTTTGAAAAATATTTGTGTAAATAAATGTTCCTATATTTCAATGGCAATAACTTTTTCATCCATTTTTATTGTTGATGATCAAATTATGAAATGCTGAATAAGAAATTGAAGACCTATACTAGGTTTTAGAATTCCCTATTCATAATCTATGAATTATACACGCTACAAATTATAATGAACGAGCCATGCCATAGCTTCATTCCCAAAACATAAACTCATCACAGCCCTCAATGTTATTGAAAAGTGAATAATTTACTTTTTAAAAATAACTATAATTCTTTTATGTGTGAAGTTTGAAGCTATCCAAATTTTTTTTTTTATTTAAAGGAAATTAAACTATAAAAAATTGTCTAAGAGTATTATTTTATTTTAAATTACAAGATTCTTATGGATTTCCAATTTTTAGGTGAAATAATTAGTCAAAAATACTGCAAGAAATGAAGCAAGCTTTTATGAGCATTAAGTCTAATGGCATCATTGTTGGCAGTATTTTGTTCCAATTTTCTGAAAAAATGTTCTTACTGAGGAACGGATATTTAAAATATGAAACAAACATTTCATTTACATGAAACAAAATGTTTTACAATAAAAAAGAACAATTCTCTAATTAAAACTCAGTTAAACATTTCAAAATAGTTTTCCTTGATAATTTTTTGTATTTCTGTCATTTTTTGTTTTACTGCAACACAAAATTTCATTCTTGAGAAATAAGAACTATTAATTTCTTATGTACGCTTTGAAGGCAAGGATTTCTCTTTTTTATAATTTACCTGCATCAAGAAAGAAAAAAAAACCCTGTAAGCAAGATATTTTTTTTATATTTTTGTGTATTTACTTGTTTTTCTTACAGTAAGCAAAGCGAAATCAAATGAGTCCAAAAGTGGAGGAAGTCGTCTTTGGGACAGACATTGTGAAATACGTAAATCTTTAAAGAAGAAGAAAAAGGAAAAAGATTCCCATAAATTAGATGATGCAAGCTCCACTCAGTCTGATATGACAGACAGTCGATCCTCCTTGACTAGTAGTGAAACTGGAGTTATTTTCAAAAATGTTTCTTCCCGAGAAGTGAGTATATATTTTAAGAAGTTTTATTGGACCATTAGCAATGATAAGTTTGTGAAGAAATCTTTATTACATTTACTAACTCATATTTGCTGGAAATTTGATAATTATTTCATATAGGAAATTTCTAATTTTGCATCCCTATCCTGTACTTAAAATCTAATTACTGTCTGCAAGGTCTGAGATAAAATTCCTGTTCTGACTAATATTGAGAGCACCAAAAAGCTGCTAACAAGAAAAAATCTGTGGATTTTCCCATTTTGAAAGCACAAAAGCTCTGAATACGTTTTCAACTTTTTTTGCTTTGTTGTCTGCTCCATAATTGGTGTTACTTTGCATGCACGATTTTAACAGTGACCATGGTGTTTGGATTAACCTAAAATACCTTCTGAATGTGTTAGAGTACTCTTTCATCAATAATAAGAATAATTGAAGACTTCAAATAAAAGATTATTAGAATAAAATGCAACTCCTTTAAAAGATCTTTGTGCCTCCAACCAACTTATATTTTTTTACATATATTGTAATGACACAAAATATTATGACAGTTGTTTACAATTATTACACCATCATCTTTCTTTATAAATTTATGAGATTTTCCCCCAGATTCATTGATTACCATTAACTTCAGGAAATCTAAAACATATGAGTCATTTTGAGAATGGCGCATAGTACTGTGCAAATTAATTGGGGCAAGCACAAAACATTTTACATATGTAGTTTAATTTGCATAAATTCACTTACATACATTGTATAGCAATTTAGTAGAAAATGTGCCCTCCTCTAGCTCTAATGATATCCTGTCCATAATCTGGCATGTATTCCACTAATCTTAATATAAATAAAAGTCATTGCGGGTATGTAGGTATGTGTGTATGTTCCACATCTCCTCCTTTCCATCTTTTCAAAGTGCAAAAGTTAATTAAACAGTCAGTTAATTAGAAATTAACCAAAACCGTTTTTCCATTGTAAGTTCAGAGCAAATTATCGCCCAAAAAAATATTTTTATACCACCTTAAAGTTCAAAATTTTACCTTTACAATTATACCAATTTTATATCTGTGGCATTTTTCCTTCAATTTTTATTAATTTTTCAAAATTTAATAAATAGTTGATTACATGCAGATGATTTTGAAATAAAGCAAATTTAATGATACTCTGTTGCTAGTCAATGGTGTAATTACTCTACCATTATTTTCTGATGTTTCTCTTTTTTTCAAATATCTTTTGGCAATGTTTTCATTGATTTTAAAAGAATTCTAAATCTTATTTTATTAGATTAAAAAATCACTGCAGTTAATATCGCCTGTCATCTTTACCTGCATTTTCTACGAAATAATAAATAAGTAATATTTTGAGTATTCCGAGATTCGAAGTTGTGTTTTAACGATGCCTAAAAGAAAATATAGTCAATCGCTCAAATTCTAACCAAGGCAAAGATATAGTAAAGCTTTTGTAAGCAAATGAAACAGATGTTTGACAATAAAGCACGCTCCAGAAATGTCGTTTACAGGCAAGCATTGGATTAATGTAAGCCGTTGTAGCCTTAATCTCTGTAGTTGGAGTCTTTGGTTTTGAATGTTTATTGTTCATATTTTTATGCAGAGTCTGCACATGAGGTCTTCAAAACAAAATAAAGGTCACTGTCAACTTTTCAAAGTTCAAAAGTTAATTAAAAATTTCGAAAGATTTTGGCTTTTTTCCACAATATCTTCCAAAAATGATATCCAACAGAAACTAATTTTACACCATATTTTTTTAATAATTAGCTTTTCAGTGACACCAATTTCATTTCCATGCAATTTTTTTCTCTCAGTTTAGTAAATTTTTTAAAATTAATTTTATACACAATTTGTAACATTATTTTTTTTAGTGTTGATGAACAAAAATGCGCATGCGAAGAACTGTCGCCCAAAAAACATTAAAAAAATTCTGGAAAACACTAAAAGAAAAGTTTAAAAGCAGACAATTCACAATTTATACCAGGAACAACTTTTGATTTGGTTTATTTTCATGTTTTTATTAATCAAAAAGTAATTAATTGTCCCCAAAAGTTCGTTAAAATCTTTATTATACTTCAGTATTTGTGAAAAAAAGAATTGAAATACTTATATAACAAATATTACAGAGAAAATTAGTTTTCGGCATTTTTTAAAAATGGTTTGCTTTAATTGATGTTATCATTTTAATTTAAAAACATTTCACACGATAAAAGGATTTTGTGTATTATAATATTTATACAAAAGTATTTTAATCCTGAGCAATGCTGGGTATATCAGCTATTTTATAATATAATTTTTTGATGTCATCATCACAAAACAAACTTTTACGTCATTTTCAATCATTTTTCTCTTGGTTGAACAGTCTACCTTACTCGCACATTTCTTCACAATGCTCCACAAATTTTTGATGGGATTTAGATCTGGAGAAATACCAGGCCAATCCAAAACTGTTAATTTCTTTTCTTTAAAAAAATCTTTGCTTAGAATTATTGCATGGATCAAGATTTTGTTGAAACACACCAACACCGACAGCGAACGTTTGCATAAAAGGCAGAATTTTTTCTTCTAGTATTGAAATGTATTTTTTGGAGTTCATCATTCTCTCAGCTGGTACTAAGTTGCCAGGTCTTCCAGATATAAAATAACCCCAAAACATCTGCTTTTGAGTGTGCTTAACTGTTTGATTTAAATGTTGTTCCCTGATGGGTTCTCCAGGGCTTTGCCTGACATATATTGATTGAAACCTTGGCACAAAAAATGTGTTTTATTGCTGAATACAACCTATACAATCCAGTCTTGTGCAGTCCAGGATTGATATTTCCTGGCCCAATACAAACATTTTCTCTTCATTGCAGGTGTTAATAACTGTTTTTTGATTGGTGTTCTCGCACGTGTCCCTGCTTCATTAAGCCTTCGTTGTACTGTCGATGAATTGAAGCTCACACCAGTAGTCAATAATTCTCTCTGAAGATCTGTACTTGTCTTGTGAGGATGCATTTTACAATTTTGTACAAGAAATTTGTCTGTCCCAGATATTATCTTATGTTTGTGTGGAGAAAGTGCCCCAAACTTATTTTGCTGATTAATAATCCTGGAAACACCAGATTTTCCAACCCCAACTGCTGCAGCAATATCCCTCACAGTCATAGAGGTATGCTGACTTAGGGTAACAATTCTAGTCCTTTTCCTGGGAGCGATATCCATTTTTTTTCTATACACATGAGAACCAGACAACTCACACAATCAACCACTTCTAACAGCAATTGAAATGCAAGTAATGCGAAAATATTCTACATTTTATGATCACCTCTTCAAACCAGTTTAGATTAGTCAAGGCCAACCTCCCTTCGTAACAAAATGCAGTCGAAACCGGTTCCAGGCAAGAAATTCCTGTAAAAGAACATATTTTATGGAAAATGAAGCTTGTCCCAATTAATTTGCACAGTACTATATGACATAAATACAAATGTAGCACTTTCTGTAAATTTGCAATGCTTTCATCCCTCAATTAGCGCTTGACATAACATTTGATTGGAAAGTAGACAATGGAAATGAGGAAAGTGTAAAAATAATGTTATTCAGATGATATGTTGATCTTCTGCATTTACATATAGTGGATTTACTCTTAATATGTTTCTTTTTCTAGAAAGTTATTGTTTGAAAAGTGGTTTGTCAACCCACATTGTAAAGAAAGATATTTTAAAATGTTGACTACTTTGTGTAATGCGTTTAAATAAATTTGTCTGACACAGCTGTTTTTATTTATTTGCTTTGCAGTCTCTAAATTCTGCAGAACTCACCTTATTCCCTAACCATTGTGGTTCCGAGGGATATTATTGTCGTGTTATTTTGCCAGACCTTTCAACCACTGTAGTGCGGACACAGAAAGGTGAAACTGTAGGGGAAATGCTCTTGAAGCTTCTAGAAAGGAGGAGCTTAAGTTACAATGCTGTTGAAGCTTACATTGTTGGATCTCATCAGGTAAAAAATTTGCAACATTTATATTCTACTGATCTATTATCTGTTTTGAGTTTATAATTAATGAATGTGTTATTTTCACTTTGGTAATAGTCATGCAGTTCTAAATTGAAACTTTTTCTTTATATGCTGCAATAGTGAACTTTTGAGAATATTAAATTTTATTATGCTATTTGTGTCCTTTCTTTGATTTAGAATTCTAAAATTTCATGGTAACTTTCAAAATTTTTCACTAGTTTGAACTATTATATGTTTAGATACTTGATATATTATTTTTATTTATTGATTTACCTGTTACTTTGTAAAAAATAACCTTGTTTTAAGCAACATTAGAGATGATTAGTTTTTTTTGAGTATCTATGACACAGTGTCCTATATTAGAAAATCCCATCTTTCAAATTTTGGTCTCGGATATCTTGTGGGTGTCTCTTTTGTGAATTTATGATGTAGATCATTTACGAATCTTGGAAAGTTTTGTCTCCTTTTTTACCCTATAGTTATTAAACTAGCTAGTACTTATGCCAAAATTCAGTGCAATATACATCACAGTAGTCTGACATTTATGAAGTCTCTTTTAATTTTTTTTTGTCGTAATTGCTGCCATATTTATTTGTAGGCAATAGTTTATAACTAGAAATAATCATTAGTTCAGACTTTAGTAGCTGCATATATTCTTGTAGTGAAAAAAACCATTTTATTATTTTCAATGATATTAAATATCTGTAAATTGATATATATTCATTATTTAAGAATTTTTCTTTTTCTTCCACCACTTTATGTAAATATTCCCCCCTTTTCTCTTATTGTATTTACTTTTTAGTTTTAAAATAAATTTAACTATTTTACAATTTGATAATTAAAATTATTTTTATACAAATTTGTTAGTAATCATCTAAATAATTGTGGTTTTTTTCATTTTCTTAACATCTACTTACTAATTATAATTTTTTTTTGTATTCAACTGTTTTAGCGAAACTAAAAGTGCAAGATACATCTAATACCTATTTTGGTAGACTATTAAACTGATGGATGCATTGAAAAAAAAATCAATTGCAGATTTTTCAAACTAAAATGCTGTACACATAGTATTATTTTTTAAAAAAAATGCAGGATAGAGCTGGTACTATTTGTATGTTTATTGAACCTTTTTGTTATTGAACATATTTTTTTCCGCTTTGGTAAGCCAAAGAAGTTTTTTTTTCCCTTCCCCTTATTTGAACAAACAATATACAAAATATATATGTGTGGGCCAACAATAAATAAATAAAGTACAGTAGAAGCTTAACTAACTGGCATGCTCGGGAAACGCCGATTTCCGAATACCTGAAAAGTCCGGATAGTTGAGTGTGACTGGAAAGAAATTGGGCTTTTTTTTAAAGATTTTTTCGGCCAAATAATTTGTTTTTGTCATTTTGAAATGTGCATTAAATATAATTTTTTAAATACTTCTGTATCTTCCATAACACTGTATCTACAAAACATATGAAGATTTTAATTTAACATTGATGATAAAAAAGAGTATGATCTGTAGCCGATTTTTTACCGTAAATATATAGATTGTAAAAATATAAACATATAAAAATAGCCGACGGAACTGAAAAATATTGTACTCAGCAAGCATAATAAAACTCTTTTAAGTGATCATAAACAAATACCAGATTGAATATCAAAACTAATTATCTTTTAAAAAATCGCAAGGGTTATTGCGCAATACGCGCGCCTCCAATTCTCCCGCACGTGATATTACGTAATCGGAATTAACATCTGCCGGTGACCGAGATGTCGTAAGGAAAGAAAGAGACTTCCAATCTGGGTAACCACATTAGCTTTTTTTTTTTAACCCTTTCCTTTTTTTTTTTTTTTTTTTGTGATTTCGTTTTAGTGTAAAGCGCTGGCGAATAAAATTTTAGAAAACTCATTTTTCTAATTTTTCCGGTTAGTTGAGCTTTCCGGTTACTTGAATGCCGGATAATCGAGAATTTACTGTATCTGTTGATTTCAATAACGCCTTTACTTTGTTATGAAATAACACATGCAGCTCATCAAAAAAGACATTTTCGTTATCCTAATATTATTTATTTAATACTTATTCATATGTAATTCAGGGATGAGATTCTTCCACTTTTTTGTTATTTTGGAGAAATTCCAGTTTTTTAAAAATCTTTTTTTCTCTCAAAATTCCGTTCCCCCCTATTTTTAGATTTTTTTCCCCTGCAAAAATTTGCTTTTTCTTCCGAAAATTCCGCTTTTGCACAAAGAAAAGAAACCTTCCTATCTTCCATTTTTGAAATAAAATTCTGGAAAAATATGCTCAACAGTGCGGCTTAAGGAACTAGCTGATTCATCTTCTACTGACGAATCAACATTATATCAGCAAGCTCTTACAAGGATGAACATTCCAACATTCAGTGCCATTGAAAGTATTTAGTACCACCTTTTTGCAGAAAACAAAACCTCTGTGGCATATTTTGCACAAAAAAAAAGTTTTTTTTTTTTGTATGAACTTGTTGAAAAAAAATTAGTTGAAAACTTAAGGTCATCTTGTAGGGCGTACCAAGAAAAAGAAATGAAAAAAAAAAGAACAAAAACAAATAAATAAACTACATAAAAAAAAACTCATGTCAAAAGAGGCAGCTAAAAAGCTGTGTGCAAATGCAGCAAAAAAGCAGAGAATAAGACATAAAAAAAATCTTCTCAAAATAAAACAGTTGATTTACCTAGGCATTCTAGAGATAATGTAGTCCCGACAACTATGCCAGTAATTAAACAGAGAGATACTAATGAAGACTGTTCAAAAACTTTAGCCTTTATTGAAAATAAACGTGCAGAAGATGCAAACATATCCTTTATTGAAGAAAAATCTGTCAAAGATAGGAGCCCTCCAAAACAAGGGGTAAAGTGTGTTAATGGAGATCTGTTACCAACAAAAGCCACACAAATAAAAAGCGAAAGAAAACCGCTTCTTTAACAATTAAGGAAATGTTTCAAATAACAATAACGCTAAATGAATCTGCCATTGTAACTACAATTTCTCGACCCCTCTCACTTTATAAGGTGAAAATCATTGTGCTGTTACTTTTGCAAAATAGTATAAAAATAAAAGAAATAAAACAGAATTCAGTATATGATACATTATTATAATTTATAAAGAGTTAATACACTTTACACAGTTGCATGTATATATAAAAAAAATTGTCTTTTATTTTTATTTATTTCTTGAGCTAACTTTTATCAAAAGGCTATTAAATATAATTCTTCTCAGACTTCTGTTGGGTGAATGTTGCATTTCAGTGATGTACAGGTGATAAATTTGTTTTAATGTCTAATTTTGTATTTTCTGATGCCCCTGATGATGTCTTAAACTTGTTTGTTAACTTTTAATGTGAATGATTTATTAATTATTATAGTGTAATATTTTCATCATGTTGCATGTTCTGATGTTTTACTTCTTTCGCGTATGCATTTATGGTACAAATTTTTTGCTCGCGTATGATTTCAGTCTTTTTGCTTTTTTGCCAATCTCATCCCTGGTAATTGAAATGTTTGCTCATGTGCCATTTTCATAAAGCATTATTAATTTTAATTGTATGCTAATGAATTTTTATACCTGAGCTTGTTTTCACTTATATTGTGCATATGGAGATATTGATTTTAATAAAATAACCTGATTATTTTATTGCATTTATTTTCATCCTCTCTGTAAATTTTTTGTTAACAAAGAAATGTCAAGAATACAAGAATGTTATTTTAGATGTGCATTTGATTGGCATTTTGGGTTCTACCACTTGCAAATAAAATATAAAAAAAAACTTTTTTAAAAAGAAATATTTGCATAAAATTCGTTTTTGTGGCTCTTTTTTTTAGATTTGTAAATTATTTTAATGCAGTATTTGAAAAACAAATAAAGGAAAATGTTTGTGTTGGTGTTATCAGTCAAGAAAATTGTCAGATTTTTATTCTAAAATATATGTTAAACTACCAGTGCAGTTGTTTTGGGGTTTAAATATCTCTTGCATTTCATATGTATTGTAATTTTGTAGTAAATTTTCATTTGTAATGTTTTTTTTTTATAAATTGTATGTAACAGGAAAAGTTTTTTGCTTTAATTATCTTTGGTTTTAATCAAATTCTCTTTATACACCGTTTTAGCCTCTAGACCATTGCACTGATGTTACATCTCTAAGCTGTAAAGAAATTAGAGTTGAACAAGTAATTTTGTTTTGTGTTGAATTGCCTAATCGAAAGACCATTGGTGTCAAAGCCAAAAGTAACAAAATTTGTGGAGATATATTGAAACCCGTTTTGCATAAATATGGCTATAAAATGGAATGCGTTACAATGACAGTGGTAAGGACCTTTCTTGTAGTTTTTGTATTAAATGTATTAGTTTAAAAATTAATCATACTTCATAACTATGCATTTATAGGAATTGAATATATAACTTAATTAATTGTAGCTGTTTTTAAGTAGATTTTTTCTCCCTTTCAAGCACAATGGTATATCCGAGTAGAAAATTTTACCTTCTAATCGGTGCAGTTTTTTAAAAATCTGACTTGAAAAGGTTAATTGTTAAAATGTGGGACTTTTATGATATTGATTTGAGAACTGCAAATTCCATATTAGTAATGAGTTTAATATAACTTGTAAATTTATATGTGAAAATTATTGTTTTGGTGCATTTTGAAGCAAACTATTTAAAAAAGTTTTGTTTTAACTATATTTTATGATATATATTTTTTAGTCCTACGATTTTGTAAACAATTTGTTTATACCAAGAACATTATCACATTTATATGAAAACAGTAAAGTAATTATTCTAATTTTTACTTAATACTTATGGAACGAAGCAAGCATATTCATTAGTTTTTGTTTTTTCTCCTTTAACTCATGCTTTCTATAAACATTATAGGAAAAAAATTCAATTAGCTTCTATGGCTTAAAAATCGTGGAATGGCCATAAAAGAATTACAGAGTTCATAAGTTATTCGCCTGATTAAGAAATTCCCTAAAAATATAGTTATAAAAACGTATGCACAAACTATTTTATCAATAGATACTTTATTTCATAGAGTTTTACTATTTGGTTGAGAACAGTGGAAACTTATTTTTACAAATTATTATCGGGAAAATTGCATCGCCATATGTAAAAGCAGTATTGCTATGTTGTCTGAGCAACCTGTCAATGTCTACTGAATATGTTTCAAATTATTTCAATAAATCATTTAATTTAAATTATGAAGAAAACCCCGGATTTCTGTCATTTGTTCAGCATTTTTTCAACTATTCTTTATCCGGACTTCATTTTAGAATGTCAATAAATTACTAACTGCAATACAGCAGCATTGCTTTTTCTCTCAGTGATGCAGTTTTCCCCGATTTTTTAAGCAATATCTTGACCGTTAATAATTTTATAGGCAGCCTGTATATTACTGTTTGTTTCATATCCGCTGTTCTTAATCCTCTGAATGTTTCACACGTATTTCTACGTTGACCTTGGACTAACCCAAAAGCGTAAAACATGCATTTCAACGTGTGGTCAAAAACACCCCGAAATCGGTTTGCACTGAATTTTACGTTCATTGTGAACTGTCTCTAAAGGGTAACGCACGCATTTTTCCGAATTTCTTGCCCCCATTCTTGGTTTGACATCTTGATTGATTATCTGGGGAGAGCAACGGTCAACACAATGAAGACTGATAAGGATGTACTTACTGCAAATTAGGGATGTCACAGGGTCTGAGACGCCAACTCGCCTGTGGTTTGGGGAATTTTAATGCTATTTGCAGTGAGGTTATTTTTCAGGAAGAATTGCGGTGTCCGATTTTTTTTTTTCGCATTGTGTGTGTCGGAATTTGGAATCGCATTTCCGGATTAGTTCGGTTTAATGTCAGCCTGGTTTGATGCTGTATTATGTTTCAAGTGCTATTCTTTTAATACAATTTATGTGATATAAGATTTTTTTCAATGCATCAATGTTTTAAAGATCCATCTCGAATGGTTATGTAAAATAGATATTGTGGCTTAAGTAAAATAGATTTTGTTCCAATACCGCATTCAGGCATAAAAGAATTGAAAGCCTGGGAGGTTGCTAAGAAAATCTGCTATTTACATATAGTTGAACAGTGTCCTTGAATCAACACATTTTACCCGCATTCAACTAGTTTTATGATATTAATCTAAACTTCTTTCATATTAATAATCTCCATCTACTCATTTTTCCTTTATAAAAAGAGTTAAATTAAATTTTTGTCAAAAAATAGCTCAAATTTTAAGGTATATGAAAATGATGCATTATTTTTATTGTTTTATCTTTCAGATCAAATCGAAAATTTCAGTTTTACAATGATTATTTCATTATATAGATTTGATTTTTATTAAAAAATTAATTTTCAGGTTTAAGTGTAATTTTTTTAGACTGGAACAGATTTTAACTTCATTATTACACTATTTAGAAAAATATCTTTTAAATTCATAAAAATTACAATGAAAAAATTCATTCCGAAAAATAATTATTATTTCATTAAATAATTATTAGTCGGAAATTTATTTTTAGGTCACTCTGAACTGAAAAAATAACGTACATGGAAATAAAAGTTAAAGAAAGTGGAAGAAAATTTTATTTTTTACATTGTAAAATATTTTCTTTTTGTTAAAGGCAGGGGAAAATATAGTTTAGATGAAAACGTTATCGTCTAAATTTAATGTTTGGGTGTGTGATCTTATCAGACTTTTAATAATCTTATTATGAGACTGATAATATCTGCAGCCCAACTGTCTTACGTTTATTTCAATAATCAATGAAAATGTTTATTTCTTGCTTAAAATAAAAGAAGACAAAAATATTTCTCAGAAAATGTTATACGAATACAGTATTTGCGCATTAGTTCCTTGAAGCACGATATTTTTTCTGATGTGTTATTAAGCATTCTTCTATAAATGATTAAATCTATATAGCTAAATTGAATTGCTTTCGGTAAATGCCATGCCAACTGCAAGTTAAATTTTCATTAATGCTCTGAGAAAAGAAATCCACTAATATATGTGACAAACCTTTGATACATCCAGATCCACTAATAACAACTTCGAAGACTGTTTTTCCAATAATAATATCAGTCTCTGGCTTTAGATTATCTCAAAATATTACCGTCACATGGCAGATAATGTGTTTTACCACAATATCTTATGTGTGCATGCTGTAATTTGTAAGGTGTAATTTTTTTAATAAAATTCTGATTTATATATACGTTTTTATTTTTATTTTGAACTTTAATGGATAATAATGAGACTCGTATTTATTTTTCAAGTTGTATGATATCTTTGAATTAGATCTATAATTTTATTTTTTTAAAAAAAGAGTAAAGTGTCAGTTTTATGTTAGTTAAATTTCCTTTATATTTGGTATGAAAAGGCCCACAAATATTCTTGAATACCACACCGACAACGTCCAAGACATCTATAAATTGTGAAAAGGCACCTGAATAATTTCGAATAGGTGTTAGATTTTTCTCATTATTCTTTGATTTTGCCAAGTTTGCAAAAAATTGTCTGTAGAAAAAAAAAATTCAATAGTTTTTTACTTCTACTAGCTCATTTTAGTAAAATTGATAGAAAAAAAGTTTGATCGTTTTTTACTTTCTAGTAAACGAAGTATACAAAGAGAAATTATTATAATCGTCTATCGTAAATTTCAACACCAGATTTTGATTAATCTCCATGTTTTAGACCTCCCTGAGTCCGAAAAACACAATTTTGGAATTTTGTTTGTGAACACGGTAACTCAAAAACGGTTAAAGCTAGAAAGACGAAATCTGGTGTATGGACATTATATAAAATTAGTATATTTCAATCAATTTTTGGATAAAGTCCGTAAACAGGAAATTTGTCTGTTACACAATAACTCAAAACTCAATAGCTAGATAGATAAAATTTGGTACACAGTTTAAAAAATTAGGAATGTAGGCCCGTATTAAATTTTAGGCGAAATCCTTTGAAACGTTGACTGTCTGTCGGTTTCTGTAATCGCATGCTTGTGAACACTATAATTCCCAAACGCAACAACTTAGATAAATGAAATTTGGTATGTGGTCTTTTAACCCTAATTGTCCATTTTTCGTTTCAATCGGGTAAAAAAACTCTAATGCCCCTGAAACTATATATGCCATTACTTTTCGATAAAAAAATTATAAATAAAGAATTAAATTTAATTTTGAAAAATTCGCGACTGGATGCTCTAGTACCTGGACTATAGTATCAAAGTTTAAAATTTCAGGTGAATTAAATTTCCGTTTATTATAATAGAAGATAATCTCTTGCGTGCTAAATAAAGGTTATATGAATAAGCTATTTCTTCCGACATTTAGTGCATTGGTTTTCTAAATGTAATCTTTAGTTTGAGGATTATTAACTCGCCCTCTTAAAAAGCATATGTAACAAGTTTCAGTACAAAAGGCTTGTAGTATATTGTTTTATTTAAAACATTATTCAGGGGTTAAGCAGGTTATTTATAATCCTTCATATTTATTAATTATTACTATCTATTTTGGAATATAGATTATTATGTGACTATCTATATAATAAATAGTTATGTGCATACAAAACGGATTAAGCCAGTTAAGCTCCATTTATATTTGTGATCGGCTCTAAATTTTTTACCTTTTATCGAATACTAAATCAAGAAACAGTATGAAAAGTTTTATAGTGCAATCAGAGATTAGTAAAATATATATAAATATGTTGATCCTTAAAATTAAGGAAATAATTTTTACATTCGTAGACTAATATGCTGACGAGTAGACTGAAAATAAATTGAAGCCAAGAATATAAAAAAGACAACTAATAATATAAAGTACAGCCAATATCTAAAATACAACTATTAATAAACATCAAATAAATTGAAGTCGCAGACATCTAAAGAATATCAACTTTCATGCAACTTCGATGATGTTCATATTTTTAGAAACTCGCAACATGAAAAATAAGCAATATAGCCTTCATTTTTTTGGCCCAACGGTCTGGCATTTGTCTAGTCTAACGGTGTTTATTTTTGCCATCTGGTGTTATGGACACGGGCAGAATGAGGCATCTCGAAGACATGAAGTGCAATTTTGTAACTCGACAGGTGTGTCTCCGAAAGCAGTAAAACCTAGTTTGAATAGGTTCCAAGATGAATAGAACGGATTCTTGCGGTTAGCCCTCCCCTCCGAGGGGGTTGTTGATTGTCCACAGTTGAGAAGGGGGAAGAGACTTGATCTGCTGCGCTTTTGGGAAAATCTTCTGTTGGGAGGAAGACACTTTTAAAACAGATAAAGGTTCTGCAGCCTCTCGCTTTTCGAATCGCTTTAGAAAGAAGACCGAACCACTCAGAGGGTTAAATTACTGTGCAAATGAGATATGTAACAGACTAGAAAACTTCAGAAAAATAACAGGGTTTTTTTTCTTGTAATTTTTTTGTATCAAGTATATTATATGAAGAGATTTATACTACTAAATATAGTGTTAGAACTTTCTTCAATAAAACTAGAAAAGATATAGCCTAAATTAGTGACCTTCGGTATTTTACCAGTATGCATAAATTTCTTGTGTTATTTTGAAATCTTATGCGTTTCTAATTATGTATTCTGAATGGGTTTCATAGGCTGCTTTGAAGAAGCCTGTTTCAAAAAATGCACCAATAACGGCTATTGATAATCAACGGATAATAGTTGAAATGAAAGATTCTTTCCCTTCAGTTGAAGGTGAGTTTATAATATTTTGAATATTATTTGAAATTTTACAGAATGTTCTTTTTTTCCCATTTGAATTTCTGCATCATGTCACTTTGAGTTAAGATTAAAAATTAGGAAAAATCATTTCTTGTTTTTTTTGATTACTTGCTCTTTCACCCTTTCTAAATTTGTAAGCTTTAAATTAGTAAATAACTTTAAAATAAAACCAACCTTTTATTTATTATTTATTTATTTTTTTTTTACTGTTATCTATTATTTGTAGTATAATTTTTCTTGAGAACTAAGAATGATTTTTTTCTGTTTGGTTTATATTAATGCACAATTTTTGCATTTGTTTCATTTGGATTTTCTTATTCATACATTTTAGATCCATGCTCAGGTGATAAAAGTAAGGCATCAGGAAATGATACCAGAGATGCCCATTCATTTCCTGATCTTGAAGAACTTACAAATCAAATATTTGATGATCTTCTAAAGACTAGACCAGGATTTCAGTATGATGGTCTGGGCATTGTAGATTTGGAAAGAAAGGATAGGGTAAGTTAACATTAAATTTTTTTTCTCTAAGTATTTTCATGTATCAGATACATTCGTGTTGAGAAGATGTTATTCAACTTGATTTATATGAGGGAAGGGCACATCTTTTGCTTATAATTTCTGACCTTCTCTTCTCCCCCCGCCCCCCCAAAAGGTAGAATGGTTAACCATCAAAAAGTAACAAAATCTAATTGAACTTGATGTAACCAATATTTGTATTAGATGAGGAAGTGACCCTTGTTAAAAACAAAGGAAAATGTATCAAGGATATATGATTCAGAGTCGTTCTATAATACTTAATATTACTTTTTCTGCTTGTTCTCTTAGAAATGTTGCAGTGGTGGAGATGTTTACTAACAATGATTTGAATTATTTTACTTTTGACCAGGCTCAATTGTAATTGTTATAAATTATTCATTCCAAGATTTGCAAAATTTTACAATAAGTTGTTTTAAAGCAATGCATTTGATGCTCTTTTATAATACAATGCATTTAAATTCAAGTTGGAAATTAATGCTGCAGTTTTTAAAATAGATAATAATCTTTGTAACATATTATTCAAGTTATTATTATGTTGTTATGCATGCAGTATTTTTTTGCTTTGTTAGTTTCACCCTTAACAATCACATAAAGAAGTTATAAGTGACACCATTTTGTCATATGAATTTTATTTTATTTGAATTTCCAGTGAATATGTTTTGTTCAGTAGAACCTCGAAGCTGAGGGACTGTAATCGTCTCAGATAATCGAAAACTTGGTTAATAGTGACTAAATTTTAAATAATAATTTCCTTTCTTGGACAAGATTTTCCAAAATTGCTCATTTGAAATTATAAAAATAAGTCCACAAGTAATACCGTATATTAACATTTTAACAATCTGTTTTATTAATTATCAAACTTCTTACATGCATTTTTTGAAGTATTAATTAGTTTTGATAAGAGGATTCACAAATATTACTGACTTCTGCTGTTTCCTTTGCATTTTCCCAATAATTCTTTCCCGCTCTCATTTGCAGTCCCATTTATTTCATGAAAATAAATGGGATTTCCTCATATCACTATTGAAGTACTTAAGAATGGGACTTTGTTTTTCTTTATTGTTTTATTTTCCTCTAAATAAGTTCTTCGCACAATAATTATCTTTTACAAACCGTTGCATCATGAAAATCAACGTCAGTGCCAACTTTTACGTATTTCCTGAAAAATTCCTTATCTTTACTTTTTAAAAAATACAGTTTGATTTTCTATACCCGCTTGGTTAGCAGAGACTTCAGTTGTAGAGACCTGGTTAATCGAGGTTCTGCTGTACTTTGTTATGCCAGAAGAGGGGGGAAAAAAGAAAAAGGAATATCACCAAATTTATACTTAGATTGTATGTTAGTGGACAAGTTTAGTATACCAATATACAGTGTTTTATTAGATGTAATTCTAAATCAATTTATTTGTCACTTTTGTATTGCCTTTCTGTGGCGTAACTGATATTATACTATTTTGCAATAATGTAAAATAATATAATTGTAATAGTGTGTTTTAAAATAGTGTACTAAAGCAGAAGTTCAAAATATGAATTTATTTGGTGTATTCTGTATTGAATTAATGCTTTTGTGGACTAAATAAAATATATGAGTATTTGCATCTTTTGTGGTGTCATAAATGCTATATAATTTCAGGAGATGTATCACTTTTTAAAATGTATCTCTTTGTAAAACAAGAGTCAAGAGACAATTTTGTGAAAGAAATGAAGCTTTTTATACCAGGATTTCTGTACAAATATGATTGTTCAAACTCTTAAGTTATTTTACACAGGCATAATAATGGGGAGATATTAGCAAAACTTTTTGATTTTATGTTTTAAAAAACAGCATACTCATGATATATATTGTGACAAAATCGACTTGTGGGTGTATGTGAATGCAGTCCAATAAGCAGGATTAAAAAAATAAAGCTCTTTATTTTACAAATATTTCAAGCAAAGAAACGTAGCACAAGTATTAACACAGCGCTAGTAAAAATTTACAACAGAGACTACCTATAAATCTCAATACAACGCTCAAAGGTTTCTTGTTAGCTCACCAGCTTACTTGCTGATCAAATTCCAACTGACTCACTCTTGGCTTGAGAGCTTGCCTTTTATACTTTTCAACAGGAAGTGACTTCATTACGTAGGAAGTGACGTAATCTCTAGAAAGTTCATGAAACCAGTAGAAAAAGGTGGAAAGTTTTAGGTCCTTCTAGAAAATTCCCTTTGTTGCCAAAGTCGCCAACTTTGCCGCCAAGTGTCAAAATGGTCGCCAAATTTGTTGCCAAGCTCGCCAAATTTGTCACCAAGATTAGCATCTCAGGGAATCGACTTTATAGCTTTGTAAGAATATGCATTTTTTATGGCATTAAAAGTGTTTGTATAAATAAATGTTGCTGTTGATACAATTTGGTATTTTTTTTGTGCATATGCAATGTTGATTATTATCATTTCCTTCCTGTTCAGATATCATTGTGTACTATATTTCGATCATGTTTTATTTTTATAGACTAAAAATACCTCCAAGTCATCCAGTCTGTTCCATCAGACTTGTTCTCAAAAGGATATAGATATATTGCCTTCCAAATATAAGTCTCTTACTGGCACTAAATCCGATGGAACCAAGTTACTTGTGGAACATAAGCCTCTTTTACCTCATAATCCACTGAGGAGCAAAAGCAATTATGGTGATTAATTATTTACTACCTTAGAATTATTTTCCCATTTTGTGCTAATTTATATAGTGACATTACAGTATTTTATGGTTAATAGTTTTTCTTTTCAAAAAATCTTAAGTAAAGTAAATCTTATGAATCAAAAAATGGAATGTGGTGAAAGTAAAAATGTTGCATGAAATTGAATATTTTTTCATAGAAATCATATACTGATTTTCTAATACAGAATTGCTTTATGAAAAGGATGAATTTTTATTAATTATTTATATATCTGGAAGTTGTTGTTGCTCAGAGTCTTTCAACAGGGTTGCCACCCGACCGGGAAACCTGGAAAACCGGGAACGGTCACGGAATTTCGGGAGACCGGGAAAAGTCAGGGAAATTTATTCTAAACCTGGAATCTTTTTTATTTTGATAATTCTTATTGCAAGCGACAATTCGCTGATCTTTTTTATAAATAGAATGAAACACAGTTGGCAACCAATGAAAATCAGTCATTTACTGACAGTCAAAAACGAATGCCATTCGTGTTCATAGGTGTTTACATTTAAATTTCCGAGGGACGTAAATTTCGGCTATTAGTCCAGTCAACGAAGGGTTTGAAAAAAAAAAACATTAAATCAAATAGTTTTGAAAATTGGTACACATGTTCGTTAGGAGCTTTTGATAAACATACTAAAAGCCCCCGATCCTGGGGGGGTAAGCTCACGGCGCCATCTTGGATTTCATCCCCTTTTTCAGTTTTTCCAGAATATCTCGAAAACTGTTGAGATTTCAAATTAAAATTGATTTAACAAATTAAAGAGCGTAAAATTCCCTACAAATACATGCTTATATTTTTCTTCCAGCTTTAATTGTTTTCCAGATAATGGGTCTCAAAGGTTGCCGCCATCTTGGATTTCATTCCCCCTTTTTTTAGTTTTTCTGAATAACTCGAAAAGTATTCAATTTTCAAATCTTAATTGATTCAACAAATTAAAAAGCGTGAAATTCCTTTCAAATATATTTTTTTATTTTTCTGTCAGCTTTAATAGTTTCGAAGATAATGGGTCTCAAAAGTTGTTGCCATCTTGGATGTCACCCCCTTTTTTTAGCTTCTCTTGAATATCTCGAAATCTATTCAATTTTTAAATAACATGTAGTCAGCAAATTAAAGAGCGCAAAATTCCCTACAAACGCATGCTTTTATTTTTGTTTTAGCTTTTAATAGTTTCCGAGATAATGGATTTCAAAATTTGCAACCATCTTGGATTTTATCCCCCCTTTTTAGTTTTTCTTAAAAATCTCTGAAACTATTAAAGCTAGAAAATAAATAAAAGCATGCATTGGTTGGGAATTTTACAATCATTAATTTGTTGTATTTAATGTAATTTGAAAATCAAATAGTTTTCGAGGTATTAAAAAAAAACTAAAAAAAGGGGATAAAATCCAAGATGACGGCAAATTTTTAAATCTATTATCTCGGAAACTATTAAAGCTAAAACAAAAATAAAAGCATGTGTTTGTAGGGAATTTTACGCTCTTTCATTTGCTGATTACATGTAATTTGAAAATTGAATAGATTTTGAGATATTCAAGTGAAACTAAAAAAGGGAGATGAAATCAAAGATGGCGGCAACTTTTGAGACCCATTATCTGGGAAACTATTAAAGCTGGAAGAAAAATAAAAGTATAGTTTGTAGGGAATTTTATGCTCTTTAATTTGTTTAATCAATTATAATTTGAAAACTGAATATTTTTCGAGATATTCAGGAAAAACTAAAAAAGGAGGGATGAAATCCAAGAGGGCGCTGCGAACTCACCCTCCAGGAACGGGGACTTTTAGTATGTTCATAATAAGCCCCTCACGAACATGTGTACCAATTTTCAAAACTATATGAGTTAATGTTTTTTCACCCCCATTTTGGACCTTCGTTGACTGGACTATATGAACAGAATCGCATTCCTTTTGGTAGTTAAATTAGATGATACTTCTTGAAATCTATAGTATAATCACATTCAGATATGGAAGAAGAACCTGGATGTGGCTATATGTCCAAGGGATTCAGATAGCTTACGAGATCGTAAATTTCTCTTGATCTGTCTGCAAGTTAGCATCCACACTACTGCTGCTTTTATGATGATTTAATATCAAATAGGAGTTATACCAGAATTAGTTTGTTTTTCCATTTCTGGAGATCTTTTCATTGAATTATGAAGTATTTGAAATTAGTGCTAATATTTTCTTTCAGCATTTTTGTTTGTTTGTTTATTTTGTGTCTGTTTTTTTTTCCTCTGAGTGTTGGGAAACATTATGATTACTGATCATTTTGATAAATTATGGGATCTTCAAAGTATGGGACAGCCGTTACCCATACATATAAAAGAACAATTTTTTTAGTATTATGTATGCATGTTCGGGGTTTCCTTTTTTTCGTTCTTTACGCACGCCCAGATCTTTGACATATGAGATCAAATTTAGCAAAGTGATGGATTACCACAAGAGGGAAGCTAACGCCACAGTAATTTTTTTTAAAAAAATTCAAATTAGATTTTTATTTATTTAATTTTAAATCCCCATTTTTGCGAATTTTATTTCTTCTCTTTGATGCTTTATTTTATTTATTTCTCTTTATATATTGTCCATTTTGATCTGTATTGAAGGAAGTTGGTTGGAATAAAAAGTTGCTTTTTTTCGTCTGTAAACTATTCGATTCCATTCGTGTGACAGAATATTATGCTTCTGTATTTTAATTTATAAACATCAGTAAAAAATCGTTTTCTTACATTTTTTTTCCTCTGCCTTTTTATGTTTTATTTTGCAACGTATATTTTTATATAGATTTTGATCGTCCTAAAGAATTTTTAAGTTTATATTTTTAATCAGGAAAACCTGGAAAATTCGGTGCAGTAGAATTGTTCATTGTAGAGATGTATTAGTTATTTTATGGTTTATTGTTTAAAAGTTTTAAATAAATGTTCTTTTTTTCAAACATTTTGCTTTTTTATTCAAACTATACTGACTTGAATGAATACTTAGTATGGCTAATGTGCAGGTGATTTTTTTCTGTGGTTAATGGGCTACTTCCGAAAAAAGTTAGGGAATTTTTTTATAAAACCTGGAAATGTCAGGGAAAAGTCAGGGAAACTGAAACAGCAAAAATGATGGCCACCCTGTTCAAGCAGGAAAGGTTTGGTTCACGTTAAATATATGTGTAGACTCATAAATACCTAAAGAATTTGCTATGGTATATATATATATATATAGTCATATTTCCAAGTGTATTTTAGATTTCTTTTATTTGTATAATGGAAGTGTTTTTGTAAAACACGAGAAAAAGATATTTTACTAAATATGATTGATAGGACTGGAGGACTGTATAAAAAAATTAAATTTCGTAACTTTTTCATTAATATATGTTTTCACTCAAAAAAAACAAAAAAACATATATTATAATTCTTCCCTTCATTTAAAGTATTTTTCCAATTGAAACTATTTGTCTATCTCTAACGGTTTAGAAATTAGCTATTGAACCACGATAAGTGTGGACACCCTGTATATATATATAAATATATGTGTTTGTATTTTTTTACTTGTATATTTAGTTAGTGGGCCTCAAAATATTCTTTTACTCAGCAGGTGGTCCGCACAACCAAAAAGGTTGGGAACCACTGACCTAGGATACAAAAATTCCTATATCCAATTAAGTTTAAAGGAAAAGAAAAATAAATGTTTTAAAATACTTCCTCAGTTTGCATTCTGAAATATTGGGCAGTTTGTGCTTAAATTCATGCAGTTTATGTATTTTATTCAGAAGTATATTACAATTTTTTAAAGCAGTATTTTTTGTAAAGTAGGCAGTTTCTGAAACTCGGGAATAAATTTGTCAAATCTAATCGTGGTCCAATAGCTAATTTCTAAACCATTAGAGAAAGGCATATGCTTCCAAAATGCTTTAAATGATGCAATTGAAAAAATTATGAAGTCTAAATTTTTATACCGTTCCCTTGTCCTATTAGCATATTTAGTAAAATATTCTGATGCACTGATAATTTAAAGAAGATGCTCTCTTCTACAACTTAATTGTCCGAGTTAAAAACCTTGATGCCGTCTTAAGCAAGTGGCACACATTGATTTCTTTAATTTCCTTGAGGTGGCCATTGAAATGGTCTAAAATAGTCATATTATCTGAATTTTGGTTAGAACTTTAAAAAATGCCATGAAACTCTTCAATTGAAAATTGTTTTCAGTCACATAATCTGTATGTAGAAATTAGACACAGTCTTGCCCCCAGAATTTGCTTTCCCCCTTATGTTTTTTAAAGAAAAAATTTACATTTTTCGGTGCCATTTGAAAAATGATTGCTGTCTGCTTATTAAATAATTTTTTATTTTTTTCCAGATGGTTTGAATGCAGCTGCTTTGTCATCCGTGAAGGATAGTAATTCTTCATCTGCTAAGTTTGAAAACAATTCCAATGATTTTTCTCATGGGAAAGAGAATTTCCCTGTACCAAATAAAACTGAAATGAAAACTAACATTCCTTTTAGCAATGTTGATGTTGAATATGGATTAGCTACAGCTCTTCAAAGAATGGATCCTGGTTTTACACCAGATCTAATTTATTCTACAACAAAACTAGCTGAGAAATATTTTCCAAGGCAGTGTTATTCTTCTGCAGCTGACTTTGAAGAAACAAATTCTGAAAATATTTTGCAAAATCTTGGTATTCTTCCTTCAGACATGAAGGATTTAAAGTCGAGACATGCACAGTGGTCACCATCAAAGGTGCACTCTGTATCCCATCCTCCACCTAGACTTCCTCCTCGTGTGAGACCTTCCGAGCAAAAAGAAGTTGTCTTGCCCTTAAATTCATCACCTACTCCTAATTTGGATTCAACATTAATTGCCAGTGACAGTTTTGAATTGGACCTTGATGTAGATGTGACACTACGTGCTACATCAGATGAATCTTTGTCTCCTCAGATAAACTTTCCAACAGAATCTTCGGCCCAAGTTGAGGATGCTTCAATTGAGAGAGATTTCTCAAAAGAAAACCCATTTTCTCAACCACTTTTACGGAGATTGTCTTGTGAACCTCCACCTGTTCCACCTAAAGCTGTTGCTAGAGGTCCTCCTCCTCGCCCACCAAGTCGACAATTGGTACACAGTAACCCAGCATTTTGTATGACTTCAGAAGATGATCTATCAGATGAAGATGAAAGATTAGAGAATGAAGTTAAAACAGATGTAGTTTCATTACCACAGCCAAACAATTACCTAAATTTAGGTAAAGAATATGGAGAATTTAATATAAGTTTTGTGTGAAGTTAAATGAAATTCCATAAATATATATATTTATATACAGAATATCCTGCCATTTAGCTTTATACAATTAAATTTTGTAGGTATATATTTATTTTTGCTGTTTTGTAATGTAACTATGCAGTATGTGTTGCATATATTGCATTGCAATAGCATATTTGGATTGCAACTGTATATGATATTTAAAAATGTTTTGGCTCATCAAATTTTTTAACATTAAAATGATGAACTCAAGATTTCTATATAATTTGAATTGTTTAAGAAAACAAAGTTTCAGGATATTTCAGTGTAAAAATCACTAATATTTTTTAATGACAGTAAAAAAATTAATGAAGGTTTCCATCTTTTGAAATTAAGTCTTTTTTTTAAAAAAAATCTGTTGTACAGTTTTCATCCGTAATTTCTTTCTAACAATAATTGAATCAACATTCACAAATTGAAATTTCTTTCAAAGTATATAATTTTAAGAAATTTTTATTCTAAAATTTTAGAAATAAATTTTTATGTATTGAACCATGCAAATTAGATAATGAATTAAATCATAATTATTGTATTTTATTTTAAAAAAATAAATGGCATCTTAGATATATCAGTAAATTTTTAGAATCGGAATCCTAAGTTTTAAGAGATTATTTACAAAATCTTACTATTGTGTGATGCTTTTGAAGGTTCATGAAGTAATTAATGTATATATGCCCTAAAATAAAGATTTTATGCCCATAGTGTAATTTATATATACTCATTATTCCCTAAATTTTAGAAGCTAAAAATTAAATTTATAATGAAAATTCTGCTCTTTTCTGAAGTTGTCTTTTTTTTTAAATTCAGAAAACTGCATTCAATGCTTTGTAGGTTTTTTTTTTGTTTATATATTGTGATAATTTCATTTTGCATGTTCAATCAGTAGCTGTACTATTTTTATTTCTATACCAGCCATTTATTTTCTTCCCTGTTTTGGATTTTTAGTTAAGTTTGCAGGAATATTTCTTCGGATTTTTTTTTATTGCTGAAGTTTTTAAGTGTACAAAGGAAGAAACATTCCAAGATAACTAGATGAAATGTTCAGAATATAAGTTAATATTGTTTTTTACTGTAAAAAACTGGCTGTTTCAGAATAAATGCTTATAGTATGACTTGTATACTATTTCAATTTTATCCATTTATAGTAGTGCTATAAATGTTCATAGGCTCACTTAAGTTCATTTTCTGTGTAAGTCGACAAAATAGCTATATTTTCTGTATGAAATTGTTATATAATTTTTGTTATTATTAGAAGAAAATATTCCACATTTTTTTTAAAATTAGCTTATTTTTATACGGATAAATATATTGTATTCTTGTGCATTTATATTTGTTACTACTTTTATTGTAAAAATAAATGCTATTTTTTATATCCCACATCACAATAGATATTTAGACAAAAAGAGTTGCCAGTTTATAATACTTTAGGAATTTTTTAAAAGCAAAATATAGTGATATTTAAAAGCATTTTGCCCTATTTACAGGCTTTTACTGCAGTGAGAGTTTTTTAGCATTAAAATTTCTAAAGCTTCTCGGATATGCCTTATTACAAATTCATGACATTTCAGTTTATTTAGCTATCTTCTCTGCTGACAATTCCTATGTTTTAATAATTTCGACTGATATTTCATATCTGTATGTGTAAATATCTGTTGTTAATGCTACAAGTATTATGTCATTTAAATTGCCTGAGTTAGTGGTATAAATTGTAATTTTGAAAAATTAAATTGGTTTTATATATTATTTCATCTTAAAATATCATTTTCAGTTCTGAGTTTTATTTACAGTGTTTTGTTGATTTTTCTCTTTTTTTTTTATTTGAAACATTTTCCTCACTACATTAGTATTTTGTCTTAAAATGCATTTAATCTGCAAATGCACCTTTATTGCACATGAGACTTGAAAAATGATCCATTCACATTATAGATATTATAAAACTGTACTGGACTTTTAATAATTATGTTGATATTTGTATGTTTGTAAGCATGTTCTGGCATTGGTTTGAGAGAAATTAGCCAGACATTTAAAAAGTGTCAAAATTTGACATTCAATATTTTGAAAATATATATTGCAGTTGCTAAAAATTGATCAATAGGAATTTGACAATTGTTCTGCATATGATTCAACAGGCCACTGTTTTAAGTGTATTTTGTTTTTTATTAGATGAACTGAAAATGTCAATACAAATCTGTAATCTAAACCTGATCTTTAAATGATTATTATTTAACCAATTTTTTTATTTCTGTCACTTTAATAGAAAAGTACCTTAATGAATAAGTTATTTATTATGGAATTCTCTGATGATTTATATTTTTGTATTGTATCATATGTAAGATTTTTTTTAGAATTCTAACAAGTCCCTAGTCTCTCAGCAATAAAATATACTTATTGTTATATGACTGTGAAAGTTTGTTATTTTGTGAATAAATTTTTATCTATTTGATTTGTGTGCTTTCTGTTCATGTTGTTGTTAAATATACTGAAATGCTTTTAAGTCATAAAAAAACTTTTCCTGGGACCTTCCTCTCCCCAATATATATACAATTGTTATGATTTTTTATAGTATTAATGGATTAAAAGGGAATTCATGAATTTAATGTGTATCCAAGTTTGCTGTTACTTTAAATTTGAATATGTTGTATTTTATACTGAGAAATAAGGTTTAATTTTTGTCTTTCAAGAAGTACTGAATCTTCTATAATGTTCGTTCCTGAAAAATTAAATGAGTCAAAATCATGAAATACAGTTATATAACGTCACTTAACAAGCAACACCACCTATTCCAATTTTTTGAAATTTCAAAGAGGAAGGAAATACTCAATTTTTCACAACAAATAACGAATATATATATTTTTTTTTGGTATGTGGTAGGAACACATGGTCTCGTGTTCATATCGGATATTAAAAAAATTCAGAAATATTCGTTATTGGTTGTGAAAAATTGAATATTTTTTCCCCTCTTTGAAATTTCAAAAAAATTGAGATAGGTGGTGGTGTTTGTTAAGCGACGATAAACTGAATTTGTTAATTTTGAAGTATCAGTTAAATACATGAAGATATATTGGGAAATAACTTAAAGATATATTAGTTATGCATTGTTTTGATTCCTTGACAGTTAATTGAAGGAATAGTATTCATTTTGATCATATTCATAAATCTTGCTCTCTTTCAAAGCAATTTTCTTGAATACTACAGTTCTCATTGTTGAAATCTGCCATTTAATTCACAATCTAACATCTCCAAAATTTTACCCTCTTTCAAAATTCATTAAAAGTACTTAATCCTAATGTAGCTCACCTAGTTAGCAGTGGCGGATTTTGTCAATATGAGGCCACAGGCGCAAAACTGCTTTGAAGACCCCTCCGCCTACCCAATGTCGAAAATAAGCCTTACGACGTAAGTCGAATAGGTTTTGAGACCCCCTAGATTCTCGAGGCGCGAGGCGAGCGCCTCAAACGCGTATGCGAAAAACCGCCACTGCTTGTTAGATATATGCAGGCACACATGGCTTTGAGAATTTTGTCCCTTTTGCTTTCTTGGAAATTCAAAAGTTTTCTCCTGAAAGCATATATGAAAAAACTCAATGTTTTTAAGTCCTTAAGTTTGTTTGTGAGTCCTTATGTTAGCTTGTTTCTGTTCACCTAGTGTGAAAGAAAAGTACAGAATAGCTTTTATGTGTCGATTTTCAACACTTACTTATAAGTCATCTTTGACAGATGACTTTCATATGAAAATTATTGCATGTGGTTTTAGCTGGGAAAATTTTTTTTTTCAGAAGCTAGTTTGGTCACAGCATAACATCAAATTTCTGTTTAAGAAAGGGGTCCAAAAATTGGCCTTGTAATTCCAAATAGGTCTTTTCAATTACACTAAAATGTGTTCTGGTCTAGATGCTGCACAGACTTTTTAACGGTTTATGGATGATATTGTGTATGGTCTTAATTCAATATATGTATCTAATCTTAGGAAAGTTTACAGAGGTTCGATAATGTTATTGACGTGTATCAGTTTAGGCTAAAGTGCTTTTGGTATCAACAGGTTTGAGTATTTAGGGGAAAGTTGCTGTATTTGGACCACCTAAACATTTTTTAATATACAGTGAAAATAGATGAGAAATTTTAATAAAAAAATGCAGTAAAATTTTTTTTGTTTGCTTATCTTCAAAAAAATGTAATTAACTTCTTAAGAACACTTTAAAAGTAGTAAAAAAAATAAAAAATAGCATATTAAAATTGTGTCATTAGTACAATTAAAGAATGCTTTCTCAAATTGGATCACTAATTTCTTTAAGTACATTTAAAGCAAAAGTATTTTTTTTTATTTTCAGATTTACATCGGCACACACAATGTAAGATCCCTATGTATGACATTTTATCCACTGTATCATTTCTTCCTTTGATTCCTCATATATGATACCAAAACATATAGCCTTAGTTTTTGCTCTTTTTTGAATCAATATTTGATGTTTTTAATGTCTGTTTTTTTTTGTGTGTGTTTGCTTTGTCTTATGCTAATTCCAATTTATCAGGGCTACTAGTTAAATACAACTGCTTTCTGAGCTATTGGACCAGTATATATTCAGTAAATTCTTGATTATCCGACATTCAAGTATCCGGAAAGCTCAACTAACCGGAAAAATTAGAAAATGAGTTTTTCTAAAAATTTAGCACGTGCTTGCCCGTGCCATTCCATTCACACAGACAATTTATTTCTGGAATGCGACTTCCGCTTCGCACGGAGGGGTGTAGAAGGGTACAGTACTGTGACGTACACAGACTTGTTTGGGGGGGGGGATTCAAAAGCAAAAATGAGAACCAAAATAAATAAAAGGTCCTCACCTTTAGCCGGAAAACGAGACCTAAAAACGAAATCGACAAACAATAAAAAAAGTTTAAAGGGACAGAATCGGTAAGATAAAAGCTCATGGGGGTTACTTCAGATTATTAAGTCTCTTCCTTTACCTTTATTTATTTACTCTCCGAATACCGGCAGATGTTGATTCCGATTACGTAATATCTCGTGCTGGAGAATTGGAGGCACACGTATTGCGCAATAACCCTTGCGATTTTTTAAAAGATAATTAGTTTTGATATTCAATCTGGGATTTGTTTATGATCACTTAAAATCGTTTTATTATGCTTGCTGAGTAGAATATTTTTGAGTTTTGTAGGCTATTTTTATATGTTTATATTTTTACAATCTAAATATTTACGGTAAAAATTCGGCTACAGATAATACTTTTTTTTATCATCAATGTTAAATTAAAATCTTTATAATATGTTTTGTAAATACAATGTTATGGAAGATACAGAAGTATTCTTAAAAATTATATTTAATGCACATTTCAAAAACAAATTATTTGGCCGAAAAAATCTGAAAAAAAAAGGCTACCCCCCATTTTTCCCGTCACACTCAACTATCCGGACTTTTCAGATATCCGGAAATCGCCGTTTCCCGAGCATGCCAGTTAGTTAAGCTTTTACTGTACCTTATTGGGCCAGTCTAATTTAGGCAGTTGTTTGAGGTTCAACTTTTGAACAACAACAGGAAAAAAAATAATCACCTAACCTTATCTTGGAACTATTTTAATAAAATTATTACAGTAAATTGTAGCCAAGCAAGTTCCTCTTTCAGGATATAATAACATATTTTGATAATTATTTTAAAGCAGCGGAAGGACTATTAATCTGTTGTTAAAGTATTTAATTGTTATATCTAAATGTAAACCCTTATTCTCTTAACTGTAAGCCACTTGGAGCTTCCTCTAAAAATAATTCCACAAACGACATTTACACTGTTGCAAAATAAGTTGTCTATTTTATAACATAAGTATTTAACAGAATTGAGATTACGATAAAGGTCCAATCTAGGCAGTAGTCCAAATACGATAACTATCACTTACAGTTTGACGCAGATCTGAAAGGGATTGTATCTTTATCTGAGGAAGCAGAAATACTTTGCATATTCCACTGCTAAAGATTTTTGATTAATTAGACAGGATTTTACTAATCATTAGTTTCACACGAATTGGTAAAGCCTAGTGGCGAATCCAGGCTTTTTCTCTGGGGATACTGAAGTCATAAAAAATTTTGTATCGTCGTGACGAATGTCAAATCTCTTGGCTTATGTAAACCAAAACACTTTAAATTTACAGACTTTATTCACCTGACAATAAGAATCATACAGAACACTACATTACTTTCGATAATTTAATAAAAAAACACAATGAAATATCTAGCCAAAAAATGTTTTTGGCCGTGTCAGCGCTACAAGTACGAATGGAATGACTACAAAAATGGGAAAAGTTTCGCGCCTGACAAGCCAGGAAGCAATATTGTCCCTTCTTTTTCTTTTTAAAGGGAGATTAAGAACAAACTGCTGTAGTGAATTCAAATAAAATCGAGAATTCTAGTTTAGCTCTGGGGAAGGCTGCAGCCTATAGCTCCCCATCTGGATTTGCCGCTGGTAAAGCCATATTATTGAAGACCGAAATCGTATGTACAGAAGCAAGAGTGGCAGCGTGCAAACAGGCAATGAACTACGTTACTGATGCATCCCATATCAAAAGTGAAACACCGCTTGGTTACCAATGGCTCAAAAATAGCTTCTGTATTAACTACGTAATAATATGTTGATAACGTAAGCATGTTAAGATATTTATACCAATAGAAATAAAGAAAAATGATGGTGATTTACTAGATAGGTATTCATCCGTTCATTTCTTCGTATAGTAGAGATTCATGAATTTTCGTCGTTGACTGTTCGTAAACCTTTAATTTTTGATTTTATGCAGAAAACCGACAAAGCTTTGGTTAGGCAGCAGAGATATTTACATTTTATAAGCGAGTTCACAATACACTTGCAATATGTATCTCGAGAATCTAATATTGTAGCAAATTCTTTTTCACGCATTTAAAAACTCCTTATTTTGTATGGGAGGTTGTCCCGAAATGACATTTAAAAAAGAATATTAATGAGGATGTGCAATTCTTCCTTAATTAAGCTATAGTGCATAAGGGGTCTATTCTGGTACCCCCGGTTGGGTTGGGAGACGTCACTTTTCCCGTTGTTAACGTGCGGAAAAAGTGACGTCTCCCAACCCAACCGGGGGTACCAGAATAGACCCGTAAGTCTGTCATACATTCGCTGTATTCTTTGCGATGTATCAGACGGAATTGTGTTACCTGATGTTCTATCCAACTTGTATAAGCTTGTATTGGAAACGATGTATAACCTTTCATATCCTGGCATAAGAGCTACGCAAGCACAGTGATGAAAGGTATTGTTTGGAAGTATCGAAAAAGGACTGAGCTGTGGTGCTGATCTTTGTGTGCGATAAAAAAGGATTAAAATCCAATAACAATTCGCAGCCGCTGTGATGGCTAGAAATATACTTTAGTCATTTAAGACATTGCGGTCCAGTAACACCATCGAAATATTTCAAATATGTTCTTATGTGCGTAGACAGATTCTCTAAATAGCAAAAACTTTCTACAAACAATTGAACAACAACAACAAAAAAAGTGACTTTGAAGAATTCACCTGAACTTTCAAAAATTCTCCACGGACTTGCTGAACTTCAGCTGAATTTATCACTGAACTTATCGAAGCCATCTGGTATATCGGGGAAATTTTACACTTATCAACTACTTTGACGTTTTTATTCAATTTATCATTATTATATAGTTATTCCATAAATTGACACTTTTTTTTAAAGATAAAGACAAACAGAAACTAAACAAATGATAATATAGTATAATACAAATGATGATAAACTAGACAATAGATCAGGGGTTCTCAACCTTTTTCCCCTCGCGTACCCCTTGATTAATCTTTTCATTTTCGCGTAGCCCCTACTGTCATAACCACCTCAATCATCCGTCTATGCAAAGAAGTTTTTATCAATAATGTTAAGGGCTGAGGTAAGCTTAAGAGTCTAATAACGCGAATTAATGGCATTTGCAGGATTTATTTTTAATTTTATATTTTATTCCAATTTTAAAATAGTATTAGTTAAACGGCAAAACAAATAAAAACAGAATTGTAATAATTTCAAGACATGAACTAGTATTAGCTAAAAATTCACTTCTGTAATAATCAGTTATTCAAGTGCAAGAAAATTTCAATGCGATCCTTGAGCTTGTTTCATGGAGCTGAGTTTTATAACATTGGGTTCAAATGAAGAAAGATATCATCTCATACTTGGAGCTGCGTCAAGCTTATTTCGATATTTATTCTTAATATATGTATAAGGCGAGAATGCTCTTTCTGCAAGTTCTGTGTTCGTGAAAGGTATTAAATATTTTATTGCTTTAACACCGAGTTCTTAGTACTCTTCTTTCACTGCTACCCAGTAGTCAATCAAATTTCTTTTTTTTTAATTCAGATTCTAGAAAATAGTGGAAAGTTCAATTAATTTTTCTTTTTCAGAAATTGTTAATTTTTCAGCTTTTTGAAAAAACGCTTCGTTGAATGAATTTAAAATCCACATATCTGCATCACTAAGCTTTGGAACATATTGTCTGAATGACAAATTAAGTCCTTTTAAATGTGCTATTATACTAATTTTTACTTGTTTTGTTAATTTAAGTTCGTTCTCATATAAAAAGCTGTGAAGTGTCTCAAAAAACTTCATGCTGTTTTTTTATACAGGATTTCCAAAAATTCAGTTTCTTAATCATAGACTCGATTTTGTCAACTACCTTAAAAATGGCTATGGAATGGTTCTGCAATCCTAAATTAAGTTTATTTATTTCTGAAAAAAATTTCAGATAAGTACGCAACCTGCTGCAACCATTCACTTTCATAAAATTTAGAGCTCAACGCAAAGGGCAAAAAACATATCAACTTCATATCTCAGTTCAAACAATCTTAAGGGTACATTTCCTCGCGAAAGCCATCTTACTTCTGTGTGGAAAAGTAACGAAGTATGTAGGCTGCCCATGTCTCTACGCAAAGATTTGAACAATCGGGTGTTAATTGAATTAGCCGCTAAATGTCACATTAGAAAATGGTTTCATGCTTCCATTTGATCTCTCCACAAGCAACACAGAGTGGTTTTGGACAATCTTTATCACCCGTGACGGAAAATCCATATTTTAAGTATTCGTTTGAATATTTTCTCTTCTTCGGAGGCGCACTGATGCAGTGTTTCTCAACCTTTCAGCGTTTGCGACCCGATTTTCAACCATAATTTTCATCGCGCCCCCCTCCCATACAATAACATTGTATTTTTAATTACTAACAATGCATTTTTATTTAGTATTGAAAAGTTAATTATTATCATTGTGCAGTACTAATATAATCCTATTTATAAGTGTATTATATCAATGTAAATGCGCATTTTGTTTTTTTTTTTTTATTATGTCATAATATATTTTGTTTTACTTTCCTTTCAGTAAATTAATCATTTTTTAATAATATTTTCTCTTCGATATGCTTGTGTCCCCCATTTAGTATTATCACGCCCCCCAAAGGTGGCGCGCCCCACAGGTTGAGAATCGCTGCACTGATATTTTGAGTTTTTTTAATAAAATAAATTTTATTTCTTACCTGAGCAGGCCAATCAGTCGGCCGTTGCACTTCATGATTATCATCTTGCTGATCCACAGTTATCTCCATAGCTTCCAAATCGGTGGTTCAAATTTTAGTTCTAGATGCCGATCTCTTAAGAGTTCCAGTTTTCAACCACTTCTCCATTTTGAGAAATCAAACAATATTGAATTGAAGTTACTCTAAATATAAGCACTTCAAATTGAGCACGCGTAGCCTACAAACACCAGTTTTGTGCCACAAAACAAACCAAAACAATAAAATGGAGCCCCCATAAAAATACAAAGCTTGATTTATATGAACAGTCGTTATTCATTATGCATCCCAATCGAGCAATTAATGACGCCTGCGTTTAACCATTTGAATAAAAACGTCAGAACAAGAATCTTTGAGAGGATTCCGGATAGTTCTCGATAAGACTAAACTAGAAGAACAAAAATAAAAAGCATACTACACTGGCTCCTAGTGCAGCTATAGCTTTTGCGAACACTTATAATTCATGCATAATTGGGGCTGGTGAAGACAAAATATCAATCATTTACCAGGTTTTCTTTTGTTTACTTTTTTCTTATTGTGAGCGTAGGTTTTAGACTAGCACAACTTTCACTTTTACAAAATACTGTAACTTTTTGAATCCTTTATATTTTCTTGTGTCCGCCATTACCGATTTTGATTTCGCATACCCCCAACTGGTCCTCCGCGTACCCCTAAGGGTACGCGTACCACAGGTTGAGAACCTCTGCCCTAGATCAAGCACGTTAAACATGTGGGCTGTATCTAGCGCAAGTACAGGGGACCAAAACAAGCAGATTTTATAATGGAATGTATGAGTAAAAAATGGTACCCTGAGGCGGCAGAGGGTGATGAAGAGGCCACTGATGAGGCGGATATGTTTAGCGTTTCCACATTCGGATACATTTAGCTCTCACAATTCTCACCTTTGGGCGCATGATAATTCACATGACTTGAGATCATATGCCAGCCATGAAATATTCTTTTAATATTTGAGATGCCATGGTACACAGCTACTTGGCAGGACCGTACTCCAGTAGAATAGAAAAAGTATCTAAAAAAGACAAAACAACAATAATAGAAGCAATTTATTTGGTGCGCGCAAAAAAGTGCAGCATCATCCAGGAAAAAATTGCGAGGTACAAAGATAAAAATACAAATTAAGGGAAGTTTTAATTGTGATAGAGGTAAAAATACAATAATATTAACAAAAAATGATGAAAAAGAACGAGAAGGAAGAAGAATCTGGTGGATGATGTCATCAGAGCCCTTCATCCATGCAGATTCAAAATTAGAATAGGTTTTCTGTCGAGGAAAAACGACTTTAAGGTCTAAATTTGAGTTTTCCTCTAAGGCCTGAACCTATTCCGGAACAAATTTGAAAGAAAAATATTTATCCACAAAGAAGAAATTCAAAACAGTACCCCAGTAGGTTGGCGGAGTCGTGGTGGGTTGTGTTGGCAGAACCCTAAATTTTGCCTAGTCGGTTGAACGACTTCTTTCTGCAAGATATCTCACTTGCCTTGTGAGTATAAAATGCACGTCAGCTAGCTTCGTGTTCGTGTAACAATGCATACTTCTCTAAATCCACATAGGGAATGACGATTTTTGACAGCGCCTTCTACTACCTCAATGTGCCATTTCCGCATATAATCCATAGCAAAATCTGCTCATTTTAGTCTTCTCTACCGGGATTTAAATTTATGCTAGATACGTATTTTAGAATAAACCTATATAACAGGATGCGACGAAAGATTTTTTTAATATAATTTATACTTCCATAAAAGTTTTATTTTTTAAATATCTAACTATATTAAGTATAGGTGAAAAGGAATCATATCAAAGTACGAAGAAAAAGTCTGAGCCTTGAAACTGAATTTGGAACAAAGATTGCAACCTCCGAATATTTTCGGATGAGAAGTTTTATAATGGTTATATTTTTCAATTTCTGGTTAAATATAGATCCGGCACATAATCACATATATGAGGAAACTGAAATTCGGTGGGATTCTAATTCGAAGGCAAATTTCAGAGAAGTTGAATACTTGAACTTAATGAATACTGACCAGCTAAGTTTGGCTTGTTGGAATAATTGACATTATCGTAAGGAACATTTTGCAAGTAAGGTTTCAGAACAAGATTTCTCTTAAAGTAAAAATAATGGTAGCGGAGAAAAAGTATCAAATGTCAAAGAGGAACCATTACTTTCATTATTGTACTTGTCGCTTTTCATGCTATACTTTTTGAAATAAACCTATGTTTTTATAGAAAAATGGAAGGATCTTTTTTATGAACCGCATAAAATAGGCCTTGTTTATTTCTAACGTGTTAGCCTCTGAGTTTGACCTGCTTACCGTAAATCAGCTGAAACTTGCCTGTATATTCCAGGAATAATACACGCTTGCAGATGAGTATTGCAGGTCACCTCCGAAATAGTCTCAGTCATCATTTTCCTTCCGATTCCGTTCGTTCCTCATTGATTAAGACCGCTGGTCATGCACATAAATTAGAGAACCATTCTTTGATAAATAGCGTCAATGTGCATAGTCTTGTAATTTCAGTGTTTTTTAAAACGAGCAGGCAGCATTGTTAATAGATATAAATAAGCTTATTATGTTTAGGGCTGTCATTAGAATGTTAAATCCTTGAATTATTTTGTGATTTTGATTAAAACGGATTGAGAGACATCTAAGATCCTCAGTATAAGTAGGATCTAGTGCACGTTTAGTCTGCTGTGGCTGGTGATATATCTTCACGTTGGTGAGTTTGGAGAACAGGATGCCGTCCTCCTGATTTAGACCACAGTTCAAAATTTCAAGGTCCATATATTAATTTAATGTATATATAATTCAATATATATTTAACTATAATATTATGATATATAAAATGATATTTAATATATATATATATATATATATATATATATATATATATATATATATGTGATATTTTAATTTAACTTTCCTAAATAATCTTAATGACACCTCATTTTAAATACTTCTACTTTCATCATAATTAACGGACTACAACTTTCTTTACAAGTCACGAGGTTCTAAAAGGGAAAATTCCCTCTTCTGAGTACTTAAGCGTTCTGCGCATTCATTTCTGCCCTTTTTCACGCCAGCGTGTAATCATTCAACAACAACGCGCCGGGCGGGAGTAAAAACTTCTAAATTCTGGTCATGGAGCTGCAAATAAATGAAATACTTTTAGCTATGAAGAAATAAAACCTGATGCATAAATAAAATGAAGATCTAAACAAAATTCGTCTCTTCCTTGATGAAAATGGACTGCCTTTTCTCCTTATATAAAGCCTGATCTTACAAATATATATATATATATATATATATATATATATATATATATATATATATTGTTACGAAACTGTAACGTCGCTTAAGATAGGAAAGAGAGATTTACAGGGATTCGCATTCGATGGAAGCCAATGACCCCCGACCTCGGCGACTTTGGTGACAAAATGAAGGTTCTCGAATATGCGAGAATTATGGTCCTATCTCTACTAGGAACGGAGTTATGAAGAATATTCGAGAGATTTCTATGTGACGTCAAATCCTGTCGCAAAAGGTATAAATACCCACCTACTCAAACGAAGAATGAATCTCTTTGGAGTTTGGTCGGCAGTGCGAGCTGGTAAGCTGATAGACGTCGAACGCTATTGAAAGTGCTGTTGCTGTTATTATTAGTGATTTGCTGTCTGCTTGTGTTGCTAATTTGTACAAGTGCTGATTTTTTTGTTACGTGTGCTTCGTATTTTTCTGGAATGTTCGTGGATAAAGCGTCATTCTCCATTATCCTCCTTGTTGAACTGCTTTCACTGCACACCCACAAGAAGAGTTTCATAACAATACATAATAATAATCCCCAAATAAAATAACATCAAAATAGGTTGTTATTGTTATCAAGTAATCCATCATTTCTATTATTAGTTGAGATCTTGTTTTTCTTTCATTATTCATTTTTCTGAAAAGGAAGCTGCAGGAACTTGTAACCCGAATTTTGTACGATGCATTTGGTCAAAAGTAAAGTTTGGTGCTTTGTACAGATATTTTTAAACGGAAAGCTATATGTAACATATGAAGAAATGGCATATATGGGCGTTGAATCATCCTCAATATTACAAAAAATACTGAATTGTGACAAATAAGAGATTGAGTATAATTGAATCAGCAGTTTAAAGAAAGAAATGAATCCTAAAACTGCTTTCTCGGGGAAAAAATAAACACTTGTTTCTTATTTATTGTATTTTTTTATCAAACTTTTATATGAGACTTTTTACATCAGTGATTTATTTGCTTTGAGATTTTCGTTCATTTTTTACAGCTAACATTGAACGTCTATGTGATTACACACGTTTTGTGAATGTTGCGTTCGTTTTAATTTTTTAGCGTATGTTCCGTTATTCAAATTGCTAATTCAATTATTTCAAGTTTCATCTGCAATTTTGATAGAAAGGATCAAAATTGTGATTTTGAAATATCAATCACGCACATCACATTCTAAATTCAAGTAGCGGCGATTGAAAATTATAAGTGTGTGTGTGTGGGGAGAATTTATGGACAACTAAAAGTACTGGGGAGTATAAGGTATTAGACAGCAAAATTTAAAAATCTAGCTACAAAATTAGCCAGCCTTCCCTCACACTATTGCTTTTTTTCATAATTCCTGTTTTAGGTATTTAAAATGAAATAAAAATTTAATTTGCCCTCAAAAAGCTGGGGGTGGGGGTGGGGGTGGAACCGCCCCTTCACCTCTGCGACTCACCACCATTGCTACAATCCAGATGTTGTTTCTCTCAATTTTCCAGTAGTTGACAGATGAGTATGATGAACTGCTGCTCTGGGCGGCACCTATGCAAGACACGCCATTGCACAATAACTGTAGGAAGATATTAAACAGCATTTCCAAAGCGTATCCGCATTGTTTCCTTTACTTCTGTAACGGATGCCATTTAAGTTCTTCCAAAGTGTTGATTACCGAAAAAAAAGCGTTATTCAGTTATTTATTTCATTTTATACCTAGTATTGTGTATATTTCTATGTTTTTTTTTGTATAAGATTATATCTATTTTAAGCGTAGTTATTGATTTTTTTTAAAAAAAATTGTATTTAAATATATAATCAAATTTACATTGGTAAATTATGAAGCTAATTTTAATCTGAATATTACTTGTCATTCATTACTTGGTGTATGTATACATATATTCTTACATCTTCATGAGAGAAAACTACACGATGCTGCAAACAAACACTTTTCTGTTTTGACTATCGACTACTTTCAAAGCAAGATAACAATTCTTTAGTCTTACACAGAAATGAAATGTTGAATGACATTTGTTTCTGCAAATTGGTTCTTAAGCAGCACAATTTGAATGCTGTTAAGTCAAATACTTTGAATGTTTCGTAAAACGCCATGCATTTAGCTGCGAGAATCATCCTCTGCCTTTTGAATTAACATGTTTGTGCCACCGATAAACTTGAAGTAGTATCCTGTCATTACCGGTTATTGATGTCAGCATCCCTTCAAATGTTCCTCAACTCAAAACTTTTACCCTAATAAAAATATACCCTTTATTTGACTTAAGTATTATAATGTTATTTAAAAAGTCCTTTGCCGCGCTGTGTTGTTATTGACCTGGTTACTATGCATAAGAAAACTGTGCTGAGATGAAACACTGTTCAGCACATTATCTACTGAGCGAAATTTGTTCTTTATCAAGTGGAGGTCTTGTCAACTCAGAAACAAACACTGCCGTGAAAATAATCTCAAAGGCTGTAATGCACCAACTGAAAAAGGACCATTTTTTCTTTTATGAGTTTAAACATTCTTCCATTCAGTACCAAATGTTAAAGAATTTAATAATATTTAATGTTTTATCTTTATCTGAGTAGCTGTCCCATAACAAAGGAAATAAAAAATATAATTAAATAATATGTATTACGCCGGAATTCAATTTTTGCACGAATATTAAAAAATAAAACCAATGAAAACAATTAGGGAGTGGGAGAAAATAAGAGAGAATCAAATTTCTGAGAACTAAAATGATATAGGGGAGAGTCACCAAATTTGGACAGGCGGCGTCTAGATTGGATCGATACCATAATTTTCATTCTATTAAATATTTGGGTCGTCAAATAGGTAAATTATGTTGTAACGATGTAAATGGAGTGTATGAAATCATTTTTAAGCGGAAGTTTAGATTTAGGTATTATCCATTAATTATATTTTAACAAAAGACAAAAGACCTTTACTCTGTTTTAAATTAAGTAGGAAAGCATGTTATTACATTTACTGTGCAGATGACGAGTAAAATTCCTACTCAATAGACATGATACGCTATGCGCACTAAGCGGTTAGATTTACAATGTTGAGCTGAAAACAGCTCCAACGCTGCTTCTTTTTCATTTTCGTCGGTTCGTCGAAGAACGCGTTAACAAGCTGGTATCCAACAACTTTTGTGCAGACATTCGTGAGAATCTTAAGCCCCGGACCCACGATCAGATAAACCACAGATTTAGTCTGCGGTGCGCGTTACTTCCCGCCATGGGAACAGGTAGGTTCGATGTCGCTCGGGGTCTTGTAAGAGCATCTGTGGTTTCCCAACTTCTGGCGGTAAACATCAAAGACGCGAGATCGGACAGACGCGATCCGTTCCCGTGGCCTGTTGTAGTTTGTACTCTGTTCTCACGTCGTAGTTTTTTAGCAGTTTCGAATGCATACTTTTAATGATGATAACTACATTTTTATTGATAAATTTTCATTTTATAATTGCTACGTTATGTAACTGTATAATCAGTATATTTAATTTACATCTTAATTAATAATAATTAAGATTTCGAAATTTGCATATAGTAAATCAAAATTTAATTATTATCGAATAAAAAGAAGCTGCAAATAACTTTTTCTTTCCAAAATTGCTTTCTGTATTACTACTGAACACATCACGATTATTTTCTAAGAACATTAGTGAGGCATAAAGCACTAAAAGGAAGTATGTTCATGCTAAATACTGAAGTAATATGAAGTGGGAATGCAAAAACAAATTTGATATTTAATATTAAATTTTCAAATCAGCATACTATCTATGCCTCTTTTCATTGAAGAAGCAAAGTGTTATAAACCGTTTTGTCTCGCCATTTTATAAGTTTTAAAAAATTCTTGAGGCATGAATTCATGCAACAAAGAAAAGAAAATGCTCCAAGCCATTTTTACAGCATATTTTTAAATTGAAGATTAATAAGAAATCAAACTTATTCTGAGACTTTTTCAGATTATTTTACTATACGTTAAAGAACCAGATAGCTTTTTTTAAATAATCCATTATAAGTTTAAAATACCTTTCTCATACACTAAGAAAATCGCCAAACTTAAAAAATTTCGTAGACAAATTATAATCGAACATGAACCTGATTTTAATAAAAACGAGCAAATGGTCAAATACAAGCACATAAAACATCAACATGATACTTTAAGAATTGATTAGAATTAAAATTATATATTAATTCTAAACGGTAAATTATTTTTTAAGTTTGATGAAATGCTACATGTTTATTAAATACCTTGTAAAGCGACAAAGTTTAAATTTATAAAAATGTTATACTCATTGCATCGAAAGAAAGCGATTATGACTTCTTATAAACTAAATGTCAAGTTCAAATGTTCTTTAGTTCTTCATGTTTCATATATATAGAGCAGTAATAATATTAAATAAGCCATTGCAGAAATTCAGGAATTGAACTTAACAATAATTCTTGACTCTCTTTTCAAGACAGATAATTAACATTTTTATTTTAGTTTAAAAAATGAAAACGCAAGAAATCGAGAAATACAGAAATTCATTTTAAGAACATATTTTTTAGATAATAAATATTTAAAAATATATTGTCATCAAAAAACGGTCAGTTGTTGGAATTATAAGATTTAAATAGACTATTAATTTCTTTTTATTTTTACATGAAAATTGTGTTGTATATTAAATAGGGCATGCTTTAATAGCAACGCTTCAGATGCACTGTTATAACAAAAATTTCATTTCTTGTGCGCCATATCCTATTTTTATTGAATTAAATATAAGGAAATAAATTGGTAGTCACAATATTTGCAAATATAACAAATGAGAATAGAACACTGACTGACACATTTACTCTTTCTCTTGAATATAAATTTCAAGAAAATTTTTTTTTCACATTTCGAAAACTTTATTTTCAAATTAAACGAAAAGACATGATTTAATAAAGCTATAAATGTAACACTAAACTTCAGTACCCAAAAATTAATGCTTACTATTAAATATTATTCAAAATTGAAATGATACCGTCGGGGCCCTTTTCTTCCCGGGGGCCCCAGGCGCGCTCTTGGTGAGAAACAGGGCGAAGGTAAACTCTCGTAAAGTGCTGCTGACCTGTAGAGTGTTGAGAGGTTTAAAGAAAAGCGGTCCACTGGCCAGACGGCGCGAAGAAAGTTTGCCAAGTTACGCGTCGTGGGCATGGCGCATCTGGTTCAATTCAGACTAACCACAAATCTCTTACGACGCGAGTAGCTCGGGGATTATCTGATCGTGGGTCCGAGCCTTTAGTTCTCTTTCGCGGCCTCCATGGTCTAGTGGTAAGGTCTGGCCCTGAGCTCGGAGGGTTCCATGTTCGAAACCTGATTCTACCGAAATTCCGCCGTGTATGCAATTCCGCCTGTTGCTTGTCAAATCTTCCTTTGGGGGTCAAAACGTCTTCCCAATGATGTGGTGGGGAAGCTTGTGAAGGGGGTGTCATCTCAGGTGCCGTCCTCGTCATCTGACCGCGGTTCAAAATTACGAGGTCTGTCCACAAATAACCGTCGCGTTGCTTCCGAACGAGAAGTTAATATAACTAAACTTAGTTCATTTTGTGCTTTATTTACAGTTCCCTATAACGTTATTATTTTGATTACTTTACCTTTTTGAAAGAAAAGGTGCAAAAATTAGTGTAAAAAACTGATCAGTAATCAGTATAAAAAAGCGCACAAAACTTATGACAAAAGAAATGATAATTTTTTTTAAGTAACTGTATAAGCAGTAATGCAGCTGTGAAATTCTACTGATAACCCACTAGTGAATTTATCTCATATTACTAGTATCCCACTCAAGTGCTAAGCCATGCAACCAGTATCTGGCGGAGAGCCATGCAGATGTCAAACAATGCGTGCAGATTCGTCGAAGAAAGTGTTAACAGGCTGGTATCTAAGAGCTTTTGTGCAGACAATCGAGAGGATCCCTGTTCACCTTGTGTCTTACTTGCAGTCCCTCATAACGTGATTATTTTTGGTCGCTTTACCTTTTCGAGAGGAAAGAAAAATCAGATATTTTCTGCGAAAGGAGCGAAAAGAAAACTATTTCAATTTCCGTTAATGGAAGTTGTATTTTGACTTGTTAGAATACTTTTCGATCTGTACTTGATAGCCGTGTTGATACTACAAACTTCCTAGAGTAATATATCGTAGGCGTGGTTCCATACATTAGTAGTGGCTCCTGCTATCGTAAAAAATAAAATCAATAAATACAATCACAAAATTATTCTGACCGAACAAAAAAAAATTAGAATGAAATTCAAAACAAACAAATGACGTAGTTTTGATGACAAATTATGCAATGTTATTTTTTTCTGTGTACTTTTCGATTAATGTGTTTTTAGGCAATGCTTATTTCATGTATCTTAATATCCAGGTGTATCAAATTAATGCCTTTTGTTTTCTCTTCTTATCAAAATTTTTGAAGATCCTATGATTCTTCTTCTTCAGAATAAAGCCCAGTTAGAATAACATAGTATTGTCATGATGACCTAACAGCGATTTTGCCTAATAAAATTTGATATTTATAACCTTCAGTTAATTCTTCCTTAAAAGAATTTCTTTAATAATATTCTAAACACAGTAAATTTTTCATGAAATTATAAAATGAAACTTTTCCTGAACAATGCATGCTCCTTTTTGTTTACTACTTTAACATTTTATTACTATACTCCTTATAACTTACTACCTTGATATTTTACAAGAGTAATTTTACTCCAGTATGTTAGAACGGTTTCAATATTAAAGACCCATTTATGTCCTTACAAAAATTCAGAAACTGTTTCTAAAATGTGTTTTATACAATAAATAAAAATAAAAAGGACATGAACATTTAGTAATTTTAGACGATATTGATCCTTCAGCTCGGAAGTAACAAAATAGCGATGCATGTGGAAAGTTAAGCTTTATGACATAGATTTACAAAGACTATACTTTGCCACTAAATAATCGATTTATTCATAAAGAAAGAAAGTAATGATAGTCCAGGGTAAAGAGCACTGGGTAGAAAATAGGGAAAGATAGCTCAGACAACTTGGGATTTGCCGTATTTACCAAAGACGGTAAATCCCACAGGATTTAGCTCCCCAACAGATCACTCTTAGAACTTCCGGAGTGTGAAACCCATGCACACCTAGTGAAGATGTGTCCCAGATGGGATATTGTGTTTTCTGTAAATCATCATTTAGGCTATTTTTAGATCCTATTTTGTAAATACTATCTGTCTTAATTTTTTATAACGTCAGAACTATTCTCCAAAGGGCTTCGAAATATGATTCGTGAAATTTAATATAAGGTCACCTACTGAATCCTGAAGTGAATAGATTTATTAAAAATCATCTGCATATTCTGAAAAACAAAGTCTATAATATTACATGATTGAAGTATTTCTTTACAAAATTTGAATTGTTCTTCAAGAAGTTGAGTCCTTAAGTTCTTAAAATCTAAATAATTCTTCGACATGTTCAATCCTTAAATTCTAAAAAGTTGAAGAATTCTTTGAGACCTTGAATTCTTAACCATAAAATCTTAATCAGAAGAAACAGTAATCAAAAGAAATATAAATTCAAGAATGAAATCTGAATAAAATATGAAGGGAAAGCTCAAAAGGTATCCTCGCTCAGAAAATAATCAAATCGACCAAATTCAATTTTGAGAAATATTATTTACAAAAAGGAACCCCTATTTTCTCACTAAACAAAGCTCTTGAATCTAATTAACATTAAATTAAGAAAGGCTTTAAGTTCTTGATGATGAATTGGAAAATGACAATTTAGGAATCCAGAGATTTTAAGATTTCAGATTTAATGTAACCTTATCGTTTATAGAATTGAATGGATTTTTTAAAGGAAATCGTCAATTTAATTGAGATGTTGGATTTGTTAAGAGTTAAAATGAAAATCATTAACCCCCTAGTTAAATAGAAATTGCGGATGTTTCTACCAGTGTGATTGCTATAATAAAAATCATAGCTCTGTCCTGCACATTCATAAGAAATTCAAGATTATGAAATCTTGTTTCACTTTCATGTTATACATTCCCTTCGCCTCAAAATTAGGGATGTAACGAATATTCGGCAGGTATTCGGTATTCGGCCTTTTTGCCGAATATTCCACTGGACGAATACTAAACAGATATTCGACCTAATAAATTCAGGGATTTAATTTATGTAATATTTAAAAATGTGTTTTAAATGTATTTAATAAAGAATATTGCTGAATTACTACTCAGTACATTTATTAAAAAAATCTCCTAACATTTACCCAATTTTAAGTTGCATTGTATATAAGTGTATTTAATAATGTTGCATATCATTTATCATTGGAAAAGCTTGAAATTATGATGCAAGAACAATAATTGTTCAGCAATTTCAGGAAGAAGTCCGTTCTGTTTGGTTTCAAACATATATATTACGAGCTTCAGAAAATAAGCGCTCACTGTATACTGGGCTTCCAGGAGCTGAAAGATATTTTCTTGCAAGACATTTCATGCTAGCTATTAGAATTTTTAAAAAATAAAAATAGGAATTTGCTTCTAATAACTTTAATTGATCCACTAAATTTTCTTTTGTGTTTGTCATGGCTATGTTCTGCAATGATGACTTTTTTCATTTCTGTTTAGCAAGTCTAAAATGAAAAAGGGTTTCTCACATTTTATTATTGGAATTAAGATATTTAGAATATTACAAAAAATGCAAGGTGTTAGTATATTTTTAAATGGGCAAATATTAAAAAATCATTTTTTCATTTAAAATTTGAGCAGTATTTATTTAAAATCAAAAGTAAAATGTTTTTAAAAAGTATATATTCGGCCTCCGAATATTCGGTATTCGGTCTGAAATTTGGGAGAATATTCGGTATTCGGCCAAATCACTATTCGTTACATACTTACTCAAAGGTGATGTCTGTTAATCTGGAGAAGAAACAGCTACAGGAGCAGCAAAAAATATAAACTCTAAAGAAACATCGTCACCAGACGATATCACTGAGGCCTTGATCATCCGACAGTTTTAGTTTCGTTGGTATAGATAAACACGCCTTTTAGAAGATGCGCGAAGATTATTTTGGGATGGTTCTAGTGATTTTATGTTTTCTCGAGTGCTGGTGCCTACCCACTCCAAACTTCCATGCCTCGCCAGCGGGAAGACGTTTGACGCTGACGGATTTAACGTGAGTCTGTTCCGCGTACACAGCGAATCAGCACACACACACGCACGCACATGTAACACAAGTGTACAAGACAGATATATTTTAATCTTCATTAACAGTTTTTAAATCATGCGACGTAAATTAAGGAGCAATCATAATAACACATCTTTTCTCGATTTTTGGATTGAGGTTTTATTTTACTTTGAGAACTTCCATTCTTATAACTTATCAGTTATGTTTACTAGACATATTTCTTCCTGGAAGAAATATTCGATTTTAAAATTAATTACTAATTAAAAAAATATGTTTTAGTTTTACATAGTGAATGTCTGCGAAATTTTTTTCATATCATCAAACGAGTTACAATAAGACAGATACTTTGAATGAATAGTGTAATGGGCATCTGTTTTCCTCTTTCACAATATTTTTTCCATGGCATTCTTTCGTGTGTAATTTTCCTGAAATCAGTTTGAAGTGTGTTGATTATTATTAACATAAAACACACAGCATGAAGGGCCAAATGAATGTTTTCGAGTGATAATAACAGCTAAGCAGAAGTTTATTTTTGAATCAGAAGATAAATGAAGTATAAAATATTCTAGTTTTGGTCGGATAAGAGAGAACTCGATGTAGTGCGTAAATTAATCATTGTAGAAAAATTATGAAAATGCCACTTTCAATAGAAATGATGTATATTTTGCTTCCTTTAGAACTATTTTTGTGTCTATTAATTAATTGATTATTACATTAAGAGGTTGTACTAATTATCTAGATTCACTAGTGTCATTTTCAATAGTTTTTCAGTGTTTAAATACCGTAAGCAATGCCGTTTGTCAGAGAGATTGAAATTCAAGACTAAACCACCAATTTTGAGAGACAGTAAATTTTCAAGAATGAAAATGCAACAACTAAGTAGCTACGTATGTTAAATGATGTACCTTCTTTGATGACACAAGAATAGGAAATCATTATAATCTTTGGATCGGAAAACCATTGCTAAAAATGCATAATTTTTTTAAAGAGACAAACTACAAATTCTACGTTTATCACCAATTAAATAAACTAACTAAATAGGTACGTACTTCAAAAAATGTTTAGGGCGGTTAAAATTAAACTAACGGTACTCAGAGGCCGGTACCTCTGAAGAAAAAATAACTTAAATATTCGCCACCATATGGCGTTGTAATGAAGTAAAAGGAAATACAAGAGTATAAGAAAGAAAGAATAACAGAAATTTTTATTTATTTACACACCTGCGTGCTCTATGTGCATGCCTTTTCGATCAACAACATGTTGAAATCGTACCACTGCATTATCAACGACCGCAATCAGTGGCGGCGATTCAGGGGGGGGGGCGCGCGCCTCTCCACTTTTTGCGGAAAAAATTAAATTTTTATTCCATTTTAACTGATTAAAACAAGGAATTATAAAAAAAAATCAATAGTGTTCGGTAAAGCTAGCTAATTTTATAACTAAATATTTTTCTCCATACACTATACTTTCGGCTACTTTCAGACGTCCAGAAATTTTCTGCCCCCCCGCGCTTTTTTCGTCCAATCGCCGCCACTGATCGCAATGCAATATATAGATAGGAATGAGGGAGACCAGAGGATGCTGGCTTTCAACTCCTCTTAATTAGTCACGTGTCCTTGATACACGCGATCCTTGAGGAAACCTCACAGTTAGAAGTCACAAAGATTCAGATCTGGCGAACTTGCAGATGCTGCAGCTATTGCAATTGCAACTTCCTCCACAATGCTCGACTCAGTTAAGCGGAGCATTCACCGCTGTTCCACTCTGTGATTTTTGGAACACGGGAAGAAAAACCTTTCGTCAGTATGAGAAACCGATGAAAATTGGCATAAGGGATCGGAAGCGTTGGAATTCCGAATAGTTTGAAGTCTGATTGGAATGGCCGGATAGCCTTTTGAGGACCTCGCTGCGAGGGCAGCGAGAAAACAAAGGTTTTACCTAGATTGGGACCTCGCGACGAGTCTATACCACGTTGAAAGTAAAAATCGGAAATCCGTCGTGTGGGGGAGTAGAAGGTGGGTGGGTGTAACAAGGCGTCTCAAAACAAAATAAAAAAATGGTATCGATATGCGGGAGGAGGAGTAGGAGGATCGAAGAGCGGCGGTAGCGCACTTTGGAACCTCCGTGAATGACGCGCCTAATCTTTCGACTTGAATGGGTGGGGAAAAAAACCGGTCTTGGGACAAATGGAATAGCCTAGTCTTCTCGTGAATGCCCAGCTTTACACGTCGGCCTCTTCCCGATGCGAAGAGAACAGGTTTCTACGAAGTTGGACATGGGTTTGTTTCGTTCAATGTTTCACTCGCCGATAAGCAAGGAGTGCTGCCGAAGGATTCCTATCATTCTGATAAAACAGTTTTATAATTATTGCAAGTACATTTTTGTCCAGCGGCATGGTCACTGCGGATGAACGATTTATTCTTACAGCAGGCGTTGCTAGAACAGCTACATTTCTTTCTCATTTGCATACGATTTAGCCGCAAAGCGCCATCTGCTGGCGGTAATGCAAACTATTTTTCTTCGACGTAAACCTCGGCCGCATGATCTACATATTTGAAGTTTCATTCGGATCTATTCAGTACAACCCGACCAACCGGCATCTGCGTTCCGTCAGTTTAATTTTAACCACCTTGTACCTTCTTTGAGGACATCTTTGATCCTTCTTCGAGGAAAATCTTTGATAATTCTGGATCGCAAAACTCTTGCTAAAAATACATAATTTTTAAAAGAGACAAACTGCAAATTCTACGTTTATCACCAATTAAATAAACCAAGTAGCTACGTACTTTGAATAATGTACTTTCTTTGAAGACACGAAAATAGAAATTCGTTATAAACCATGGATCGGAAAGCATGCATGTTAAAAATGCATAATTTTTTAAAGAGATAAACTGCAAATTCTACGTTTATCCATATTTTTCTGATGAATTTCATCTAATTTCTTTGATTACTACTCTGCTCAATGATTCATACTTGCATCGCTACCATTTTTTTCTTTTTCCAATTAATTCTGTTCAAACTCAATAGGGGAATGTGGGACATTGATACACTTTTTCTTGGAAAGCTAAAAAATGATTTTAACAGCGGAAATAATTATAACTAATACACTATATTTATACATTTGTTAATCTAATATAGGATTTCAGTCGAATTTAGTCATTAATGACATAATAAAATACTTATTACACTTTTTTCCTAAAAATGGATTTGTATCAATCTGCCCCATACCAGGGGTACATAGATACACACGGAAATATCGAAAATAATGATGATTATTAGGTGTGAGATAAAAAAAAAGATGTTTTATCAATTAACTTTGCATTCCAAATAAATGTTTAAAAGTTTAACAAACTTTTATTTTAATCAAAATTCAACATTTTTAATGAGACTGGAAAAATGAAACAATATTGTCTCAGAAAATAATTTATATCTACAAATAATAAAGGAGAATGAGTGTGTGTGGGTTCAAAAATACTTTGGAGGGAGGGAATGTGTACCTCGAAGCCGTTTTTGAAAATTTTAATTAATTAAAAGTTAAGGGAAATTTTCGCTTTCTTCCTTGATGACTTACGAAAATAATATAGCAGAAAAATAATTATCACACCATCTGGAAATGCAAACATTTTCTTTTCGATGATATTAATTAAGTTTCCGTACAATTTTTTCTCCAATTTTTATAAATTAAAAAAATACTTTAAACTTAATTTACAACAATAATTTTCATTTTTGCAATGAAATTCAAATAGTTTTCATTGTTTAAACAAATACTTAATTGCGTGTTTCTGTTAGCTAGTTCATTTTTATGTTTTTTTCTATTTCTGAATACGACTACAAAGTAGTTGCTCTTGAGGCACATTGATACACACAGAAGACGTGTATCAATGTGCCCCGGTGTCGCCTTTTTTACTTAAAACAGGTGATTAATCAAAAGCAACGCTTAAAAACCTCAAAACTTAATATAGTTCAGAAAAATAAATGCTTTTTTCTATCTTTGGAGTAGATTCCCTGGTAGGAAAACGTAACTAGTTAAAGAAATCGCACAACACGTACTTAGAGTAAAATTTACTTAGACGAGATGATAAGCGGTTTGATTCATTTGTAGATTAACTTTTGACTCAACATAGATGAAAAATATACCCTGTTCTAAGGGTTACAATAGCATATATGTGAGGGGATATGAACATCTTGAGCCATTCCAATCATCAAAATTTATGGACTGTATCAATATTTCCGCGTATCAATCTACCACAACTCTCCCTACTTTATTAATAAAATTATTTACTTATTACGTTTTTGATTAGACGAAAGAAAGTATTTTAGCAAAGGAATTATAATTAAACAAACCATGCCTTTTGAATAAATTAATTTTAAATAATAATTAAATTTTAAATAATTTTTCCTGGATTCTTTAAACTCATTTATATACATTTACACAACTTTTGTTTAAAAATAAGTAAATCGTACATTGTAGGATTAATATAAAATAAATTTTAATAGTATGTAATTTCTTTTTTTAAGCAAATTTCACAAATATATTAATCGACTGTGGCTTTATGCTTCTTTAAGTTTCAATAAGTTTGTTAAATTTAATTTTTCCACTAAGTGAAAAACCATCTAGAAAAATCGACTTCTTCCCAATATCAGTTTAAACAATGCCTGAAGTACACAAGCCAGAGATCGTTAACAGTTTTGACTCACAACTTTAGTCTCTGAATAAAATTGGAAAGGTCAGAGATACTGGAATTTTTCACTTTGTATACAAAAATAAATCCCTCATTTTTTTCATTTCAAAACGGGAAAAGTCATAAACGCGCCAGGTAATTAATTGATTTTTTGTGAAAAAAAAAATTCGCTCTGTCGCCAAATTTCTTTAGTTTGCTTTTAAGTAGCCTTTTTTATATTCTTATTTTTTGATACTTGGTACATATTCAAGGTCGTAAACGGTCAAAGCTTACTCAGGTGAAACAAGATAACGAATGAGAAGTCCTGACAGTTAAGTTCGAATTCAAGACGTGTACAGCTGATTTCAGTAGCACTTTAATCTTTAAATTCTTTCTTAAAAAATTGAAAAGGTCAAAGATTCTGACATTTTTCACTTTGTTTGCAAAAATAAATCCTTCATTTTTTCATATCATAACTGGAAAAGCCATAAACGAGTCAGGCAATTAATTGATTTTTTGCAGCCTTTTTAAGATAATAATAATTTTTTTTGAAATAATGAGAATTTAGAAGTTTGGGATCATGAAATATGGCTAATTCGTTCTTCCACTATACAAATCAGAGGCATTCAGTAAATTGCCTTAAAAGATTGCCAAATAAGGGATTAGTCGTTCATTTCATCTTCAATTTAAAGCAAACCAAATGCTAAGAATTAATAATCTAAAGAATCATTGAGTTAATTAAACATTGGCTATTTGAAAATCATAAAAATGATCCGTTACTGAACCGCAATCTGCTTTTCCTTATGTGTGGTTGATGTGTGCGGATAACGGTTACGAACATTGGGGCTGTAGAGCGTGATTTAGACACTTTGAACAAAGACGACGGAGTCATCGCTCACGCGAAACACGATTAGAGCGTCCAGCCAGTTTAATTTTAGAATCTACTTCGCATGTTGCAGGAAGAAGGACGAGACGTTCTAGGGGAGCGTAAAACAATTAGACGTAAGATGTCATGCTTTGACATCAAGTGAATTTCGTCGCTTAACAAGAAAAACCACCTATCTCGATTTTTTGAAATTACGAAGAATGAGAAAAAACTGAATTTTTCGCACGCAATGGCAAATATTTTTGAATTTTTTTCACATCTGGTAGGAACATGTGGTCTCATGTTCATATCTGATGTTAAAAATTTCATTTTCAAAATTCCGTTTTTCTTCCTCTTTGAAATTTGAAAAAAAAATGACATAGATGGTATTGCTTGTTAAACGACGATTTAATCCATTAAAGGGTTCAATGTACGGTCGTTGAATATGCGGAATGGCTATAGGACTGAGATTTTTAAATTCAAGTTAAAAATACGACGAGAAAATGTACGTAGATGGCAACCCCCCCCAAAAAAAAAAAAAAAAAACCAGTGTTTCACAATAGCTCAAAGACCTCTATAACCACGTGTGCCTTTCATTGGTGAAGGGAAGTTTGCTGCAAGGCACGAGCCCAAATATAGTCCATTATGCAGGGGACTAAAAGTCGGATTTTGCGATTCATGGTTGATGGCTTCCGCAGTTGATCCATCGGGACTTAATGTTTAGGGGAGGGGTGACTCACTATTCAGCTCGATGACAGATCCAATCAGCCAATCTGCAGACGGGCCGTGAAATGTTCGTCTCATCACATGTGCTCTGGGCGATAAAGACCTATAAACGTGCTTTTCTGTATTCGGATGAAAAGGGGATGTTCTATCAGAGCAACTGCTTCTTCTATAGTTCCCAGACTAGCACTACCTGGAACCGGTGGCTGCTCGGGCGTTGTAATCGTGGTGGTGGGGTGCTGTAACTTTCCATCCTTCGCTGCGCATTGATGGATATTTTTGCACCGCTTACATATTTGCCTTTTTTGATCCATAGTGAATAATACTAAGTTAATAAAATATATTACTTCTTTGACTTGAAACAAGAAATATTTTAACCAATTAATTTTTAATAAAAAATTAAAGTTATAAATTAATTTGTGGAATAACATTTTTTGCATTCCTTACACATACATAATCGAGATTGAACAATAAAAATATCATGCAGTGTAGGGCTAAAATAAATGTACACGTGGGAAATCTTATTCTATATATTTTAAGAAAAAAATTATAACTAAATTAATAACTAAAATAAAAATAAGCATAATTGAATGCTATTTATTAGTATTATTAAAAGTTACTTGATAGTAACATTCCCTTTCTTGTTTTGTTTCAGGTGAAAAGCTCTAAAACGTTTTCCTTCGTGTGACTACTGAAAAATATTTTATCCATTTAAACCATTGCAAATGCAAAACTGGTTCAAAGTGTACCTCAGAAAGTATTTTATTCCTTTTAATGTTAGAAATCAGAGTTCAGGTTCTGATGAAGCAATAGGAACTGCCAAGATAAAAAAAAATGTTTAATTTGTCAGTTATACTTTTCTATACGGATACTGTGATGTTTTTAAATGTGAAGACAGTTATTGATATTCTTTATGAAGTTCTATTCCTTGAAGCTACTAGTGTTTTATTTTTAGTCAGGGCTTCCTACACTATGGGTTATAATCTCATATAGGATCACAAAGAATAGTATTTGGATCGAGGAAATTTTTAAAGCGTCTTCTTTCAGATTTGGGTGACTAAAATTTCATTCAAATAGAACTACAATAAAAACTATTTTCAACTAATTTTTTAATATATTGTTAATTATCTGTCATTTTCTTATTGATTTAAAAATGTTGAGCTCGTGAAAAGTTTTTCCGGGGTGGAAAAAGTTTTCAACTCCGTTTCTAATGTTTCTAGGTCTGTTCTCTTCTCAAGTACGGTTTTTAGTTAAAAGCTTCTAGAGATAAAAAAAACTAAGTGTCGTAAATGCGCATGCGCAACAAAGGAACATCTGTACTGAGGGAAATTACAGTTCTTGAAGAATATTTTTCCCTCTATGAAGAGAGACTCTCTTCGGATAAGGAAAAAATCCAGTGGAACTCAGTTTTGTGCCTTAATTTTTCTCTGTATTTCACACTTCAGACTTCAATCCGTTAAAGGAAAACTGCATTACATTGTTGATAGATTTAAATAAAACTTTCAAAATTAAGGAAATTAGAGATTAAATTTAGACGCTGAAGAAAGTTGCGCGTGCTGCAGCACCGCAGTACCTAGACATTAGTCGAGTACTTATACACGAGTACCTACACACTTGTCGGACCTGATGCCACGATGTGCATTCAGTTCATTTCTTCTTAATGATGTTTACATCCAATCCATTCACATCATACCAATCAAATATTTTAAAAAAAACCATTTGAAAAGACGTATCATTCATTCGTAGGAGAATCCATTTAAATTAGGGCAGGTGTAAAATAAGTTTCATAAAGCACAACTGTAGAACACTTTAAGAGCTTGTATTTGGGCTTTATTGTGAAACAAAGGCAGAGGGTTTCCCAGTTCATCACATTCATCAGTAAAGTAATGTTCTACAGATTTATATAAGCATACGAGAAATGTATATGCATCTCTAAGCAAGTTTTCAGCTTACTCGCCATTTATACTGACGCATTGTGATGCTAGTTGTGAATTTTCCAGAAACCTCAAAATCAAATGTATCTAGACCGTATAAAGACTCGTTTCTTCGTTACCCAACGAATCTTTACATAAAGATATTGAAATGGAGATAATAATAATGGAATATAATGCTGAAATAAAGTTAAAGTAACTTCTACGCAGTGAAAAGCTGCTTAAGTTGATTTTCATAATAATGCCTTTATTTCAGTTTTCAGACTTGGAAAATTCGATCAAGGCACTCACATGACATTAAAATTTGGGAATAAATTAGTATTACATTAGAAAATCATTTTACAATTGGAAAAGATGGAGGAAAAATGTTTGAATTATTAACAGAATAAAAATGATTCGACTTAATGAGAATATTAATTCAGGAAATTTTATTATAAGTTTAAAGAAATTCTTAAATAAGGAATCAAAAGTTAATATGATGCCAGTTCTGAAAGGAGTGGACCAAGAATTTGATGGCATGGACAGGTGATTACACTGGAAAATTTGAAGTTGATATTGTTTTAAAAATGATGAAGAAACTTTATGAAAATGTTATGAATGGAAATTTTTTGAGGGCATTATTCTCAGATTTTTTGGACGTTTGAATATCTCGTGAATTTTCAGAAAGGTGTTCTTGGGCCCACTGGGGATGAAAAAGTGAGTTTTCAGAATGTTCTTCTCTGAAAATGAAAGGAGTTTCCACAAACAGATATAATTAGTAGTCGCATTCGAAAAATAACCCTTCATAAAAATTTTCAATTTTTGGATCCTCCAAGAAAGCATATTTTTCCAAATCTAGATCTACACTTGTGAAGGCGTGAAAGTCGCAATTGTTCACTAAACATTTTGTCCTAATCAACTCGCATCTGATTAAGTGAGAGAGTGAATATGTCTTAGAACTGGATAGAATGCCTTGAAGTTATTACTGTATGTTAATTCTTCATTATTTCGGTATCATTTCATTGCAATGGAGCGGATGCTTGGAGAATGTACTAATGCAAAGGGTGCAGTGATTGTCAACTGACGTTAGTTTATGTCGACGAAGTATGAAGTAGACGTATTATTATAAAACATGTTTGAATGTCTGCTTTATTTGTTTATCGTTGTTTCTGTCTTAAAATATTTTTTTAATCGCGTGTAAATTAGTTTTCTGTACATAGCGAAGTCGCTGTCCAGGATTGTGCTACTTCCCAGCATTAGAACAGCTGCAACAATAAAGCAACATTTACAGTGAGCTCGTTTTCAAGCAGATGATACCGAGGGAAAGAAGTTTGATTCTATTGAAATCTTTCGACATTTGCGCTAGAATTTGGAAATTTAATGCATTATTTTTCGTTCACCTTTTTATGAACAATTAAATTAACAATGGAGACAATTCAGGTGACATCATAGTCTCATGATAAGTATAACTGAACAAGTCATCGGACATCTAACTGCACGTTATCTTAATCTGTGCTGGTCCATCACGTTCTTTTCTATTTACAATCCGTGTTATGGATTCCAAAATGAAATCGGCGCTGACTTTTTGACTTTTATCACCTGATTGTGAATTGATCCCATTATATGAGGAGATTCAGAAAAGCGGGTACAAATTTCTATGAAATAAGCTACACAAAGATAAATACGAATCACATCACAATACACGGCAGGAAACCACATCTTCATGTGTTACTTCTCAGAGAGGACGAAAATTGAAACAGCAACACAAAGGAAAGCGAAATGGCGTTTCATAACTCATAGTACTTTTGCCAAATGAATTGAGTGTAAAAAGTGGGGTTCAAAGACGGCGTATAAAACGATTCCAGACCTCGAACAGTTGTATACGCTTAAAATCTTTGCCACTTGCGACGCACATTTTGGGAAATTCCAGACCCATTTTGGATTTTCGTGACATTTACACAGAAACATGTTATAAGGCACCTATCACTTTTAATGGTGGAGTCTGGCACCAATCTTTTGATGCTACTCCTGAAGATTTAGTCTAGGCGTATTAAGTCCAGTGATATTGTCGGTCAACGAAGAGGACCACCACGCTTGAGGCACTGATGCCAGATTTAGGTAATTACAAGTAATAAAACTGAAATGTGCGCGGGCCAATAGTGATAGATTTAGTTTAGTTAATCATATTGATGCCATGTTTTGAAGCTGCAGGAGGGTTATTTTTAAATGGATTTTGTAATTTGAGTCGTCGTCAGATGAAGAGTTTGATGCCGGATCCGGCACCTCACTCTCGAAACTTTCACGCCACATTTACATGAAGATGATGACTGCCTACGGCAATTAGGAGCGCACGGGGTCCATATACGGGATGAATCTTCGTTGGAATCGAGTTTCTTACTCGTTACTCATCAGCCGTCGTAGAACACATTGCATGACATAGCGACTGATGGATCTGTTATTCGTTCATGATGTCCTTCAGAAATATTCAGTTCTCCTTCCGTCCAAACGAGGAGGTACGAGGGAAGGGCTAATTAAGTGGTGTCCGACAAGCTGACGCAATCATTAATAGAGTGTGTAAGCAGTATCGCAGTTGAACAGCTCCATCTACTGCAAGAAGATGGCATTTCTGGGCCTGAAATGCCAGGATTGCTATTTAACCCATTCGGGAAGTTTGTACACCCTTAGCTGAGTCATAATTAAAAGACTTTAATTGAATTATATTTGATAGACTTTTTGAATCAAGTACGTTTAATCCTCAATATCATATGTATTTGCCTTATGTGCAATAAAAAATACCGTAATTTTGAAATATTAAACATATAACACTTTTTTTCTGTTATAAAATTCACACTTCGCAGAAAAATGACCTGAAAGTTGGAGTTAATTTTTTTCAAGTAAAAGATTTTTTCCCCTGGAGGTAATAAAAGAGTACATGAAAAATCTTAATATACGCTTTTCTTTATTTGATCCATTGAAGCTGAAAACGCAAAAATGGAAGATTACTGTTCAATTACGATTTTCTTAAAAAAAAATTTAATTCATTTTCTTGCATTGTAAGCGCTCATGAAATACATAAAAAATTCATTCATTCTCCCTAGAAACTTTTCTTTGCAATTCAGTTGAAACAAAAGCATGAAAATACAATTCTTCTGTTGTTCTGTTCATATTCCTGCAAGACCGTTATCGGTAAAGTAGGAGCTTTGATTGAATATTAATTTTAAGCGCAATAATTAAACAATGTTGCAGAAATACGGACATGCTATTTTATGGTAACTTGCAGAGGGAACGAGCTGATAATGTGCCGACTCCCTGCAGTTCCATTTCGGGGAATTTTTACGTCCAACGTACATGCATAATGATGCAACATTCTCGTCTCTCGTAAAGCTTTTGTTGTGTAAAATGTCGAATTACCTAACGCTTAAGTTTATGAAAACTGGGCTTCTTTTATGGAAAAAGGTTCGATAATGACTTCATCTTGTCCTTCATAGCAATGATGTTGGAGAAAATGAAACTGGCATGGCTAATTAATATATGCCAGTAAGCAGATCATTTTGCTCCAACTTATTACAGAGAAGCTGGAGCTCGGAATAACCGGAACTAAATGTCAAGGATGTTGGGACCAACCAATATTTCCCCCATCGACTGGGTTGCTGACGTCAGGAATGACGTAGGAGACGACGTCATACGGCTCACGAACCCGCGCGGTGGATACCCTGCGATAATAGAATCAAGCTCGGGCTCGAACAAAGTTCGCTTGCAGTCTTAAATTCAAATAATATTTTTTCTCCACACTAGCTGACTTGGAGGGGGCTTTCTTTTTCTTAGCTGATTTGAAATGTACAGATTTCCTCTCCTTTTCGCATCAATGATCGATTCGCTTCTCTGCTATTGATTATTATTAAGCTTCAAAGACCATGTCCCAAATTTGGAATGAACCTTCGGGCTTTGAGGTTTTTAAAAAAGTTATTACAATTGAACTGTGGGCTTAAATTAGACTTTGCACTTCAAACAACTTTTGAAGGTTTTGCATGGTGCATTAAGTGCAGAAAACATCGAAAACTTTTTCCAGTCACGGTCTCTTAAAGAAATTCATCGACCCCGTCTATACACAAATTTTTTTCTTCGATTCCAAGTGTTCATAGAAGTACGCGAATAAAGTAAGCCGATAAAGCATTAATTAATATTAAAAAAAATTAAATGAATGCATTTACTTAAAAATTTTTTATGAGGTGTCTCAAATGAAGTTTGTTTTTGAATAATTTTTGCTTTTTCATGTTGAAAAATTAGATAAATGTTAGTTAGAAAAAAAGTTTTTGCGGCCTCGCTTGAGATAGGGACGCATAGTTTAAAAATTAATGTTTTAAAATCAAACGTATTTTGTAACAAAGCTTTTTAAACTATACGTTATGTAAATTATTCTGTAATGAAGAAAATGAAATAAAAACAAATTCCGTTGTTCTTTATTTTTACCATGTTCATTTGAAATAAGATTTGGCATGTTCAGAATTAAGTCTGAAATAATTCATGCTCCAAGTTTCAAAGGAATTCTCGTTCTCGAATCGACGTAAAATTACTTTGGCGAACACAGTTTCTGCTCGAATAGTTCATATGTCCTCTACGAAATTCAAAATCGGATTTCTGGATAGAGTCACTGCTTTCAACACCGTACAAGCACTTTCCAATCTCTGAAGTTCTTGAGGCATGTCCACAAATTTTCCACTATCTGTCATGTCTCTCGAAGCACTTCAGCAATATTTTTGAAAAAATCACAAAAAATACCCCAAAAAAGCAAACCATCTCATTAAAATGGTTCTATCATTATGTTTGGGTTTAAAATAATTTCCATAATTTTTTTTTGCAAGATGTGTTTAGATAAGCGCTCATGTTGTATAAATTATTTTGTAAAGCCTTTATTTTTGCAAATATTATTGGCTCTAATGATGAAATTTTTCCTTTAAAACTTTTTAAGCAAATGGATTTTGTTTAAATACAAATATTTTATTACAAATGTTAATAAATTTTGTTTATTTACGACTGTATTATGATAAAAGTAAACTAACGAGTCTTTTCATTCATATGTTTTATTGTATGTAGAACACGCTCTTCGACATAACTTATTTCGGAAATTATCAATTTTAAAAATCTTTTAAAATCGATTATAAAAATGCCTTAAATGTGTTAATGAAATTTTGAAGTTATTAAAACATGTCTCTTCTTCTATATCATGTATTTGCTGTTCGAAACTAGATGAGATTTAAGAAGCATTGTAAAATCTTGCACATTTTTTAAATTTAGTAATGCGAAAACTCTTCTTTGAATTAAGATGATAATTTAACATTTTCAACCGCAATAACATTTTAGAGAATCTGTATATAAAAGAGAGACATATCTAAAAACATTTAATTGAAAAATTGTTCAGCAGACTATTTAAGAAGGATTCTATTTTCTCGTACAATCTGCAACTTTTTGGATTGGACAGTCGCTATAACTCGGGAAGTTATTATCGGATCTTCACAAAACGGGTGTCAATGGAAATGTCTCGAGGAGTCAAATTTATTCGAATCCACAAACTGATTAACCGAGTTAATTAGTGCAGTTAATTACGACTAGCAATTTTTTTCGCTGAATCGACTCCCCATCAAAAAATTAGCCACCCTCCATTTTTATAGTTTTGATTAAAATTTCGAGAGTTATATGGTTTTGAAAAATGGCGTTTCCAATGTTAAATGAACTTAAGGAACTTTTGGCGATATCTCGGAAAGTATTATATATTTCTGAAAAAAAATTTCACGCACTAAAAGAACACTATTTTTTGCATAAAGTTATGAAAAATATTCATAAATAAAAAAATGAATAATTAAAAAAATTTTTTAAACATAACCGTGAAAAAAAGGGAATTGTAACATAGTAAAAGTTTTACATGAGAGCAAACCTGAGATGTTATAACGCCGCTATCCAAAAAATCAAGTGCACATGCATAATAGTTTCCAAATATTTACAAAAAACTGCGAATTCACACTGTTGACAGGCAACTCCCAATTTTTGAGGGACCGTATATTATATTTATTTGCATTTATTGGTTTACACTTAATGAAACGCGCGAGCTTTAATCAATACTTATAAAAGGCAATGTTTGTGTGTTTGTGCGTGCGTGCGATGTCCAAACGAGTCTATCGCACTTACAATCTTCAAATTTGGCACACAGGTAGTCTTAAAGGTGACTCAATGCACAGGAATTTAAAAATTTAATCTAGAAAATTTTTTATTTAATGTTTTGTGTTGTTTTGGTTGATTTTTCGCACTAATTTCTCAATAGAATAGTTTTGAATAATTGTACGAAAAAATAGATACACCATCGGAAAGAGCATACGATTTCCGTTCTGATGAAGTTAGTTTTGAATTTCTAACATAATTTATTGAATTTTGAAAATTTTTTTAAAAATAGTCGGTTAAACCTAAAAAACTTTGTTTAGAATTTCAATTTCTCGCATCCGGCGTTCTAATTTTGTTATCAATTTGAAATTTGTTGAAGTAATAAACATAACGTTTTTCCATGATTTAAAACAAGAATGGTTAAAATTGAACAGTTGGTTGAATTTTAATTAATTTTTTTCTGAAGTGTTAAAAATTTCGCTTCAAAATACCCTACATGATTCTTAGTAATAAAGGTCGCGTGACGTATTTTCCCAACATGCATTTCGTCGAAACCACGTGACGTCATAACCCCTTTGCTTCGCGTCAACAGATCATTCTTTTAATTTGTTTGCTTTTATACTGTTTGATAACCGAACATATGGTTAATATCTTTAGTTAGAGAAGACTAGAAAAAATGAAATTGATTTTAAGGTGCTATTTACATAATGTGGCTTCAAAGTTTAAATCTGAAGTGGAAGATTTCATCTCCTTTTTTTTTTTCTCTTTTTCTCTGATTCATTTTGGATATATTTAAATACTATAGAAATTATGTTTGTCTGTATCTGTAAAATTTCATTCGGTTTTTATTCTTTAACATTTTACCTGGTTTATAGGAATCAATCTCTTTTAAATCCTAAATTTTTTTTTCGAAAATATCGGTTTATTTTTTACTTTGTACTGTCAAATATCATTATCGCGAAGAAAAATAAGCTGGAAAATCAATAATTTGTATCTTTTGTTTTGATTTTGTTTTCAAAACTTTTTCGTGTCATTGTGGGCGATTTTTTTCTCCATTTTGTCTTGCTTCCACGGGAAACATGCATTTCGTCGAAACCACTTGACGTCCTAATCCCTTTATTTCGCGTCTGATATCTTTAGTTACAGAAGACTGGAAAAAAATTAAATATGTCTTCAAAGAGCTATTTACATAATGTGGCTTTAAAGTTTAAACCTGAAATGAAAGATTTCATCTGTCTCTTTTTTTCCTTCTTCTCTGATTCATTTTGGATATATTTAAATACCACAGAAATCGTTTAAAATTTCATTCGGTAAGCCTTCCCAACATGCACTGTTGCAATTTCATTGGCTGACGGACCAGAGCGCAGGATACGTCATAACCTTCAACTGAATGACTTCGATTATTATTTTCGACAGTGTCTTAACGTGTTTATTTATTTCGCATATTTTGCTTTATGTATCATAATCATTTTCATGTTGCAATTTTTTAATATTGTTTCAGATTAACGTACTCTGTATTGTTTTTCTACAGTTGAAATGTCATTATAGTGAAGAAAAATAAGAGGGGAAATCAATAATGTGTATCTTTTGTTTTGATTTTGTTTTCAAAACTTTTTCGTGTCATTGTGGGCGGTTTTTTTCATTTTGTTGAAGTCCTGATTCCACGGGCAACGTCGTGCGCGTACTGCTAGTAATCATTATAAAAACGCATTTGAATGAATATTTTTTTAGTTTAATATCAGACGATTTTAACACGAAATAAATTCTATTCTTTTCGAAAAATTAATCATTTTTTAATTAGATGATATTAAATTTGTAGTATTTAAACAAGTAGAATATCTCATTAAAAGAAAAAGTAATTATATTGTATATATAAACATAATAGAAAAACAATAAAATAAAATAACAAACATTCATATCAAATTCGAAAAGATATGAAAAAACGAATTGAAAGTATATCCGAGTAAAGATAAAAATACGAATAGTAACAGATGGAAAAATATATATAAATGTATCACATACGCGCGCAATGAATGCGCTAAAAGCTGCAATTCCAAAAGCGCTGTGGTAGATAGAGTATAAATAATTATTTTTCTATTATGTTCTGCCTCTTTTATATATATATAATGATATTTCATTAGGTGAAGTGTAGAGAAAACATCTTTAATAAGCAGGCAGTCGTTGATCCAATCAATTACTTTATTCCAATTTCGATTTATCCATTTTAAAGATGATAATGTAGATTATATGAACTTAATATAGTTATAATAATATCTTTAAAAGTAAATTCCACTCCATGGCCATGAATGAAATTTACATGCAAAGGCAGCGTGTTAACGGAAAGGAATTACATTGTGAAAAAGGAACTTCACAACATCGCGGCGACTTATTATACTAATTTCGAAAAGGGAAAAGTCCCGCTCGCCAGAGCTGGTTGAATCCGGACTTCTTTCAGTTACAGAGGCAGTTATTTTTATATTAGAGCTTAAGTAGAAATATTTTCATGAATTAAAAGTTAAGAAGCGTTTTTAAAACAAGGAAACGTAAATCAGTATAATATATACAACAAAAACAAAATTTTTTGGAAAATGCAAAAATTAAATTACTACACAAGCACAAGAAAAACCTGCATTTGCGCAAAAGCTGCGTCAACAAAAAGCAATATATCAAAACATAAGAAACAAAAGACAAAAAATCAAAAACATACAAGAAACAAAAGACAAAAATTTAATAATTTGAAAAATATCATGGCAAGCCGCTCCTTAGGAAGAAAAGCTCACCCATGATACTAATAAGTGCTTTTTTCTGCTAACGACATGCGAAAAAACGTAATTTTTTTTGTCGTTATCCTCTCAAAAAGCAGCTACCGTGAAGATTCTAGAATAAATGAAATACACAAAAAGTTCGATTACAAAATCGAAAGCCAAAAATCCGAATACACAAAATCTAGAATAAAAACAAAATATAACACAGAAATATACACATAATAAGAAAATTTACCACCGTTGGAATTCGCAAAAACGCCACCGTAGCTGCACGCGGTTATGATTAAAGTTATTATGGCTGACATCCGAAACAGAGCCAATGAATGACACAAGTGATAAAACGGTAGAAGGCGAGAGCTGCAGTCAAAGTTGCAGTGAAGCCGGAAATAACAAATCGAAGGACGAAATGGTAGAAAAAGACGAAAAAGGCTATGTTGGTAGCATAAAGATTTAAAAGTTAAAACTTGAGATAACGACGTACAAAGTTCTCCGGAATACCATTAAAAATTAGTTAATCAAATAAAAGCTTAGATTGACTCCATATTGCATTTACATCCGAGAAAATAGATTTAATACCAGATAACTGAGTGATAATTGTGCTTCTGTAAATATTAATTGAAATATTCGAAGACCAATGGGAAAGTCGGTTGACATTAAAATTAAAATCTTTTCTTTTATCAAATAAATCGACTGAAAAGTAATTAACTATATATTTGATTTCCAGATCTAAAAAATCCGCTTCAAATTGATTAGTGTTTGTTTGTTCAAGAAGCAATGCTGAAGGATATATATATTTTCCACGTTTTATTAAAAGTACCATGATTAAATAAAATAAGATAAGATCATCTACATATCTGAAAGCCTGAGGATGAATAAGTGTATAATTTTTCTCAAAATAGTGTAAGAAAGGTTAGTTGTAATAGAAGAAAAAAGAAGAACCTTGTGGAATATCATGAGTTTGGAAGAAAAAACTTTCCCCATTGTAAATGAAATTATTAAATATGCAGAAATTATATAATTTATCCCAATATTCAAAAGAAATATTGAGAATATTTTTATAATCATGAAAGTAAGAATTGAGCACCTCTCGAACAGTAACTAAAGGAATGCTTGTGAAAAGATCTTTGAAGTCGAAAGTTTCAATAGAAGAAATACTGTCTCTATTGTTGTGAATGAAGTCAATAACTGGTTTATTGTTGTCATTAACGAGCAGAAAATCGCTAGCAGAAGACAGCACTTATTAATATCATAGGTGCGCTGCTCTCCCTGACGAGCGGCTTGCCATGATATTTTTCAAACTATTAAATTTTTGTCTTTTGTCTCTTGTATGTATTTGATTTTTTGTGTTTTGTTTCTTATGTTTATATATATGCTCTCCTTTTCCATATGCTCTCTGTATATATTTAGTAGTATTTTTATTTATTAGATTATAATGTAGATTTTGTTTAATTAAAAATTAACCTTGCTTTCAATATTCAGTCATGACTTTTTTTATCATTTTATATATTGGATCATGATTTGGATTTAGTTTAATTAAAGATTTAAAATTTTTGCATTGCATTATAGATATGTTTTGTTAATTTCATTTTGAATATTAAGATTTGACATCTTTATATATGGTTGATATTACTATATATATATATATATAATACTAATAAAGATGAATGTCTGTCTGTCTGTCTGTGTTTCTGTTGGCGGTGTACAGAACAGACCACAGAGTATAGAGCTACCAAATTTGGCACAGATATACTTTGAATACTGAAGATGTGCACCTCGGAGCCGTTTTTTAAAAATTTTAATTCAAATTTAAATTATTTAAAAATTAAACCAAATTTCGTCTTTTTTTGCCAATAACTTCTGAATGAATTCATTGACAAAAAAATTTTTCATGTCATTTTAAAGAGCAAAAAATTATCTTTCCAATGATACCAGTTTTATTATTGTTGAAAATTTTATATATTTTTTATAAATTTTTAAAGCCGTCGGAACTTTAACGTCGCTGGTTGCGAGAGTAGAAACTGACGTAGGGGAGGGTAGCAGCTGTAATGGCCGCGAGTATCATCTTCAAAACAAAATTATTATTGTTGTAATCGCTTCGGCAGTTCATATTCTAAAAATGGAATGATACAAGGAAGATTAGCATGGCCCCTTTCCAAGGATGCCACGCAAAATGGTGAAGCATTCCACATTTTTAACACTGATCTGAGAAATGCGCTTAAGCTCCTATCCTTAAAGAGTTTATTCTAAATCGAAAATTAGCCAAAAAAATTCTTTGAAAATCTCCCTAATAGTAAAAATCACTTCATGTAAATTATAGGCGCTCCAGATAAATTTTATATAAATAATTCCCTTCTTTTCAGCATCCTTTACCTCGCTCCCCAATTTTTTTTTATTTGCCTGTACTCCATTACAACTGATTCAAACATTCTGTTCCACGGACGCCGTAGCGTAGCGGTAGCATATCTGTCCTCTATCATTCCACCTCGAGCTCGATCCGCGCGTGAATTCTGCCTTCGTTAGTGTCAACAAATGCTTCATCTTTTCCCCTCTTTCTTGCATACCGAAAAGGAAATATTAGATTTTAATTCTTCCAGTACTCTCATTTAGCTTTTCCTTATTTTATTTAATACTATTTTCTCAGTAATTTTTAAACATTTTTTTTTTAAGATTTAAGATTCTCTCCTCATCTAAATGTTTCTCAAATTTTACAAAATTTTTTCCACAATGTTTCTATCGGCGATTAATTAAGCGTAATTGATAGCTTTAGAATAGTTTGTTGTTTTGTTATGCACAGAATAATTATTCAAGATTTGATATTTTTTTCATGCATTTCAATTCAATAATTTTTTAAATTTATAAATGGATGTTTTAGCGACTATATTTAAATGGTTATCATTAATTTAGTTCTGCGCTTAGCAAAATGTAGTCAATTCTCTTTTTTTTTTTAAAGAAAAAACTTTATTTAGTTATTTTGAGTTTTAATTAGTTTTAATATGTAAATTATTTTTAGCTGATAAATTTAATTATTGTACTTCAAATTTTTCATTACTTATTATCTTTTCCATTTTTTAAAGAATCTTTTCACTTATCATTTTTTAACACTTAAATATAAGGGATTAACTCAAAGTTCATTATATGCAAAAACATCCTGTACATTTTCGTTTTGTGTATAAAGAATTAAAATTCAGTTATAATAACTAACCTGTTCACTGTTTGTTTTTTTTAAATTCATTTCTTTGTCCTTATTGCAATTATTGCTTTCAGCTTACAAAAATTGAAATGTTGAAAATGTCAGCCTTAATTGCCTTATTTCTATTAATAGAAGACTGGCGAACCAGCTGGTCGCCGTAGGCGGCTAGTATATAATATAAATCCAAATATAACTAGTATATAATCATACAGAAATAAAGTAAACAAGAATTAAATCTTATATCAAAAAGTCATTATTTGAACAATACATCAATTTTAAATAAAATCTAATAATTTGAAATTACTAATGATACCATAAACAAAAATCAAGTTTAAACATTATATGTCAACAAGTGAAAGAACACTGTTGTTATTAAAAATAATAAAATAGGCAATCCAAGTAAATGGAATTTTCAACAATTAAAATAGCAGCTTGGCTATGGACAAGCTTTAGCCAGGTCAACTTAATATATATAAATATAAATTAATATATATATATATATATATGTAGATTTTCTTGATCTTGAAATAAAAATAGTAGATAATAAATTAAGCACTAAGATTTTTGATAAAAGAAACACTTTTCAGTTCAATATAAACAGGTTAACATATTGGAATAGTAACATAAGTCGTTTAATATATAAAAATATTGTATTGAATTATGTTCACAGAAGCATTATTGTAGTCACAGACAGAAATAGTCAGCAGTCCCATAATAATGCATTTCTTGAAAATGCTTTGAGATATGGGTATCCTAAAATGTCATGTATATTTATATTAATAAGAAATATTTAACACCAATTAATTAACATATTTCTTTTAATTCATTCTCCCATTAAATTTCCTCTTAAATTATCCTTTTTGAGATCATATATTATATATTTAGTAGTAAGATTTTAATATATTTTTTCATAGGTAGATGGCGTCACTATTTTAAAGATTTTGATTGCATCATATAATAAATAATTATTATTTATCTATAGACATATCTAATATATATTATTCGAACAGGTTAAATTTAATATCTCTTATAGTGTTTATATTTTTATTAAAATGCTTAAATCAAAAATAACATTTTCCCATTAAATGCGGAACTTATGTTATAATTAGGTACATAACTCGGATACATAAAACTATATTTAGCTTTTGAATAGTATGTAGTATAATAGTATGTTCATATAAATCTTTGTTATATATTATATTTGTTATTATTATAGTAGGTATAATAGTATGATATTTCCTTTCTTTTTTCCTCATTTTGAGATGATTTTGGGATATATTCCCCCTTTTCTTCTGTCCAACGATTGGCTACGCAGAGGGCTGGCGCCACAAAATCTAGATTAATGCGACAGACCAGTCCCAAGGCTGGTTGGTTATTTTGATTGTTGGAATTTCAAATAGGGTTGTCTTTTTCAAGTTTTGATAAGTATTAATGCTAATAGTATTAAGTCAAATTTTCTTTTGTAATTAGAATGTATGATTATGGATAAGGTAATTTAATTTAATTTTAATATTTATATATATTGTAAATATTATGCATGTTTGTGTAAATTGCTAATTGACGTATATAATTTACTATATATATATATCTAGCAAGTAAGTTTCCATATATGTATGGAGAACTTGATGCATAAATAAATAGCGAATGAAATGGATTATCCAGAGCTACCTTTAGTGAGCATAATTGTTTCTTTCTTTTTTTTTATAGCAAGATTTTACTTTCAATGGCAATCCGCACTTAATGATATGTTGTGAAGGTAATTTTTTTCTTGAAAATGAAATTTAAACACAATTATAGTTTAAATATTTAAAATTTCGGTTGACGGATAAAAATAGGTGTTGAACATTGCACTTTTTATGAATGAAAATCATATTTTATAAATCTGTCTCGCATTGGTAATGGAATATTTTGTATACAGAACTAAAAGGAATGCTAATTTATGTTTGTTTAAAATGTCGAAATTATTTGTCTTTTCTCTTCTTTCAATAAATATAATTAACTTTCTTCTAAAAGATTTAATTAAGATTATGTAATTTAACGAAAATGCTAATTATTAAACTAACTTTCATAGTGGTAACGAATTACTATACGGATTAAATTGAAAAAAATTATATTCGATTTTTCGGTCACAGATTGGAACTAGTCATACTCTTTGGTAGCTTGATTTTTAAAAAATTAAATACAGATACCAAATATGGCATCCGTCAGAGCTGCTGCTGACCAACAGTCTGTCCGAATTTGCCTCCCTTGTAATGCATATGTGGACTCCTTTCATTTCAAAGGTATATCTTATGTCCCTCCTGAAGCTAATCGAATGGTCTATTCTTGTTGTATTTCACGTTATATGCAACTACATGATAACTGTCTTTTATTCAATTATGATGCTTACTGTGAGTATTTAAGTTAAGTTTAATTATGTGTTCGTTGATTGAATCCGATTAGGAACAGCAAAGGTAAATAGAACTTTTTTACTGAAAAATGTCAAATTCAGATATTTTAACATGGAAGATATTTTTGTCAGAAGAGAATAAGACGGCATTAAAAAATAAAAAAAACAACATTCCCCTACAATCGCAGCAATTTAGAGCTGTAGTCCCTGGATATAGAAGCACTGAATTCGAAACAGAATTATTTTGAAAATTTTCAAATTCTTTGAACTTTTACTGAATACCATATCAGCATATAGTTTGCATAGTATTCAATTTTTTCCTTTGTTCTTCTATATATTTAATGTCTTTCTTAATTTATTAATAAAAACTCTTTCTAAAAGATTTCTTTAATTTATGTCCGATTTAAAAAGTTAATTTTATCACGGTAATTTTAACGCTTTTCAAAGAGTTGAGAACTTTGATTTTTAAAGAGTGCTGATTTTTTCTTATCAAGATTTTGAGCACGAAATAATTATTAGAATTTTACGATTTTTAGAAGAATAGCATGGAAAATCTGATTGAAGGATTAATAGATTGTTCAACATTGCTATACTGATTCATACTAGACCATAAACCACTTAATCGTATAACATTATTACACAAAGATAATAAATTAATATTAAAAAAAGTTATAGACTCGATACGAGAATGCGAAAAATAGATGATAAATTCGTATTTATCACCATCTTGTAATCTAACTGCAAGCTAATAATTAAAACATTCAATTATGCAAACGATAATTTTTTAATTCCAATATAATTAAAAAAATTACAGAAGAAATTCGTGATTGTAATTTCATTAAAATTTTGGATTATAAATTTTCATTTAGCTCATATATAATTATTTTCTTAAATTTACTGAAATCATACTAATTGTAAACGATAAGTTTTAAATTCCAAATAATTAACAAATTACACGGTAAATTCCTAATATCAATATAATTAAAAATTCAATTATTTTTTTATTTATATTGTGTTTTATCATTAACAGAATTTTAAATCCAAATATATTAAAAAAGCAAACGATAAATTCTTATTATCATCATAATATTATTAGAATTCATTTTTAACAATTTCCCCACTGTTAAAAAGTATTCGTTATTTTGTTGCAGCGAAGACCTAATGAAAAGGGACTTAAAACTATCTTACTCAATCAAGCTTTTTTAACCAATTGGAGTGTTCTCTTCCCACGACTTAGTGCGTTTTCTGTTAACCTTCATAATTTAGTGAAGAGAATCGAGAAAGCCTTTAAAAAATCGTCGCTTCAAATGTTTGGGTTCAAAATTTCACCGAACTTAAGTTTCCGCGCTAAAACTACATACTGAATTTCATATGTCTAGCGTGTCGTCTTTCTGAAAAATCGCGTTTGCATACCCATCAATAGACAGACTGCCAACCTTTTGTTTGAGATGCAGCAGAATTTGGCACAAGTCTAGTGATAAAACCGTATACTAAATTTCATCCATCCAGCTGTTTAAGTTATTGTTTTTGAATGCATGTGGAATGACAGACAGAATGCTCCGAGACGGATTTCTTCTAAAATATAATATAAATCTACAATTTTGGTCAAAAGATCACGTAACAAATTTCATCCCTCTAACTTGTTCCATTTTTAAGATACAGTGTTAGGAGGTAAACGGGAATAAGTCGAAAAAAGCTGTTTTTGGACTTCAAGAGTTTTAAAACGTGAAGATTCACTATCTTGTTTTTTTCGTATAGGAAAAGTAAAATAATTATTTTTCCAAATATAGTTTCATCATAATAAATATCAACCTATACAATTCTTTCACCCAAATAACTTTAAGGGAATTTCTTTCCGGGAATTAAACTTTATTTCCGTAATTTAAAATCCCATTATTATAATTTTATTATAAAAATCTTTAAAAATTAAACACTTATTAATTCTACTGATACGATAAAAATATTGTCGAACTCTATATAAAAGCAAAACGTGTAATATATCTATTGCTAACGAAAGAAGTTTCCGCTTAATGAATATCCAATCCGATTAAAAATCGTCTCCTTCTGAAAAGGAAAATCTTCTCCTTTTGATAAAGTTTGATAAATTCATTGGTTTAAAATGCCATAATGGAATTCGTTTCTCACCAATCAGGCGAAACTTAACGTCTGAAAACAGCAGAACCAATGCATTTCATTAGGAGTAACATTTTGCGGGTGTTAATGAAATATTTTAAGGTGGTGTCAAGTAAATAGACGAGATTTTAAAGAGTCATGAAATGCGCTAATTCTTAATCAAAAATCATAAAATATTTAGAATTAGAAAATGAATGTTCATATTAAATATCAATCTGAATCGCCTTTGTTGATTTTTTCGGAATTTCACTGAAAAAAGAAACAAAAGCTTTTTTCGCTATTAACTAGCTAAAATTTATTTAATATATGTTGCCTACTGGGTTGGCTCTATTGAGGCGGAGTTTTCCGCAAATAAAATTAATTTTATCTTAAGAACTTCTGCAAATTTCCGAACGAAATTTGATACATATGTAGAAAAAGGCAAGCCAGATCGAATTATTGAAAAATCTTGGTTTCCGTAATGGAAAAATTCCGAGATAGCTGTTAATTGTCTATGTTAATTAAGTCGGTTAATCATTTCGTGGATCCGAAGAAACCCGACTCCTCGAGATATTTCCATCGACACCAGTTTTGTGAAGTTCCGATAATAACTCCCCGTGTTATAGCGACTGTTCAACCCAAACAGTTGCGGACTGTACCAGAAAATAACCATATTTTTTTCCTTCTTAAATAGTCTGCTGAACAATTCTTCAATAAAATGTTTTTAGATATGTCTCTCTTTTATATACATATTCTCTAAAATGTTATTGCGATTGAAAATGTTAAATTATCATCTTAATTCAAAGAAGAGTTTTCGCATTACTAAGTTTTAAAAATGTGCAAGATTTTACATTGCTTCTTAATTCACATCTAGTTTCGAACAGCCAAAATATGATATAAAAGAAGAGATTTCTTTAGAAGACTTTTAAGGAAAATAACTAAGGTTGCTGCACAAACGAAATATTCCTTTCTTCTGTCATTATTTTTTCACTAAGTTTGTCAAATTAAAGCATTATTTTTAATTGTTATGTAAAACTTGAGCGTATTTCACCAAAAAGGTGATCTATAAAATCGAAGAGCAATATGACACTATTAAAAATTGTTTTCAAACTATTATGTATCAATTTAAATCGATTGAAAAACTGTTTCGAGAAAAAATCTGGATTGTTAGTCATCCACAACCCTGTCACTCCACTTTCTCTAGCACGTGAAATTCAACAGCAATTCCGACAGAATATGCACATTAATGCATAATATGTATCTTCTTCAGGCTGAATTAAACCACTCGATGCCTCCTAGGGAATTAATAAGCCTTGGCAAAACGTACAATAGCAGATGTTCCAATCGACATAAAGACACTTCTCAGCCACTTTAAATATTTTAAATAGCAATTATATAAACAATTGCTTAGATATTGGCAAGAAGACTAAAATTCCTCTGCAACGGGGAGATGGATTTAACTCATTATTCCTAAGCCCTCCTTCAGATCCCAAAAGTGATGCCGAGAAGAAACCCTGTTCTTCAATGAGCTTGGTCCACTCGCTAGTTATCAAAAAATATTGAACCTCATAAGCACTGACAAGTATAACTGCGGGGAGCGTAGAACAGCAATTCACCTGTCCATCTGCTGCCACAACACCGAGGAATTGTGGCAGGAGGTGGTCAAGCCTAGAGAAACAAACACCAACTTGAAGAATAATATCCTCCAAAACACTTTCTCCAGAAAATCTCAAAACCCTGATGAACTTCATCATGAACAGAAATCTAATTAATGAACCACCTTGTTCAGCCTGGTAATTTACAAAAAAAGAAAAGAAATGAACTACAAAATTACGCTTTAGATCTATTTAAATATTTTTCTCTCTCTACCATATTGGTATCTTTATATACTTCCTTCTATTTTAGCTTTATTTTGTCTTCTATATACCATCAAACATAAAAAGAAACGTCCTTAGGTAATATAAAATAACTAAATCTTGAGCGAAACTTCTAAAAGCAATGTAAAACTGTTCAAAGCCCCGCGTAAACATTGTATATATATATATATCAACAAACAGCCGGAGGGGAAGAAAACCCAGCAGACCCACAAAAAGTGGGCAGAATCTGAGCTAGGGATGGCGGTTATTGCGAAAATAACCGGTTTTCGGTTATTCAGGTTTTTTCACCTACGGTTTAACCTGGCGGTTATAACCGCTCAAAATAACCAGTTTTCGGTGTGTTTTTTTTTATAAAAAACAAGCGCCGTTTGTAAACAAAAATTTTTATTAATATTATTTTCAGAGGAAATGATTCCATTGTCCAATATTTATCTGTTAATAAGGACTCTTTCAGTAATCCGCCAACCAGCAGACGTCTCCAGGAAGCGGTTTTCATTGATTGGCCTAAGATGATGAAATTCGAAGCTCATAACTTGGTAAATTTTAGTCTAATCGAACCTAAAATCGAGCCTATCTTCCGATTCGTTTTTTTAAACCGGTTATTTGATTTTTAAAAAATAACTGGTTATAACCGGTACAAAAAAATAACCAAAAAAACCGGTTAACGAAACAAAAAAAAAACGGTTTTCGGTTAAAACCGGTAGGTTTTCCTCATCCCTAATCGGAGCTGTGGTGTGGACCTGGCGTCGAGCACGGGGCCTGATGATGTTTTCTCGTATTCCTCTTGGGGTATGGGTTGCTTTTCATTCCACACGTGTTCACCCTAAACTGGTAGGAAATCAAATAGAAATTTCAGGCGCAGGGACATTTTGTAGTGTCAGTGTATAGGCAGGCGCAACCGGTTTCGTGCCAGAGAGCCCTAAAACAGCATTGACTGAATGACATTGATAACGGAGAAACTGGCCGCAGTACCCACGATATAGTGCCTAGGGTTTCAAACAATCCAGTAGGATGGAATAGAGAAGAGCTAATGTTCGTTACAGGACACGGGCCCTTCCCTTCATACCTTCATCGCTTCAATCTTCGGACACATGACAACTGCTCGCGCGGAGAAATAGGAGATCCAATGCACTATGCCACAAAATGTCGGTTTACCCTCTCCTGGCATTTCCAAACTCCTACAGTGTCACTTAAATTACAGTGGTTGAAAAACATTCTCACGAATAACTTATCAAGAACCCAACTTCGACTCCTAATGCGCTTCATATGTGATGAGAACAATCTCATTGTAGAGGATAATCATTGAACACGCATCCACCCAGACTGACACACACTTCCGGCTACTTATGACTCTTCTTTCTTTTTTTCCCTCTAAGTATTTTTATTTTTTCCATTTTGTTTTGTTTCCTATGTTGTCTGGTGTATGTTTCTTTTTTCAATATTATTTGTTTTTGTCCTGTCTAAAAAATAAAATTCACCTCCATCCATCCAAAACGGAAAGGAAGAAAATGGCTCTAAACACGAGGATGCAGGTGGTGTAATGTAATCTTAGAATAAAAAATGTTGTTCTGATTATGAGTTCACTGTCTTATTATGATTTTGCAAAAGTATGTCGAAACCAAGTTTGGAAGTCCAATGATTAAAGTCTTGAAGCAGAGGGCAAAAAATTTGGCTCAGTGAGGCAGAAAATGTCTAGTGTTTTCTTTAGATGGCGGGATTTAAAGAAAGCTGTTCTACTGAGGTTGAGTGTTGTGCAGCATCATAGCAATAAGCATTATCGTATCTTCCAGATACGGTACCCCATTAAGTTGAAAAAAAGTAGCATTCAAACTACTATTGTATGTGTGCATTTTTAACTACCATGAAAAAATCAAGAAATAATCAAATGTCTGCGAAGCATTTTCGGTCGTTTTTCAAATACAGAAGAACTTGGCTATATGAGCAATTTTAATTCAAATTCATGGGTAATTCGCAATTTTTCTCTGGTCCCTAGTAGCGAGTCCCTCCTATTAATATAAGGTTATAATATAGCCGTGTTTCAAAAAATTTCTGATAAAAAAGAATCTGATTAAAAAATATCTGAACTGGTTTCATTGGTTACATGCGTCAGTGCCTTGTGTCCTCAGTAATAATAAGTGATTATCTTTTAATACGCTTAATTAACTAGCGGACTTGACTGCTGTACAATTTATTTTATGAAAAAAATCCCCACTTTTTAAAAGCCTTTAACACGTTAGATGTGAATAGTACTGTTTATTTTGAAGTTTTATTGTACAAGTGTTGCATTCAAACTAGTATAGTGTATGTTTATTAAAATTGTTTATTTATTGAAATTATTATTTAAAAATTATTAACATTTTTTTAATTATTATTATTATTAGTTTATTTATTAAAATTCATTCATTCATAGAATTAATGTCATTTTTAGTTAAAAATTATAATTTCTTTTGCTATACTCCTTTTTTGATATAGTTTTTCTTAATTCGAATGTTTTAATAAATCTAATTTTGTCTGTGGTCCTGTGACCTAATTTTGTCTGTAGTTCTATTCTGGTTTTCTCTTTCCAAATGGGATTTTTCAGAAAAAGAATTTAAATATTACATGAAAATGTGAGTACTTCAAAAAATGATACATCATGTAAATGAACAATGCTTATAATCATCCGTGAACATATTTAAATTCAAAATGCTGGAAAAGAATGTTTAAAAGAAATTCATTTTATGTAACTAAAGTCTAATATTTAGCAAATATTGATTATTATTGCTCCCTCTTTTGTCTTTTTCCTGCAAAGCTTCTTTATCAATATTTTCTGCAAAATTCTTTTCCCGTGTAAGTCCTGTACAACATCCAACCACGGCTCTCACCATGTTGACATTCCATTTGCCCTACCTTTTTTCTATCTCAGTGATACCTTGCTGGAATAACTTTCTTTTTCTCTCCACTGACAGTCCCCGACAAAGTTACCTTTGTTACTACCCCATCGCCTGAAAAATGAAAACAGAATGGATAAAGTAATCTTTGAAGCTAATAGAGTAGGGCGTCTTAGCTATGGGTAACGATTTACTTGAGGTCGGCTACAACAATATTGGGGACGCGGATATTTTTACAGTTTATGCTTCTTTAAGATTCTTCGATATTTATTAACCAAAATTGATCAGAAAATCACCTCAACAAAAAGCATTGCAGCCAAATTGGTTGAGATGCTATATTAGATCGTAACTGTTTTAATTAAGCATTAACTGACGATAAGTATTATCATCAGTTAATGCCTAATTTTGTTATTCATATGCATCTCTGGGGTTGCTGCAAAATTTTCTGGAAGAAAATGAGTTCGCGATAATTTTTTTCCCAGCCCGAAAGAGGTCACGAATGGAAAAATTTAAGAAGCCCTGAAATAAACATATCCAAAATTTTTGAATTTCTGTATCAGGTTTTCCAAAATCATTTCAAAGTCAGGATACTACTAATTTCTAAAATTTTCGTCATCGCCTTTTTGAAAGTTTCGTACTTATATGTTTGCTATTTTGTTGCATAACCCTCTCCAGACCAAAATATTATTTGTTATTTTAAATTATTATATTATTAAAAATTAAATGTTAAAAAAATTAGAAATACTTCATGTTCTAGATTATTCCTTTCATACAGGTAAATTAGTTAATTAGTTTCATCCAGATAAATTAGTTAATTAATTTCGTCCAGATTACTTAATTAAAATTATTCATTCATTATTCATTTATATCCAGATCATGTTCTCATATAGGAACAATATGAGTGCAAGAGCTGACGTCTTCTGATTATACAAAGCAGATTCCTCGGCTGATGCCAAGTGACATCACTGGCCTGGAAAGAGTTAAAAAATACATTCTTCATTAGTTTCCTAACAGCTTGACGGACAAAATACCTTCTTTCAAAATTTCTGCAGCTAATCTCTGAGGTTATACCCACATTCATATAAGATACATTCCTTCTTTCGGCAAAATGCTTTTACTGTTTGCTCCAATTTTTGCTTTTACAGTTTGCTCAACAGGGGAAGCGGTGGCCAAGTGGTAAGGTCACGGCTTCCAGCAGGAGAATACCAGGTTCGAAATTCGATTCCGCTGGAGATCCGCCATGTATGTAGGCTTGTTGCGTGTAAAATCATATGCAGGGGGTCAAACGTTCTCCCGCTGATGCGGTGTGGAAATTTGGAGAGGAGGTGCCAGCTCAGGTGCCGTCCTCGTCATCTGACCGTAGTTCGAAATTAAGAGGTCCTTCCCAAAATAACCCCCGAGTTATTTCAAAACGCAACATTAATATTACTGAATGGAATTAAACTAATTCTCAACCATTCTTTTCCCCATTTGTCGGAAGCAGGATAAAAAGGTTTTCTCGAGCAACTGAAGTTTCATGCATCACATCGATAATTCAAACTTTTAATTTCATCCTTACTTGCCATACCACTTGATCCATCTTTGTTCACGATCTCAGCTCTCCTATTCGAAGAAAAAATAGATATGACGATTTTTGTTGGTCCAAAACGATGCATAATCGAAGGTAATTACAGAGTGCTCATGAGAATTAAAGACTGCATTCTCGTATCATAATCAGATGCACTGTTCAGTTAGTGGAAAAATATTTTTGTGCAGAAACGCAGCTTTGAGACTTCATATTTCAAGTTGAAGGTGTTGATCGATCATACAATAAAGTAAATCAATTGCAAATGTAAAAAATAAGATCATGCTTTGAGCTATGAGAAAGAAGTGGCAAGAGATACCAAATATTTTCATTTAGTATCGAGTCGATAATTTCTGCATATTCCTAAGGAAAATCCAAATTTAAATGTATTTTTTTGGAAAACTCAGATACACTACTTCCTTATATTCATCATCATAAAAATCTTCCAATTTCTCGTTTGGATCTCTGTTTAATGCTCTTCTGAATCTTGTAGAGATTTTAGTAAGAGTAATTAAGAAATATGTTCTAATTTGTTTACTGCACATGGTGGATTCGTATATACAATAGTTTTAAGTTGTTATTTCATTTCTTTAACCTCGAACATTCACAGAAAAGAAATAATATATACTCATCAATATAGTAAGTTTCTACAAAAAATTAGTTTCCGTCAGATAAATGCAAAATGAGGAATAATTTTTTGTTCGCTTCAGTGCAGAACCTTTAGATGACTCAGTTTTCAAAATGATAACGCGAAATATTTTTTTCAACATATTTTGATTTCTTGCATAATTTCGTTGGCAATAATAAAAATGCTCCCTTTGAGTTTTAAAACATATGTTAATGTTACAAAATTTTGTAAACATGTATTATAATTTATATTTAACAATATACATATTTTTTAAATTACTACAGCATATTAGATGATAAGAAAATCCTGAAGTCAACCATTTACATTAGAATGTTTGTCTAATATAAACGTCTGATATCATGCATTAATGCTTTTTTTCACTTGTGCTATTGACATGGCATATTCTTTATGGAGATACTAATAAACAGGGTTTAATACCGAAGCGATGGCTAGCACACCTTCGGCAGCAGCACATATAATGATCTCTAGATAACGCAAATTCTTACAAAATAAATAGTACTTCAGAAAATTATTTTTAAAATGCTTCAAAATTTAAGATCTATCAGAGTCAAATGATACATATTGCTATAGAACTCTTTACAGCTGCTTGAGTCAGTCGCGAACGATTAATAATGCACTAAAATGTAATTAAAAATTAATATGTGTACGAAATTATTGGTGGTTTTAATCCCACTTGGTCTAGCAACGCCCATGAGTCAAGGTCTCATGATCAATGGCAAATATTGTGTCTTCGTTTGGTCAATGCGACCTTAGGTAGAAATATGAATTAGCTACAATATGTGGGAATAGACTGCCTTCCTGGTGGTCTTTTTAGAGGAAATTGACCGGCATTTGTGTTTTGCTTGGAGAAAAAACAGGGAAACCTTCAGTAGTTAGCCAGCAGGCCAATAGCAATTCGTTACTAAAACCTGCAGCAGTCAGCCGGAAGGCCAATAGCAATTCGTTACTAAAGGTCACATCGGTCTACCAGTTTTAGAACAATGCTGATTAACAGTGCATCCAGAGGATATACTCTATAATCTCCTTTCTCTAATTCTTATTCCTCAGCCATGTCATGCCATGCCTTAACCCACTAGCTAACTAGTGGGCTATCGAAGTAAATATGTTGTGGATATAAAGATGGTCTATAGAGAAATATTCTCAGATAGAATAATTAAAACATTTTATCGTCAAAAAATTTCTAAGCTAAGCTAAGTTTTTTTTAACTGTCGATAACACGAAAGAAATTAAAAATTTTCGCATTTAAGATTATCTTTGTCATTTTTACAATTGTATAATCTGTTATCTTTTCCTTTCAACTTCTACGTGGAGTTGAAGAAACATTTTGTTGCCCTTAAATTGCATCATATTCGCTAAATGGCGATCAGAATTCGCCATTTTATCTCTAAACATAATTAGCGTACTTCGAAGATCATTTTGCTTAAGTATCACTATGCAGCAACAATTACTCACTATTATTATTACTTCACTATTTTTTATAACAGTTTAATATTTTATTTTGTTAAGGCCATGCATTTTAACTTCCGAGTCCTTAGCAGTGCAGTTCCAAAATTCTTTGTATTTGTTATTTTTACTCATATTCCTTTAGGAAACATTTATGAAAGCCCAGAATTCCCACACACCTTAAAAGAAGACATAAGAAATATAAAAATTTGCAAAACTATGAGGGATGTTCGATAAGTCCGTGCAAAAAGTTCGAAAGCAAAACTTTTTCGGTATAAACAATATTTGTTTTTCAACATATTCTCTTTTGAGGTTCAAACATCTAGTACTCTAACGATGCTCGAGTTCCGTTTATTCCGGTAACCCCCATGTATCCCACTGTTTTGATTATTCCTTTGTTTCATGTTGGTTGTGATCAAAGCAAGTTTCATCCAAAGTTACAAAAAGACACAAGAATTGGTCTGAATTCCGTTAAAATAGCTTCAAACTTTCCTGAAAACAATTCTTTGACCCAATGTGAAGAATCGCGGCACCCATCTTGCGGAGAGTGTTTTCATGTGTTCATTCGTGCAAAATATTACGCACATGGTCATTTGAGATGCCCACAGTTTCTGTAATTTCACATATCTTCACTATTCTGTCATCAGTCACTACATCATCGTTTTTTAATGATGTCTTGAGTAGTAACATCAAAAGGGAATCCTGGGCGTTCACTGTCACATGTGCACATATGGTGGCTTCAAAAGTTACCAACCCATTTATAAGCTGTTCCGATCGAAGGTGCAGAATCGCCATAATGCTTGTCAAGAATAGCTTTGGTTTCTTGAGCCATTTTCCTTTTCAGAAATTAATGTTTCACAAGTACACAAAATTCTTTCTCATCCAGCTTTCAGAAATCACGGTACTTAATCGATTCAAATAAGCGTTAAACACGGTCTAATTGATATATCTGAATGAAGCTTTGTGTGATACCCTTCAAGAGTTACCGGTAACTAAGAATAATCATCTAGATATGGTCAAAGGCTGGCATCTCTTAGACTTTACACTGATTTACCGAACAGCCCTAGTATTTGGATTAGATATAGAATCCTAAAGCTCATGCACTTTATTCAGAAGTGAATATAATTAATGACATATTCCTATAAAATACTATGTCTTTTAGCTCCATTAAAGTTTCCATATTTGCTGTGTTTACAAAGATGCCAGCGTCGGTAGTTTATATCTACCATTAAACAAATATTTCTGGTTCTAGTAGAATCGGTCATATGCTACAATATGATCACAACAATAGTTTAATTAATATTTAAAAAAATAAACAATATTTTTAAAGCAAAATAATTAACTAATATTTTTTTCAAAATAGATTCAAATAACACTATATTATATTTACATTTGTTATTCTAATATTAATAAATTTTAATAAACTGGAATTCAGTCTTTTTTTAGCTTATTTTTTAAACGTTTCAACGAGAGAAAATATTTTTTCAGTTACCCAAGAGTTAATATAACACAACGAATTACAAATTAGTATAGGTATTCACAAAACAATTTTCTTTTAAATACCTTCTAAATTGTTTCAATGAGAAAACATTCTTTCGGTTGTCCAAGAGCTGAGAGAAAACAACAAATTACAAATTAGTATACGAATTCCCGAAACAATTTTCTCTTAAATACCATTTAAATTGTTACAATTAGAGGAAAAATTCTTTTGATTGTCCAAGAACTGATCTAACACAATGAATTACAAATTAGTATACGTTCTCCCGAAACAATTTTCTCTTAAATACCGTCTAAATTATTGCAAATCTTGGAATCGGTAGTTTAATGACTGGCGAAATACTTCTTTATGAAAAATTGTATTTACTATAGTTAATTTTTTTCTTAGTTACTTTTCTATATTGATAAAAATGTCTGACATTTGAACATTATCACTTTCTGTTACTTATTATATATATTTTTGATTAGAAGCTAAACAACAAGCAAATAAGCGAGGATTTAGTTAAAGTCTAGAAAGAATTATAAAACATTTGAGGAATCAACCCATAATTTTAGAATTTCAGTTCAGTACTTGTAAAAAAAATAAATTTATAGTAATTTATCGGCTAGGATTCGATCTCATAAAAATTATCAATTGGTGGAATGGAGGGAAAGAAGTAAGTAATTAATTAACGTTGAGAATTAAACGGTTTATTTATTGATGGTCGAATTTATTGAAGTCTTTAATAGTAGCTCTCTTTAAAGGATTTCTAAGGAACTACTTACAAAATTAAAATTCAAACACTTTTCAAAAATAATTTATGTTATATCCCTTTACGACACTGCTTCACCACTGTTAAGGAGCAGACGGTCCTCGGAAATATTTATGATAGATAACGATTGGAGAAATGAAACTTCACCATTTGTTGATAAAAAGTACAAAGTATTCTTTAGTCTTCAACTAGCTAAGATTTCTGCACAACGAAAAATCGAAATGAAGAGAGAAAAGATGCTCCTCAGAGCAATTTTAAACAATCAAAACTAATTCTGAATCTGGTTAAAATAAGAACAGTTATGAGCCTTTCAGAAAAGATAGTAGAGTATGACCTCTCCTGACACTAAGGCTAAACAACGCACCTCGCTGAAACTGATCGGCGATGTGAAAAACTGGTCAGAATTTACTTGACGTGGAGAGGATGGATCCAACCTGTCCAAATATCCATCCCTCTATTTGGATTGTCGGACCATGAAAGCAGCAGGAGTAGGTGCATGTGTGTGGATTTAGTTTTAGCTATATTGTCTCATTTTGAAGCAACACTGGGATGGACCTCGTATTTTCGTACATGGTCAGGTGACGAGGATGGCACCTGAGCTGACACCCCCTCTTCAAATTTCCGCACCACGCCAATGGGAGGACGTTTGGCCCCTAGGTATGATTTAACATGCAACAGGTCCACATACATGGCAGATCTTCAGTAGAATCGGGTTTCGAAACTGAAATCCTCTGACCCCAAAGCCAAGACCTTACCACTAGGCCACCGCGGTTCTCTTGCGTAAGTGGGAAGGGAGGGATATTTAGGATGCGTGATTCACCAAGGAAATTGGAGAAAGCAGGTGTTGGGGATCGGAGTGACTGATAGTGGATGAATTTGCATGGTGTGGAGCGGTCGTGAATTACCTGCCTAAATATATGGGCTAAAATATGAAATGGCGATGAAGTGCCACCACGCTATTTGCGCGGAGTGGAACAGTCGTGAATCACGGCTTCGGGGCATTAATGATCTGTTATGCAGGCTCTTTCCACTGAACTGTTTAGGAGAACTTGGCGGATTTTGTCTCATTCTTCTCTCAAGGTGATTTTGAGTTTCTGCAGGATTGGAGAGGAGACCAATATCTTCGAATGATACGTCTGTTGCTGCAGGGGTACTGCATCGAATTGAAGTCGGAGCAATATACAGTCCATAATATGAGCTCAATGTCATCCGCTTATTGTGATTCAGATACTTCAGCTGTCTTGTGTAGGCGTGCATTGTCATCCATGAACAGCAAGTTTGAATTCGCGGCATTCCGTTAAAGACAAACGTGGCCTTGGAGAATTAGAGTGCATAAACGTTGTGATGTCATTGTATCAACGTCAAAGATGGGAAACTTTGTCGTGTTATCGTGTAAAAATTTTTCGTCTTTCAATTCTGATAGACTCCAACTTTAGCAATTATACACTATCTGAAGTGTCATGCGTTGTATTTAAAAAAATTATGTAATGTGACCCTGATCAAAGTATGCTTCATCTTAATTTGGTAAAAGATCTCTTCAGACCAAACTTTTGAAATTCTACAAGACTCGAAAGAAAACTCTAACCTCAATAAGGACTGATAAAAATAAGGCCCACTTCATTTTTACTTGTATTTTCTAAAACATTACGGTTAATTTATGAAAACCTGTATGGTTGATATATAAAAACCGTTGGTAAACCTACACTTTTGATCAGAAAAGTTCTATGAATGGAGTGTTGTCTGAAATCATTCTGTATGATTGTTTTAAAAAATATTTAAAGCTTAAAGGCTTAAAATTTGTAGACTATTCTAATAATAATATTAATTACATATTATGTTATTAATTTTCGTCTGACTTTGTGGCTTGATGATGAAAGTTGCCAGTGTTACTACACCTGGGACTAAGGCACTAAAGTAAAATGGAAGCTGACCTATCGGCATATCCGATTCATGCTGAATTTGATTTTTATCAAAAATATCCAAGCCGGAAAGATTTTCCTGAGGCTTTCCCAAAACCTGTATGAATTAGTATTGAAATGTTTGCAATATTATAAATTATATTATGAAATGTTTGCAAATAATATAAATGATATAATTTTTATTATTTGCTCAGTTCTTCTTACTGGCCAAATAATGTTTCATTTAGAAGGCAAAACTTAAGAGCGTTCGTAAAATGTTTGATATTGCAATTAGAGTTTGCATAGCTACGAAATTAATCAGAAAACATTTGAGAAGTTAAGCACAATTTAAAGCCTTTTTTTATTATACACATGAAAGCTTCAGTTATTATTAATTTTATTAAATTTTAACGAAACGAAAAGTAATCGTTCTTAAAATATTATAAGCTTTATATTTAGTCTGTAAATAAATTGTACGAAGTCTGATAGCTTTTCTCTAATTTTCAGTTTTCAAACGATAAAAATGATGCAACCATTAATTTGACACATTTTCTTTAATTTTGAACTAGAATCATTCATGCGGTATCGAAAACAATCATCATACGAATGACAATCGTTTGCCTTTTGTTGGAAAGAATTTAAATACACACTTGTATTTGACAGAGTTTGAATATTTATAGGATGATGTTATAATTTACTTTTTTTTGTTTTGTTTCGACTAAGTTTCTCCAACGACTGTAAACAGTTTGTAAAATGAAGTAAATAATCGAAATATTTACCTAAACATGAACAAGCTTTTTTACTTTGTCGTTCATTAAGTATATTCCATAACTACAAAAACTGACGAACTTTTCGGTACCTTTATGAAAAAGAGAAGAAAAATTCTTCCACGTTAATCAAGCAGGTATATTGTAATATGCAGCATTTCTTTTAACATTATTTTTAACTTATTAACTAACTGGATTGTCAAGATTAAATTTCATACCTGACAAAACTTAAGACAAAAACTCCGAACTTTCATAGTGACAGAGTTTCTAGATAAAAGTTAATTTGCCATATAATTACGTTGATTAATTAATTCTTTAATTTTGAAAATTAGTTACAGCTTGAATTGTAGCAGGCTGATTTATTATTCAACAATCTTGACTCCCTTTTGCAGAGAGAGATTAATTATTACTGACAGAGACTGGTCATTTTGTTTTGGTACTCAGTTATTCAATTAGAAAATTATTGTCTTCGATAGAGTAGGTTTAGTTAAGTTATATTAACGTCCCGTTTTGAAGCAACACGAGGGTTATTTTGGGACGGACCTCGTAATTTTGAATTGCGGTCAAATGATGAGGACGACACCTGAGCTGGCATCCCCTCTCCAAACTTCCGGACCACACCAGCGGAAGGACGTTTGACCCCTAGGTATGATTTAACGTGCAAAAAGCCCAATACAAGACGGATCTTCAGTGGAATCGGGTTTCGAAACTGGAATCCTTCGGCGCCGACACCTTACCACTAGGCCACTGCGGCCTCTTCGATAATGTAAGATTTTGTATGCTTAGAAATGGGTTTATCAAATATAAGCTACGTTATAATATATGTTTTATGATACTTGAATATTCAAAAACAGCACTTGTATTTCCTTAGAGAAATGATAAAGCTTTTCCTTAAGCACAAAGCTTAAGACCGGTTCACTCTGGTGCGTTTGAAATGAAAGAGTGAAGAATTCATTAATCGCAGAAGTTTTCACACATCTCTTTATCTAGTGTTCCTTCGATAGCTCCTCCTATTGGTTAACTATACACTTTTTCTACGACAATATGGCAGCCTAAAAGAGACTATGCATATGATGACATATTTGAAAAATATTGTGTGACTTAATTTTTAAGGAGACACCATGAATTTAATAAATCGAAATATATATAATCAATAATCAATCGAAATATATATTTAATCGAAGTTTTAAATGTTTTACATATTGAGTTAGCACATCCAAATAAAATAAGAAGGTTAAAAACAATGTGAATACCTTTATATCTTTCTCTATATAAATCGCTAAGGTTCATGGCGCAAAAAAGAGGTTAATTTGTCTTTTGACGATGGTAACGATCGGTTTTGTTTACAAAACATAACCGGTAGCCTCCTCCATATTAGGCATAGCCTGCTACTATATCCGTTTTGCTGTAAAACAACTTTTTCTTGAAAAAAATGAATTTAAGACATAGAGTTCAAAATATTTCTTAAAATATAATGGAATTTTAAATGGAATTATTCACACGAGATCAGTTAGAAATGAAGCACATGGGCTTAGGCGAGTCAGAGAATTTGAGATTCGAGATTTTATTGCCCACGCCGACCCTACTTACCCAAAGGGTGTACATCATGTCACGAGTCGTCGGGAAGAAAAATTCCAATACAAATATTAAAGTAATACAATACAAAGTCAAAATAGTTTAAGTCAGCGAAGAGAAAATCGTGTTAATTCACAAATTGAGGTGAGTATCATAGAATTTACCTACTGACTACTTTTCCGTTATAAGCACACCACTTCTCGCTTTTTTTGTAGCGGCGAATTTTTTTCGAGCTCTGAATACCCAACTTGGTCCGATTTCTTTTTTGACGATAGTTGAATCGCTGTATTTTTGGAGAGCTGAGGCGTCAGGAGCCGTCAGAATTAGCCAATGTGCCCGAAAATGCATAGTGTGCGAGATACTCTGCACGGGATTACTATTAGTGACACACGAACAAAGTGATATTTAACGAAAGGGAGTAGTAATTATATTATAGAGGGAGAGTAAAGGTAATGCTTTTAAAAGGAAACATTTCTGAATGATTTTGCTAAATGGTTTTCTTATAGTTGGGGGAGTTGGGGTAGATTGATACGCGGGAACATTGATACAGTTAAGAAATTTTGATGATTGGAATGGCTCAAGATGTTCATATCCCTTCACATATATGCTATTGTAACCCTTAGAACAGGGTATATTTTTCGGCTATGTTGAGTCAAAAGTTAATTTACAAATGAATCAAACCGCTCATCATCTCGTCTAAGTAAATTTTACTCTAAGTACGTGTTGTGCGATTTCTTTAACTAGTTACGTTTTCCTGCCAGGGAATCTACTCTAAAGATAGAAAAAAGCATTTATTTTTCTGAACTATATTAAATTTTGAGGTTTTTAAGCGTTGCTTTTGATTAACCACTTGTTTTAAGTGAAAAAGGCGACTCCGGTGCACATTGATACGCGTCTTCTGTGTGTATCAATGTGCCTCAAGAGCAACTACTTTGTAAAATCGTCTGCAGAAATAGAAAAAAACGTAAAAGTGAACTAGCTAACAGAAATAAGCAATTAAATATTTGTTTAAACAATGAAAACTGTTTGAATTTCATTGCAAAAATGAAAAGTATTGTTTTAAATTCAGTTTAAAGTATTTTATTTACGAATTTATAAAAATCGGAGAAAAAATTGTACGGAAACTTAAGTAATATAATCGAAAAGATAATTTTTGCATTTCCAGATGGTGTGATAACTATTTTTCTGCTATATTATATTCGTAAGTCATCAAGGAAGAAAGCGAAAATTTCCCTTAATTTTTAATTAATTAAAAATTTCAAAATGGCTTCGAGGTACATATTCCCTCCCTCCAAAATATTTTTAAACCCACACACACCCATTCTCCTTCATTATTTACAGAGGTAAATTATTTTCTGAGGCAGTATTGTTTCATTTTTGGAATGCAAAGTTTATTGACAAAACAAAATTTTTTTTTATCCCACGCCTAAAAATCATCATTATTTTCGATATTTCCGTGTGTATCAATGTACCCGTTGTGTGAAGCAGATTGATACAAATCCATTTTTAGGAAAAAAGTGTTATAAGTATTTTATTACGTCATTAATGGCAAAAATTCGACTGAAATCCTATATTATATTAACAAATGTATAAATGAGGCGTTGCGGATACGATGGGTGAACTCAGTAAATGGTGGTTTTCAGAAAAACGCATTTGAAAATTTTTCCATAAGTGCGAACTCAACAAAAATGATATTCACGGTATTTTTGTAGTGGGATGTCTCACTTAGCGAATTTTTGTCATCTTGCACTTTACGACCTGATTCCTTTTTCCCTGTTTGGTCAGAAACAACAGTTCCAGTCGAAGTAGTTTTATTAATAGCAGTACGCACTCGTTCTTCTGATACACTATGCATACTGTAAAATGCTTTACGGAACAGCCTATATTTCTCATTGTTTATTACTACAGTGTAGTCAAGACGCCGTAAAGTACGACTCGGTCTTCCCCTTACATAGGACCTTTTAACATCGTTGCTAATCACCAACTTTGATACGTACGAATTTTGTAGGTCGTAATTACCCAGTTCCCAAAAAGCATTAAAAATCTGTTGAACATTATCTTGGCCTATTTTTGAGAAACATTGACAGCTACATGGCTCACCGATTTGACGAGCTGGTACCACTGCATTCGTGTGTCGAGATACGTATTCTTCACCAGAGTTCCTTTTCTTTTTTCCTCCACCTTCTTCCAAGTCATCTCCTTCTTCATTCGTTTTCTGGAGTACCCAAGAAATGCATTATTATCATAAGTATCCATCACTTCACACAGTAAGATCGCGGTAACGCAAAAAAAAAAACAATGCAGGGACAAGCGTCATACGCAAACTAAATAAAGGATTGCATCATCCAGCGGAGGAGCGGGGGTGTTGAGTTCGCCTTTCGTATCCTCCCTCGGCAGTTTCCAGCCAGCTTGGTATCATTCTCTGTGTATTTTGAGAGAGAAAGAAGGGCGAACTCAACACGAAAAATATATACTTGTAGATTCTCTGAAGGGTCTAGATTCAGATGGCGAAAGAAAAAAAAAATGACCCGATGTTGAGTTCGCCCTTCGTATCCGCAACGCCTCAAATGTAGTATATTAGTTCTAACTATTTCCTTTGGTAAAATCATTTTTTAGCTTTCCAAAATAAAAGTGTATCAATGTCCCCGCATTCCCCCTACTTAGTTTAGTTATATTAACGTCCCGTTCTGAAACGACACGAGGGCTATTTTGGGATGGACCTCGTCATTTTGAACCTCAGCAAATGACGAGGACGGCGCCTGAACTGGCACCTACCCTCCAAACTTCGGTACTAGGCCAGCGGGAGGACGTTTGCCCACTAATTATGATTTAGCGTGCAACAGACCCCATACATTGCGGATCTTTAGTGGAATCGGGTTTCAAACCTGGAACCTTCCAGCCACGAAGCAGAGATCTTATCACAAGGCTACCGCAGTCTCTTTTATAGTACTTAAATATATTGTACAAGGTGTTTAAAGGTCAAGTATTCCTTTTAAGAGCTATCAGAAAAGAAAAAGTGACCATAAGAACATTAAATCTCCATGATAAGCATTCTAGAAAATAGAGAAATGAATGACATTAAAAAAAGACGAAAATTAAAAGAAAAGAAACAAATGGTAACAGTATTGGTTCGCTATTTTTTGTTTCATAATTCTTTACCTTATCACATGCGATATTTAAATTATAACAATTTATACAAACAAAAAAAAAACAAATCAACGGTTTCAAAAAATTTATCACATCACCTGCGGAGAGATTTTCTTTGAAACATTTGCATTTTCGAAAGCAGATTACTAATTATTGTAACTATTATGAACGTGATATTACAAGCAAAAAGTGATTAAATTCTACAAGAGACGAACTATTCAAAGTTCATACAGTATAAAACTCAAGAAATTAATACTCCAATTTCTTTAGTTGTGATACAAAATGTAGAAAATTGAAATATGAAACTTGTACGCGTGAAAAGCTCGAACAAAGCGAACGAAATTCTAATTCGTCGACATTCGATTACCATCGTTACTAATCACGCCGTAGAGCTGTCAGTCGACCAGCATGTAGTCCGAATTAAATGACATACGTACTACATGTTAGAGAAATGGATCTGGGTGTGGTAATGTTTTATCTATAAATACACTTGAATGTTAGTTGAAGAAGGTTGACTGATTTAATTTGTTAGATTAATGTGCTGCTTTGATGGGCTGTGGGGGGCAGATCTTGTAATTTTGAGCTCTGGTCAGATGTCGAATTTGGCACTTGATTTAGGTGGGATGGCCTTCCAACAATATTATAATTATGTGAATAAGGGTTCCTAGAAAGTGCTGTGATGTATAAAATTTAGCCTTGAACTTAGGAATAAGTTGCAAATTATTCTGACAAAAGTCTTTGAGGATAAATCCGATAGATATGGTAGACCTAATCTAGAAGTTTTGTAGCAAGAATTTAGATGGATGACCACGAATTTAGTTACTGTAGATTTCCAGAAATCTACAGTAATTGAATTCGCGATTCATTAGTTTATGAAATGTCCAAAAAATAGGAACAATATTTTACTAAATGTTACAAGCCTCATTTACACAAAATAGAATTTGCGTTTTCATGGGATAACCTGGAACTCGCAAAAATGCGGATGAAATGCAAACTGTTGGAGGTTAAAAACTAATGGAATAAAATACAAAATTTAAAAGAGTAAGCAAATATGGCAGCACAGCTTAGTGGTCATGTGATAATTAAAACATTTCAGAGGAAACAAAATAAATTAATAAATAAAAAAATATAACACATTAATAAATAAAATATCGTAAATAAATAGGATTCCGAACATAATTTCGATCTCTGATTGGATGTCGAATATGACTCATGGATTAGAAAGGATGGCCTTATAACAATATTATAATTATAGAAACAAAAGGTTCTTAGAAGATATTATGATATATAAAATCAAATTTTGTATTCATGGATATGTTGCAAGCTATTCTAACAAGTTGTCTGGAGGACGAAATCCAATGAAACATGGAATATCCATCATTCAATAGAGAATGCCCTACCACATACTGCCAACAAACAAGATGTGCACCTCCGTAGCAGAGTTTAGTTATATTAACGTCCCATTTTGAAGCAATACGGGGGCTATTTGTGACGGATCTCGTAATTCTGAACCGCTGTCGGATGACGAGAACGACGCTTGGGCTGGCACCTCCTCTCCAAACTTTCGCACCACACCAGCGGGAGAGCGTTTGGTCACTACGCATGATTTAAGGTGCAACAGTCCCCATGCACGGCTGATCTGAGTGGATCGCTCCGGCCCCGAAGCCCAGACACTACCACTAGGCCACCGCGGTCTCCTCCATAATAGAAAGTAGAACCTTGTGGGCAGACCATTATTGAATTCAATACCACTAAACTTTAAAACCAAGGGAAAAAAGGAAGCGTATCAGAGACCCAGGCAAAATTGTCCCCGCTCCCCTCAAAACAGTCACTAATAAATTGTGCGAAGTACCATTATGATTCCCTTCAATAAATTTGATGTTATTGAAAATGACTTAAACGAAATTAATGAATTTGTCTATGAATTTATCGACTGAATCAATGAATGCAATTATTTGATTATTAATTTAATCCGCAATTATTCCTGATGCTTTTTCATGGAGTTGATTTTCAATTATGATATTATTCTAAAATTCTCTTTTCGTAAATATTAATTCGTCTAAAAAGTTAAAATGGTTTTTAATCTAGCTTCTATACGTTATTATTAAAAAAATTTCTCTCCACTATTAAAAAAATGCTCTATAAAGGAAATGATTATTTTCGAATATTTTATTTTTCTTCCGAACTTCTCAAAATAAGGATGAAAATAATGGTTCAGAACATATTGAACATTTTTTCATTGAGTACTCCCGAGGTTCTAAAATATGAAGCATTTGAAATTTCGTTTATATATCTCTTTAGTTAAGGAAATGTGTAAGAAAATACTGGTTTAGGGATTCGTGTACTAACTTATCTTTCATAGTATTATATTCGTTCTTCAGCAACTCGTGGAGACTTTTCTCATACATGAATACAAAAACAAAGACAAAAAGAAAGAAAGAATGAGAAAATCTGAATTATCATGTTTTTAAACGCCTCGGAAACTTCAAGACAAATGAAAACATTATATGGATATCTTTGATCCTTATGAACAAAAACTGGATATATATATAATACGTATTTGAAATAAAACGGAATGTGCTTTCTCTGTACATTAATGTTAATAATTATAAAATTAAAGACCTCTATAGTAATCAAAAATGCAGTGATGCAAAAGACAACCAAATTATTCAATAATGCATCTATTTAACTATGCAAAAAATCTGCTGCATTATATATTTACGGTAAAGTCCTCATATTTATGGTAAAGTCTCGAGTTTTGCATTCAATAAGCATAGCAGAAGTTATGATCTGGGAAACGTTCCATTCAGCTAAATCGAAGCATATGTATCAAAATCAAATTAGTTGTAGAATAGTAAAATTTAGATATAAGATACTTTAAATGAGTTTCTGTAAGCATAAATTCCTTTTATATAATAAAAATGAAAGTACGTCTCACATCCTGTGAGGCCGTGGTGGTCTAGTGGTAAGGTCTCGGCTTTGAGAAAACCGATGCAACTGAAGGTCCTTCGTATGTTTGGCCTGTTGCATTTTAAATCAAACGTAGGGGCCAATCGTCATCCCAATGATGTGGTGTGGAAGCTTGTGAAAGAGGTGTCAGCTCAGGTGTCGTCCTCGTCATCTGACCACGGCTCAAAATTACAAGGTCCGTCCTGAAATAGCCCTCGTGTTGCTTCAAAAACGGGACGTTAATATAACTAACCAACTCACATCTTGAAGTGATTTCTAAATTATGGAGCTTTTATAATTAAATACTTTTAAATTATACTTTTATTTATAATTTATTTTGTTCGTATTAATATTTATATATCATTTAATTTTGTTTATAATATCATAGCATTTACGTTAATTTTTATGTTCAATAGATGCTTCGATGTTTTAACTTGAGTTCATAAAATTATTGAATTTGCTGGAAATATTAACATTTTTGTTATTGAAGAATAATGTAAGCATTATATCAGAATATTTATTATTATTTTCAGTAATATTTCAGGCATAGTATGCAAAGAATTTTGTGAAAAGAAGGCTTTTGAGCTGTAATTGGCTTTCGCTTAGAAATATGTCAATTTTTTTTTATTTATATACACAACACTTAGTGAAAGTTTTCATGAAGCATATCTTCATCAATAAATGCTCTATTATAGTAAAACTTTCTGTGGTCTGAAAATTCTTAAGGGAGAAGAAAATAGAATTGCTTCAAGAATTTTTCTTTCAACTATACTTTAAAAGAATATTTTGCATACATTCATCTTTTATGAAAGTGGGCCTTCAACTTTTAAAAGCGATCAAATAACCATTTGAGAGTTTCAAATAATGCCCTTCTACCAAAACCTGTATTTCGAAAATTGCTAATGAGGAATAACGCATCTGAAACATTTTAAAAAATGAAGGTTTTCCTTGATAGCTTGCTTGAAAACACTGGTAAAAAATGATCCTACTTTAGGTGATGCAGCGAATCACTTTATATGGATTCTTGTTCAGATCATTACTTTACTTGTCTTTTGATCTTTTGTCGTAACTTTCTACTGATATAAATATTTGGCATTAACGGAAAATAAACTCTTAATTCTCTGCTTTTAAAGTAGAGCAGAAAGAGCAGAAAGAGGATAAAATGTAGAAATTTCTCCTCTAGTATTCAAATTAAGGCAGTTTCTGATTGAAGACACAAATAGATGTGCTATGCATTCAGAATTATTAAAGATGAAAAAGCGTCCAAAAATAAACTATTTGTATTATGGTAAAGCTGGTTTCATAAATAGAAAATAACAGTCAAATTCTAAATAAATATTAAAATATTATGAATTATAGAATTTTGAATAGGACTTCCTTACTAGTTTGTTATAATTTTTTGTAAATACGAATTTAAGTCTGTATTTAGTTACTTAAAATATTTAGTTTTGTAAATGCAGATATGAACTTATAATTCCAAAAACTAATTTTTGTTAATGCTGACCTTACAATGTTTAAACCTGAACAAATTCAGCTCGTATTTTTATTAAAAAAATAATGTCAAATTATGTCATTAACTCGAGGAAAATCATAATTGCAGAAAAATGGTCAAATTGTATATGTCTCAAAGTGAACTCAATTACAAAATTAACGACTCAATTAAGCAAGCTGTTTAAGATAGTAAATTAAATCTTATTTAGCATTTTTTCCAACTATTCGATTAGATGCATTTCTTATTTCATTATTTATTCTAATCAGTTTCTGAGATGAATTTAACTAAGTTTGGTTATATTAACGTCCTGATTTGAAGCAACACGAGGACTATTTTAGGACGGACCTTGCAATTTTGAACCTCGGTCAGATGGCGAAGACCACACGTGAGCTGGCACCCCCTCTCCAAGGTTCCGCGCCACACCAGCAACAAGCCAGATATACGACGGATCTTCAGTGGAATCGGGTTTCGAACCTGGGACCATCCGGCAAAGAGGCCATGCAACTAGTCCACAGCGGCCCTATAAAACTAACTAAAAAATAGGTTCCGTATATGCAGTTGTAAACTTTAACACTTCCCGGGCCTGTGATGCCATGTGGGAACACCGGAGAAATGTGCTTTTCTATGCATTTCAATTTTTAATTTAGGTTGGAGAGGGTTTGATAGGGCCTAGATGACAACATGATCTCGATACAAGAGAATTATGAATGAATAATTTCAATTAATCAAGAAAATAATTAATCTTTAATACATGAAAAAATTTTAAAATGAAGATTTTTTTTCAATTTTTAATTTCTTTACAAACAAATAATAATTTGAGCCGTAAAGGGTTAAGGGAAAAATCTTTCTTTTTTTCATAGAAAACGCTGCATATTTCGGTAAACATTTGAATGATTGTTGTTTTAGTTAACAGCACAGTGGAATTTGGCTAATTCGAAGCTGACTGAACATAATAAAAAATCGGTTTGCCCAAAAATTCGAACTGAGAAAAAGTGGGTCTAAAAATGGCGATGGTGCTGTGGGTTAACGGAGTGCTTGAACTCACGGTTCTTAACCTCCGGACCTTGCGATTGTTGGAGAAAAAGTGCCATTGCAAATATAGTTACATAGCAAAATTGGAAATGCCGTATTAATATAATGTCTAAAAATGAGTAAGGCAAGAGAAAACGACAATTTTTAAACTAAAAATCGCAGCAAAGACTTCCTTTAAATATGTAACAGATTTAGTAAACAACAGTTGTACTATAAAACTTCACAATTAGAATTACAATTCACATAAAAGGCCAAGTTCAACTGTTCTGTTTCTTTTAAAAAGTGAAAATTTTTTTATTGAAAACTTTGTATAGCAGTAAAGCCCTTGAATGAGTTAAGGGCCTTAAAAAATTATTCTCTTACAGTCTCTGATGGAACAAGGGAAGGATGCATTTAATTACCGGAAATCGATTCAGAAATAAAAGCAATTTTTGGCAGTTTTTAGTTTTAAATTCGAATTAATCAAACTGAATTCGTATTATATACGATATTTTAACATTATGATCATAGCAAATTCAAGGGACCAGAAAATAAATTCTAATTGCCAGTGAATTCGAATTAGCCAAATTCCACTGTACGACGAAAATAGACGAATTAAAAAAAAGACATTATTATTTTTTGTTTTTAACAATAACTTAATATCTTCTGAAAATCAAGGAAGAAATTCTGTCGAATCAAAGCAAACCGTGTTAAATTCATTAGAATTATTCAAATTTTTCGACCCAATTGAATCAAAATGCGAGTTTTAGTTCTTTCTAACAAGACGATAAAAGTTACTATTAATAAGGAAAAGCGAACTTTAAAGTGTTGAAACGTAGTAGTTTGAAGGAAATTCTGCAAGTAGCTGAACAAAAGAAAAAAAAAAGGGAAGAGAGTGAAATTATAATTTTGGGTTACAGTGATTTTATCGAATTTAAAAACTAAAGGTAATAATCGAATTATAGGCATTTTGATAATTTTGCAGGTGATGATTACTGTCATTAAAAGTTATTTATTTAATTAATTTCCTCGTTTCAGAGTGCAGAAACTTTTCTATAATTTTCAAGGCACTTTCTAATTTTTTCCCCTAGAAACAAGAACACTTGAGCTGGTTGTATTTTAAAAATGAGATATTTTTAGCTTGATGTGGAAAATCAATGTAATAAAGAAAAAAGGTTTCCACAAAGTAATAAATGCAATATATAAAACACTTACGTCACTCATGAGGTTGTGGGATACAAAATTCGCTGAATTAGATGATAATATACTTCTATCAGAAAGAAAACAATTTGAATTCTGATATACAACAAACTCAATTATTTCAAGTATTGTGGATTCCTCACTGCACTCATGCAGTGTAACAGTGAGGAGGCGGAAACTTATTCAGTACAACACCGCGCAGTGATACATTTCTGCATAACATAAATTTTGCCCTTTTATATTAATTCTGAATAATTTAATAATTTGTTATTAAAATAATAATTAGATTTTTGATTTGATGTACATAACCTTTAATAAAGAAATTGTAACTAAGTAATTACTAACTTTTAATTGATTTTATCTAAAAATTTAACTTCAAAATAAACTTTTTCGGTACTTTTCCTGCAATCTTTAATTTTGTTTATAAATATTTGCGCAAATACGAATGAACAATAAAAAAATCAGGAGGTGGAAAGTTAAAATCAATACACATTTAGGCAAAATATTATCATATTTATTTACAAGAAAAGTTTTATATTACACTATTTTTTAATTAACTTTATTTTTGATTAATTACCTTTCATCTTCTTATTTTTCATTTTTTTATTTTCAAATTTTGAACTCGTGAAAATTTGTCATCAGTAGGAAACTTTTAAAACCTTGGCGTAACTAGGCTGGGACAAGCAGGGAATGTTCCCTGGCCCCCATTACCAGAGCTTGTAAAATTGAGTTTAAGAATGAAAGAGAGCAACATTTTTCTTTCATTTTTCTATCGTCTCATATGCGAGGTATACAAAGGGAAGGCATTGTAATCTTCAGAAAATTCGAAATGGAGGTATTGATGATCACCACGTTTTAGACCTTCCTAGGTCCGAAAAAAAGTATTTATGATTCATGCTTTAATGAAAGGATTTAAGTAATAAATATTTGACGATAACTTGAACAAGCAAAAAAATATTGGAACAGAAAATTTTAAAGATTATTCTCTAACTAAGAGAATGATAATTTGATTCTACGACATAATTTATTATATTTTTGAATGAAACTACGTAAAGTAACCTATTAATCGAAGACATAATTATTTACAACCGACAATTATAGGCTTATATTTAAAAATAAATTTAAAATATTTCTACAAAGATTATTTCGTTGTCTAAGACAATATGGCACTATGAAACGCAGTTCTGACTTTTTCAATTCAAAATAAAGACTAAAAAATTTAATTTTAACTTGAAAACTGATTTTTTTTAAATAGTGGGCTCCTCGCATTTTAGTAGTTTAATGTTAAATATCAGTCACAGCAATTCTTTCAGATTTAATCTTCATATTATTATTGATAATCCGATGATTTTAGAATTTGTTTCTTTTTAATTGTTCAACGAATATTTTTGCAGAACTTTGGGATTGTTTCCTTTAAATCAATTTAGAAGGTTTTAATTTCTCGAATTCTATCTGTAATATGATCCTCTACTGTCAGTTACACTTGGGGATAATATGCGGTATTCGTCGGAAAAAACGATAGAAACTTGTGCACTCCAACAAGGCACCTAACTTAGTGTACAGTGTTTTCGACAGCAATATATTTTTAAACTTTATAACATACCTCGAAACTTAATTCGAAGTTTATTTGAAAGGATCTTTAGTCTTTAGGCAGATGATAGGAACTAGCTAGGGTTTCTTATATGCTCAATTTCTTTTCTAAAATAGAGGTGCGTTATCTTTGTTTAACATTGGAAGACAATCATCTTACATTGCAAAACATATCTATGATTCATAATTTTTATTTTTAACTGATAAAAATAGGAAAAAAATCCATTTTTAAATAGCATTAATATGTGTGTACGAAAAAGTAGATATTTTTTGATATTCACCATTTTATACTTTTTTGTATTTAATTTACAATTTATTATCATAAGTATTATGAAATTCTGAAATAATTTTTTTTCTAAAACTCGTTACCAGTTGGGGTCAAAGGTGTGGAATCAAAACTAAACTAAATGAATAGATCATTGATAAATACGTTGTGAAATAATTAAAATAGTGCGTTGAAAATGACAGCAAAAGTTTCACAATTCTAACACCTCAGGAAGTGAGTGAAGAATCATTTACGAAATTCCAACTTTATCAACATGAAGCATGTAAAGTTAAATAAAAGTGTAGAATAAAAAATAAAAAGTATTTATAAAGCTATTTTTGTTGAATTTGTAAGAACGTTTTGCTTCGGAGCCTTAAAAAGGCCCTTTTTAATCCTTTAGTGGGGAAGTCTAACTATGTGCTTCATTTTCTAGTTAATATTTTATCATGCTCTTCCAAATGGGTTTTGCTCCAGAATGCTATCTACTCTCAGCTTTGTTCAGTGGCGTAACTAGGCTAGGGCAACAGAGCACGTGCCCTGTTATCAGATGCTGTAAAATTAAGTTTAAGAATTACAGAGAGCACCATTTTTCTTTCTTTTTTTCTATTCTCTCATATGAGAGGTCAACAAAAAGAAAGTATTGTAATCATCAGAAAATTTGACCTGGAGGTATTGATGATCACGACGTTTTAGACCTTACTAGGTCCTAAATAAAGAATTTATGATTCATGTTTTAATGTGCATCTAAGCAATAAATATTTGACGATAACTTGAACGAGCAAAAAATATTGGAACAGAAAACCTTGAAGATCATTGACTAACTAAGAGAATGATAATTTAATACTACCAGACAATTATATTTTATCTGTTAATGAAACTATGTATAGTAACGTACGAATCAAAGACACAATTATTTACTATCGATAATAAAAGGCTATATTTAACAATAAATTTCAAATTTTTCTACAAAGAGTATTCCGTTTTCCAAGAAATTATGGCACTATGACACACAGTTCTGACTTCTTCAATTCGAAATAAAGTCCATAAAATTTACTTTTATTTAAATAACTTATCTTTTTCAAAATAGTGACCCGCTATCTTTGCATTCTAGTAGTTTATTGTTAAATACCATCCACATCAAGTCTGATTAGATGACTTTAGAAGTTGTTTCTCTTTAATTGTTCAACGAATATTTTTGCAGTCTTCAGAACTTTTGGATAGTTCCCTTTGAATCCGTTTAGTAAGTTTCTTATTCCTTGAATCCTACTCGTAATCCGATACTATACTGTCAGTTATACTTGGAGACAATGCAAGGCATCCGTCGAAAGAAAAGGATAGTAACTTGCGTAATTCAAGAAGTTACCTAACTCATTATACATGTCTTTTATTTCTTTGGCATACTTCGAAAAAAAGTAATTCGAAGCGTGCATGAAAAGAATCGGAAACTCTAAATAGACAACAGGAAATGTCTGGGGTTTCTTACACATCAATTTCTCTTCTAGAATAGCGGTGTGCTATATTCGTTTACTTTGCAAGACAATTAGACTTCACTATATTATATAATTATATAACGCAGCGGTTCCGAACCTATTGGAACGGCCCACTTGTGGGCCACGAAATACTAGTCATGAGCGGAAGAGTCTACATTCAGGATGTCCCTGAACTCATGGGTCAAACTTTAAGGGAGGTCAGGCGTACAGAAAGTCATTTTCGCAATAGAGCATGTTGTCGGAAATACAAGCGGGATTCGCTACGGGTGGCTCTTTGTCAGTGAATTAAGTAAAAGAAAACGGTACACCAGATAAAATGTACAACACTGATTTAGTGGCATACAAATTTACAATAGCACAACAACTCAATTGCAAGAATAACAACATGCAAAGCTCTAGTTGCCTCAGAAGGCAAGTCCTTTGAACACTTACTTATTCTCTTCCAACACTCCTTAACTCTTCCAAAGGTTTGCTGTTGGTACTACGTCTTACTTACTATTATCATATCTGTCATGCCGGTGTGTGGGTAAGTGTATTACAGCGGGTTGCTAATATAATGTGGACGCTAAAATTTTAAAATTTGGATTTTTTTCGAATATCACCCGAAAATCTACATGGAGTTTCTTAGAATTTCGAACATGTAAAGATTAGGCTTGAACTCACATTTTACATTGAAGATTTGATCACGAGAGTATTTAGGGGACCGACCAGAAAGTGATGAAGACAAAAAAAAATTTCGACTCATCCTGTTTCAAAGAAAGCTGATAACGAGATGAAACTTCCATCAATGGTTATGTTTGATGTGCATAATATTTACATGAATTTTCGTAAACATAGCACAAATATTTAGGAAGATATAAAGGTTTCTTTAAAAAATACCAAATTTTTCCTCACGTGTTTTGCTTATAACTTGCAGAGTTTTAAACCAAATTGTATGAAACTTACAGAATACGTGGCAATATGTTAGAGAAGCATTGTAATAAAATTTAAGGTAAATACTTTTGAATATTAAAGGAAATATGAGTATTTTTAATAAATGATTTTTACTGCGCATGTGCGAATTGTAGCGTAATTTTACTTTCATGACGTAAGGGCCAAATATACAGGGTGTCCCAAAAAAGTGAAAAAAGCGTTTATGTCCTTAAATATTGATCCTAGACATATACTTCCAATCACAAAGTTTCATCAAATAAGGTAAGAATTTGCATGAAAATACTTTGATATCCAAATGGATTGATAATAAAAAAGTTACAAAAGTTAAATGGCCCTTAGAGCAAAAATGTCAATTGGTAAAATGTTTTTCTTACATTCATCTATTCACATGCAAAGTTGCACGCTTCTATCTGCAAAAATAACAGAGATATAAGAAGACAAAGTTAGTGACTTAGGCCACTTTTCTATACCTCTCATTGCTGTTCGATCCAGTCTTTCGATGCACATTTTGGGGATAATATACATATTTCAAAAAATTATTTAAAGGGCGGAATCAGAAAATAACAATGTATTTGTTAACTCTTGGTAAATCTGAAAAATAGTCAAATAGTACATTAATTGAAGGATTTACAAAAATAATTCATCTTGTGAACCTTAAAAAAATATCTACGGTGACATATCAGCAGCGAGGCTTATCTTCCCAGAAACAAGCAGCGCTATAAAAATATTATTAGAATACAATTGAAATACAATTTTTCAAAAATAATTTTGCTTTCAAATATTCCAAACTTGTAGCTGTAATTAACTGAATTGTATTTCAGAAATTTAAAGTCCTTTTTTTTCCGGATAGTGACTTTTAACAACAATATAAATCTAATATGTAGTAACCAGCCAAGTTCCCGTTGAGGCAACATGAAAGTGAATCCGAAACCTAAAACCACAGAATGAAAAAAATCAAGAGCGCGAAGTGATATGGAAAGGGCAAAAAAGATCATTAGTTGGCCTAGCGTAAAACAGGGGCATCCGAAAATCTAATTCTGACTAAATTCTAAGACAGAAAGAATAGCTATTCGCCTTCGTTCATTATGCCACTTAGTTGTACGCAAAGAGCGAATTTTAGTGCTTTCCAAAACTATTGGGTGTGCAACCCCATCCTGTGTCAGTCTCACTGTTTCATTCATTTTCAGTCTTATTTTCTCGTTTTTATCTTTTTTCGTTGATAATTGAACTCATTGAGTGGAGAAGAATTGAATTTTATTGAATGGAGAAGTAAGCAAACAAGAATATTAACTAAAATACGATTTTTTAAAAATAATTTTATTGAGTTCTGCAACTTTGCAGACCTAAAGGATTAGTCGCCACTGATTTGAGGTAAAACTTAACTCTAAGAGCAAATAATTCAGAATTCTTGATCAATATTAGGCTATTTTCCTATTATACCTTAAATTTTCATTTTCTCACGTTGTTCTTCCATTCTTTATCAAGTCGATAGTTGCAACTATCTGCAAATGAAACTGAGTAACAGTATGTGCCATTGCCAATTTATTTTCAGTCCGTGATGATTGGGTGATGTACTACTAGACAAATATTTGCATTTTACTGTTTTTCTGTGTTGAATAAATTTGCATTTCTTCAATAAACATCTCCATATAAATTTGTGAGCAACCCCTTGAAATTTAAAAATTAACATATCTCTGTAAGTTTTGCAGACAGAATTGTGAGAGTTAATTTATGCACAGATGAGTGTAAGAGGAACATTTCACTCATTGACACTTTTGCTCTATAGGGCACATATGAAAATTTAATTTTCTTAACTTTTTATTTTCAACTTCCACAGAAGCCAAAGTGCTTTCACACAAATTCTTACCTTATTTGATGAAACTTTGTAATTGGAAGTATATGTTTAAAATCAATATTTAAGGAAATAAAAGCTTGTTCCAACTTTTTGGGACACCCTGTATTTTTTATACTATTCCACATATACGAATTCCTTTTCCAAACAGAAAATAAATATTTTGAGTGGAAATAAATTATCTGTATTAGCTGGGATAGTCGCGGCTTTTTACTTTTTGTTTAGAATTGAGAAAATGCCCCAACTTGTCCAGTTATAAGAAAGTAGTTGATGTTAAAATTTAAAAAGGAGTATTGATAAGATTTAATAAAAAAAATATTTTCTGAAGAATTCTCCCCTTTCTATACTACAAATATCCTAATTTTGAAAGAGAAAGGAAGTCCCTCCCCATCTACTTGACTTTGATCTTTGTATGTAGGGGAAGGTTGCGCTATTTGATTCACCTAAACATTTTTTTAATATACAGTGATAGAGAAGCAAATTTAATAGAAGGAAATATTAGTTTTTTTTGTAGATCATCTTCAAAATAATGTAATTAATTTTTTAAGAAATGTACTTTAAAGTGGTAAAAATACTGTGTACAGAGGCTGTTCGCACATTTTTAGACGATTTTGTTTCAATGTAGGAAAAATTCGTCAGCTTGGAAAAATTTATTTTCACAAGAATTACATTTTTGAAAGAATAATTCATCATTTTCTACGTAAAAATTTTGTTTACATGCAAAATGGCTTTAAAGACATGCATTTAAAGAAGCGATGGGTGGATGGCTAAGTTTTCGCTCTTTCCGAAGAGAATTATTCAGTTATTGAAAGACGCTGTGAAAGCCATGGTTTTTCGATATCCTAAGTCGCGATTGGTAATATTGTTAATAAGAAAGGAAAAAATTGTCTAAGTCTGTCTTCAAATGGAAAAATTGTTCCAAATACGTATCCAAGGAACAAAACGGAATTGTTCGAATATTGCAAAGGTGAGATCTTCAATGTTAAAAGAAAATCCTCATAATCAAAGATTTGTTGCAAAATTATTAAAATGCTCACTATCAACTGTAAACAGAGTTATTAACATTGATTTAAATCTTGAAAAGGCCAAAAAAAAACAACGATCATCGTGTTTCTTCCATGTCATATCCCTGAACGCAGAACATGCTGCAGAATTCTCTATGAAAAGCATTTATCAGAAGAAAAATGAAAAAAAAATGTTGAAAAATATATGAACCTTAGGTCTATTTACATGACTGCAAGAATAAAAGACCAATTTATTATCATTAAAGAGGAGAAAAAATCTTAAAACATGGTTCAAAGAATCTAAAGAAAGTTTTTCTAAGGGATTTATGATTGTTGCTGGTTTTTCATATAATGGGAAAATAAAATTAAAGAGAGTAGAAAAAATTTTAAGAACAACTCCAATAACTGAAATATCATCTCTTTACCCACAGCGCCACCAGTCAGTAGAACTGCATTAAGACAGAGCAAGCAGCCACACATCACAATCCAATGTTAATTTCAGGAAGAATTAGAACAAGAAATGGGTATTAAGACTATACCCGTCACTGATATTCCTGCAAAACTTCCTGATGTATCACTCATGGATTTTTGCGATTTTGGACTTTTAAAAAGCGAATTATCCAAACTCTGGCCTACAACCCTTTGTGGACTTTGGAAATCTATTTAAGAGGAAGGGGACAAATACCTCTTATGATACTACAAAAGGCATTATTGTCATGGAAGTTACGACGCAGAAAGATAGTTAATAATAAAGGTTATCAACCTAAACATTTAAAACACAAAGAATATGTAGTTCTTAAGAAACTATAAAAATCGTCTAAAAAAGGTGCGAACGGCATCTGTATTGTGTCATCGGTCCAATTAAAGAAGCTGATTTCCCAACTTAGACCAACAATTTCTTTAGCACAATTAAAAGAAAAGTTGTTTTTTTTATTCTGAAATTCACAACAGCACCCAATGTATGAAGCCAAGTATAACATTTTATGCAATGCATTGCTTCTCTGTTTAATCACAAATGATACAAAACCACGTAGACTTGTGAACCAACATTGATGTCTCTTTGTTGTTTTTTTTGCTTTGGCTAGTCTCAATTCCAATTTATGAGGACTACTAGTTATTAAAATTGCTTTACGGGCTATTATAATTCCGGCAACTGTTTGTGGTCCAATCTGAGCATGTTTTACTATTATGCAAAAAAAAATCACCTATCCTTATCTTTAAACTATTTTAGTAAATTGTAGTCAAAGAAGTTTCTTCTCTGAGGATATAATAACACATTTTGTTACTTACTTTAAAACAGCGTAAGGACTATTAGTATTTTGTTAAAATATTTAACTGATGATATCTGAATGTACACGCTTGTTCACTAACTGAGGCTACGTAATGCTTTCTCATAAAAGTGATTCCACAAAACACATATAAATCGTTGCAACAGAAGTTTCCTTCTTTACGACCCAATTAAGAATTTAATAGAATTGAGATTATGCTAAAGGTCCAATCTAGGCGACTGTCCCAAATAAAATATTTCTCCCCTATGTGATTTGGAAAAGAAAAGTATTCTTAATTACAGGTGAAATTATAAAAAGAATCATCCCCTGCCCACTCAAAATATTTTTGCATCAAGAAACATTTATTTTTCTCTGATGAGTCTTGCATAAAGGGATTTCGTGTCCCCAGACAGGGATTGATATCTGAATAGGTGGAAAAATATTCGAGAATGGAGTTCGGTTCATTTTTACTTCACAATCTCGTGACATACGTAACTGCTCAAGTCTTCTAACTGCATATGCTATGGTGCACCATATAGTGCTACACCATGCTATGGTGCACCATAGCATGGTGTTCATTCTCAATCCAATTCTTCTTTCATTCCAAATTATTCAATAAACGCTACTAAGCCGGTGTATTACTACAGTTATCTAGAAGGACACTTCAGAACTTTTATGAAGAAGAAAATGAACACGAAAAACTAAAATTAAGCCAAAATACCTCAGATACATTTGGTGACTTGCTTTCTTAGATGAGGCATGTTCAATGCTATCTACTTTTGGCTCATTTTAGTGGCGCAACTAGGGTGGGGCAACCAGGGCATGTGCCCTGTGTCCCATTACCGGAGGCTATAAAATTGAGTTTAAGAACTAAAGAGAGCAACATTTTTTTATTTTCTCGTATACAAAGAGAGAGTATTATAACTGCCAGAAAATTCGACCTCGGTTCATTGATGGTATTGATGATTACTACGTTTTAGACCTTCCTTTGTCCGAAATGAAACATTTATAACTCGTGCTTTTACGAGCATCTAAGCAATAAATATTTGACCATAATTTGAATGAATATTTGAAAAATATTGGAACATAATACTTTGAAGGTCATTGATTACCCAAGACAATGATAATTAAATTCTACGAAACAACTAAATTTTATTTTTACTTGAAACAATTTAAAGCAACCTATGAATCGAAGGCACAATTATTTACTTTCGACAATTATATTCTTTTTTATTTAACAAGAAATTTAAAATCTTTTTACAAAGATTATTTCGCGGTCTGAGATATGATTGCATTATGAAACGCTGTTCTGCCTCTTTCAATTCGAAATAAAGTCCATATAATTTGAATTTAATTTAAAAATTCATTTTTTTGAAAATAATGGGCCGCTATTTTTGTACTCCTGGCATTTTAGTAGCTTATTGTTAAATATCAGTCACAGCAATTCTTTCAAATTTAATCTTCATATTATTATTGACAATCCGATGATTTTAGAATTTGTTTCTTTTTAATTGTTCAACGAACATTTTTGTAGTCTTTAGATTTTTTTGGGTACTTTTCTATGAATCCATTAGTAAGTTTATAGTGATATTTCTCGAATTCTACATGTAATCCGATCCGTTTGATGTCAATTGCACTCGGAGATAACACAAGGTATTCGTCGATAAATAAGCTTGAAATTTGTGCACTCCAACGAAGTACCAATGTAATCGTACGATGTTTTCGATTGCATCTTTTTTTTAAACATACTTCAAAAGTAATTCGAAGTGCATAGGAAATGAATAACAGGCCTTTCAACAAATAATAGGATCTAATGGGTTTTCTTATATTTTCAATTTCTTTCCTAGAATAGTGTTGTGATGTTTTTGTCCACGTTGCTATCCGCTATATTACATGGAGTATTACTCAGCTATACTATATAGGTTTTATTATCATTATTATTTTTATTATTTACTTTTTAATCTTTAATTCATCATTTAATTATTATTATTATAAATATTATAGAATTCTGAAATATTTTAAAAAAATTCTCTACCAAGTGGCTCTAACGGTATCGAATAAAAATTCAATTAAACTGATAGGTCAACTTTTCCTAAAAAATTAAAATTAAAGTGTTGTCATCGACAAACAGAATGGCGACAAAAAGAAAGTTTCAAAACTCTAGCTCACCAGGAAATGAATGAAAAAAATATCACAAATTTCCATTTTTACAGACAAGAAACAAGCCAATCAAATAAAAGTGTGTCAAAACATTTTTCGAATTACGTCGTTCGGTCTTCATAACTAAAGAAAGCAACTAACTAGACAGAAGAAATCTGGTATGTGGTCTTTACACAAAATTCTATCAAATTTTGGACAAAATCCATCAAAAAGAAAGTCTGTTTGTCCGTCCATGTGCATGTGGACACGGTAATTCAAAAACGCAGAGCTAGACGGATTAAATTTAACAATCTATTTTATCATCAGAATTGTAGATATGTATCAAATTTTGTACCCAAGTCACCATTGGGATGATTGTCCATTAATCTGTCTATTCGTGGGTATGTGAAGACAATCACTAAAAAAAGCAACAAGCTTGATAAATGAAATTAGGTATGTGGTCTTTACACCGAAATTCTATCAAATTTTGGACAAAATCTATCAGAAGGAAGTATGTGGACACGATAAATAAAAAACGGAGAGCTAAAGGGAATAAATTTAACATAAGATTTTATCATCATAGTTGCATCAAATTTCGGACCCAAGTCATCATTAGGATGATTGTCTATAGATCTGTCTATTCGTAGGTATGTGAACCCTATAATTAGAAAAACTGAAAAAGCTTAATAAATGAGATCTGGTGTGTGGTCTTGATATCAATACAGCAATTGTTTGTTCCAATAGGAAGGAAGGAAGACTTCCAAAATGCATACTCGATTCATTTCACTGTACACGAATCACAAAACACAGTATATCTTTAACCGCTTAAGGACAGAGTTATTTTGTAACCTACGACGGTACTTAGGACGAGTTAACTCGGGTTATCTCCTTAAGCGCTTAAATATTGCGAAAATAGAGGGGAGCTACTCGCTCTGATTTTTTCGGGTTTCTTTTATTAATTCTAAATCCTTAGATTTTAAAAAAAAATATTGACCCAAATTGTTTCCAATTGGGTCCTGCACTTCCTAATACCGGGCGTGGACCCAGAGACTGAGAACATACCGGACATAAATTCCTTTCGATGGTCACCACTCGATTAGATATTTCAAATTTAAGTGAATTTTAAAGGTATCAGACGGCTGTGCATACCATGTAATCGACTTTGTAATCGGAAAATGAAATTCTTTTAGCATGCACAAAAAGGTGCATTCTATTTGTAAGAAAGTTTTTTTTTTTATTGAAACAGAGTCTTCCTCTGAAACAGTGGGTTAATAATCAATGTGTCCCTTTCTCATGTGATAGTTTATACATGTGTTTCTTAAGAGTTAATACTTAAATATAACCAATAATACATTAACACAAGGAATTTCTTAGCTTTTAAATATGGTAACTGATGGAGGAAATTGTCTGCTTGCTCTTTGTAAAAAATATAATCCAGGATATTCATAAATTCATAAATCCCTTGGAAAAAAACCCTCATGAATTAGCGCAGCTTGCAGGAAACCCATGTGTTCACGTTTTTTTAGCGGGATTCTAAATAAAAGATTATGTTTTTGGCCTTACTACCGTTCTGCATCAATAACGATGCATACTTTCTTGGAGAATTCTTGATTGCTTATGTAAACGATATATCAAAACTAAGAGCTATTCTCAACCTAAGTGAACACAATTATTTATCGGATTATCAGTTTAAAGAAATTGATGATCTAAACCTATCACACAAGAACATCCATCAGGTTAACAAAATATAAATCCATCAGCAATGGAGAACCGTGGTAACTTACGAGTGCAATGAAGTGTTAAATTTAAGAACCTAAAACTAAACAAGAAAAACTCAATTCCAAACTTCTAATATTTATATTAAAGTGTGAAAAACAGGCATTCAATAATACGCGTAACACAAGAAATATTTTATCCTTCTGGAATTGTATAGACAAACAGAATTTGCTTTATGGCATTCTATAGATGGATTGTAGTTTAATAAAATCAATTTTTCGTTTTCAAGCCAAGCGAGGGCTACTCTGGGACGAACCTTGTAAATTTTAACGGTGGTCAGATGACGAAGAAACAAAATGGTATAAAATGCGTGCTTTTCATCTGTCGGTAACATCCATGATGATTCTAAAATAATGAAACAAACTTTGGGGAGTGGTACAGGGAACTGAAACAAAGATTTTTTTTGTATAAAAATCAATGGGGTAAAGTAACGCTTTGAGGCACAGACATAGTGTGATTACAATAATTACTACAAACTTCACCAACAGTAAAACAGGCTTGGAAGCGTCAATAATGTAATGCGTGTACAATTTGAAAGAAGCCAGGTATTTCTCCCAAACATGCAGTCTTAACAGATATCCGAGTGACTTGGTCCTCAATGAAATTGGTCCACAAATGTACGCCAAGCACTCCAGAAACACATCCAAGTTTTTTACTCTTGGTGGACACAATTTTCAGTAGTTATTGCAAGTATTGCGGTGAAGAAACTCTTGTAAAAGATGCTGTAAGGTAACAATTTAGGTTTCATTTTATGTCTTTTATTGTGTTTGTGTCTCAACGAGTCACTTCCGCCCAAATACAAAAAAGATTTTTTAGGGAGCTGTGCTACCTCTAAGTTTGTTTTTTCGATGATGGTGGCAGCGACGAAAGCTCGGATTACACTGGTTAACAAGATTTTGGTACAAGAAAAGTTTATTATATTTCTAATATAGCTTTTTAAGCTCAATTCAAATATGCTGTCAAAGTTTTCTAATAATCACAGTTTTTGTACAATGAATCACGCCCTGTCCACTGAGCCAGTTCTAGGCAACTGTTTTCACATGACTGTCTGAAGAGAACCTTGTTCCAGATAAGTGTTCCTTCAATTTCGGAAAAAGGAAATAATCATTGGGCCATCATGAAGTTATTCGACGCAAACGCCCTGGCATGTTGAGTGATGGTGTCATCCTCCTGCATGACAATACCCATATTGTTCCCAGAACTCAAGAATTGCTGCCAAAGTTCAAGTGGGAAGTCTGGAGCCACCCCCCTACAGCCCAAATTCGGCACCCAATTTGGGTTCCAAACACTTATCTAGAACAAGGTTCTCTTCAGAGAGTGATGTGAAAACAGTTGCCGAGAACTGGCTCAATGGACAGGACGTGATTTCTGCAAAACCGCGTTAAACAAGTTGGTCCTGCGTTCAGATAAATGCCTAAATAGATTTGGTGATTATGTGGAAAAGTGATTGGCAAGTTTGCCTCTTAACTCCCTTTTCATTTTTTGTTTAATATTAATAAATAATTTTTTATTACCTTTGTAAACTATTTTTAGATCTATCCTCGTATCTAGAGTGTAATTGATTTGTGTTAGATGGTGATTAAATATGTAAAAAAAGTGTGAAAACCATCCAGATAACTTTTGTTATACATGTGGAAACATTACGTTTAAAGATCAGCAGCGAATTATGATTCCCTTGGCTAAAAAAGGTTATAACTGCATTTTGACCACAGAGTAGGTAACCAAGGTAAGATGTATTATTATAAGCTGTTCATCCTGAATTAGCCGTCTAATGAATTGGGGTAAGGGTTTTCGACATAAGCTTTGCCATTCCAATGGTATGGTGCAAACCGCAAGGGCGCTCACCAGACTGTTATTTTAGAATTACAAAATTTAAAGATATTAGTGGTAAACGCAAACACAAAATTAATTACCTAAATTTGCCATCTGCTATGCGAATCTATAAGTCACAGTAAAGAGTTGCTGAGAGCATACCCCTTTACATTTAGTTGTGGAAAATGAATCAGAGGCAGCTATGGGAGTTGAAAGTGAAGATCAGGATTATTTTACCTTTTAAACAAGCATCGCTTCCTGTGACCCTTAGCTCTTAACTCAAGGCAAACAAACTTGTTTAAGATTTGAAGTTGTCCCCCCCCCCCCAAAAAAAAAACAACCCAGCTAAACGTTTGGGCTCTAAGCTGAAAAGCTGGAATCTCTTCCAGGAAGATACTAAGTTATATTTCTGTAGTAAGAGCCAAGAAGAATTTCAAAATTTCTTTTCTAAAGAAAATGACTTAATTTATTCTTATAGTATTTGCTCTGTAATGGAACTCCTAGATCATGAATATAAACCAGCAGAGTGGAGACCATTCATAGATCCATCAAAAATTAGTTTGAAAGCGGTACTTTTTCACAACGGTAACAGATTTTCTTCTTTGTCAATACCTTATACAACTACCATAAAAGAAACCTATGAAAATCCTGTTGACAAAAATTCAGTATGGCAAGTATTGTGATATGTCCCTCAAAATACATTTCTTGAACTCTCAGTTGGATTTCTTCCCTAAAAATCTTCGTTCTGTCAGCAAAGAACAGGGAGAGCGTTTTCAACAAGATATCTCCACCATGGAAAAGAGGTGCCAGGAACAATGGAGTGAAGGAATGCTAGCTGATTACTGTAGGACATTGAAGAAGGATGTTTCAGATGCCAAACACCAAAAGAAACCAACATCTTAAACATTGTAGGTAAGTTGAATAGCGTCACGTATGCATATAAATATAAATATTTCATTCCCATTCAATCTAAGAGGCACAAAAAAACTGTGGGTGATGAAGCCAAAATACTTACATATTTGAACTCATCATGGAAAATTCTGTTAGAATCAGGTATTTTTCCTCGTGTGCCAGAAAAAATAGTTTGTACCCTAGTGTTATGAGACCACATCTATTCAGAGGAGTTCATGCTGCTCTAATAAGAATTATGATTCAATATCCCCATCTGTCCTCGTTATCTGATGGCCTAGGTGTCCGGATGACTGAATCTTGGAACTGTCGCAGGTTCGTGATCCCATTCTACCGAAGATTTGTCCTTCTTGCATTCCTGATGAATCCCAAAAGTGTCGAAGGTCAAATGCCCAATAAATGATGTACAATTATAGATTGAAGAGTTGTGTGTCGGATCAGGTGTCGTCCTCATTATCTGACAACGGCTAAAATCAAAGCGTTTGACCTTAGTAGTCCTTTTGTACAGTGTGAATTTTAATTAAGCTGTAACTTTCAGCTGCAATAACTTCTTAGAGTCTCATTACATGTTGCTACGAATGGAGGCAATGAGAGAGGATATAAAGGGGTATTGTTTAACATCAGCGTCTTCCAAACTGTCATATTCAACCCAAGATCGTATTTTTTTAAAAATTGGTATTTATTTGTTGAAAACGCAGCAGTATTTCTACGGAAATGGTTTTCAACATTCAAAAACTGACATAAGCCACTGACAGTGAATATAAAAATCGAGTTATCGCTTATCATTACCCAAATCGTTATCTTAGTGCATTATATTGCAGTGGTGTAGCAAAAGTAAGTGGCGCCCGGTGCATAATATGATTACTTCTCCCCCAGCCATCATCAGAGTTTTAGCAAGGGTAAATGGCGCCAGGGACATGGTGTTCTTTTTTCGCTCTTTCGTCGTACTTGGCTTTAAAAACTGGTATACGCCTCACTTTTCTTTCCAAGCGCCCATCCCCATTGATTGAGAATCTTTACGATCCTAGGTGCAGGGGCATAAAGTGGCGTTAACTTGAGATGCACAGAAATAAAAGAAAAACTTTGAATTCTTTAAATCGTGGAATGCTTAGAAATTTGTTTCTTTCAGTAAAATCTGCTATACGACTTTATAAACCAAAATTAAAGATGCTTATTAAAGCAAAAGTATATATTTTATTTTCAACTTATATTATTTTTTATGAACTTTTAGGGCATCCGTTGTTTCATTTTACATAATTATCTCAATGTTATATTGTTTTTGATGTCAACGGGAAATAAGGTATGCCCAATAAACGAAATTTTCTTGTGATTTATGATTGTTTTCTATTGTTAAATTCTTTGGAAAAATACCTTAGAATACTGCAGACACTTTTGGGGCTTGCTGTGCCATATTATCTGACAGCAACTATTGTGTTTGATTTTTCCTAAGAGTTGCTGCTGTATAGGTGTAAGAAAAATTGAATATTTGGAAAAATATTTTATCTCGGTATTCATCCAGTGACTTTATCGGTTACTGCTGATGAAGTCAAAATCTAGTGCCCTGGCTAATAGGAAAGTGCCAGAACTCTCCAGGCCAGCATAATGACGCCTAAGAGTCATTTTACCACATATATTACTAAAGGATAGTTTCTCATTTATATCTGCATTTTATTCTCCGTATCTCATAGAATATAAAGACATTTCAATGAGATACGACAATTTTTCCTTTGCGTTCTACGATTAACGTGATCACATTTTTTACTTCTTAAATAACAATTATCATTTAAGTGAACTTAAAATAGAGAAGCAAATGTTTGTTTCCAGTATTTTCCGACAGTACGAGCTGCGACGGAATAACTATGTAATAATAGGATTAATAATATTAATTATAAAGCATAAAGAACAAGTTTGAATCTAAGTGGAATAAGCCGAGTAATAAAGCAAGCAAATAAATGAATACCGCCTTAAGTATTCACGGTAGCTTCGTCCAGTGTTTTTAAAGAAATATTGCGGAATATTTTAATGAATTATCAGTCTCTTTGAGTTATAATTTACTATTCTTTGTTCAGAGATTTTTAGTAAATTATTTTTTAAAAAATAGAATGTCACTTCAAATAAAAAATGGAGAAGTGATATCAATAGATAGTAATAAGTTATTAAGAGTTCCATAAGCCTAATGAATTTACTTGTAAAAAAAGAAATTAAAGTTCTTTATAAATATTAAAAATACTACAGCTAACTGGGTAACAAAAACTATTCTAAAATAATCTCTAAAGCTACTTTTAACATTAAGGTGACAAAATATAAGCATTTTTAATGAAATAAAGTGTGAAAGTAAATTTTATATAAAGTATATTTTATATTTATAGAAAGAAAGCTGACTTTCCGCGAGAGAGCTTCACAATTTTAGATAATAAACTCTAAAAAAAAAGTAAAAATCATATATTTTAAACAAAAAAAGTTGTATAATATCAATATCTTAATCTAGTTGGGAAACTTTTATTTAGGAGATAGGCAAATGAAGATAGGCTTTCGATTTTGAAGTTTATGCTTTCAAATACATGCAAAAAGAAAGAAAGAAAAAAAACCGTTCACGTAATTTTTTATTTCTTGCGTTTCTACAGATATATTTAAAATTATAATCCACAAACAAATTCAAAACTCTTGTGCTCATATATTTCATCTTTTAATGATGTGCAACATTTATTGTGCGTTGAAGAATAATGAATATCTACAACTCCAGAATAGATTTCAGAAAATAAAAATAAACAAAATTAAAAGCCACGCTTTTATCAGTGCAATAAAATATAGAAAGTACATGTTTTTATAAAAAATCTGGAGATTAAAGCAAAAACCGTAAAAGCGTGACACTCTGATGTAAATACTCTAAATAAATTGAAATTTTAATCACGCTCACAATACAGGGTGATTCAAAAAACGTGGCCAAACTTCAAGGGTAGGTCAGGCATACGATAAGCATCCAAAACCACATAGGAATATTGGTGCGGAAACGCCATCTGGAGGCAGCAGGTGGCTTTGAAAATAATACAGCAGTGGACAAAATGCCGATATCTTTCGGAATCTTAATGGTGTTTAACTGAAATTTTTACATGAGTAGCCCTATATATCTGTCTTTGAATTTATGAAAGTAAAATTACGGTACGCTTCACACACGCGCAGGAAAAAAGTATTTGCTATAAATGGTCATATTTTTCTAATATTCAAGGTATATGCTTCAAATTTTAATGCGATGTTTCTTTAACATATTTTTACGTATTCTGTAAGTTTTATAGAATTTAGTTGAAAACTCTGCAAGTTATAAGCAAAAAACATACGAAAAATTTGGGATTTTTTAAAGAAACCTTTATATCTTCCCAAATATTCGTGCTATTTTTGCGAGAATGCATCAAAATATTGCGCACATCACACAAAAGGATTGATGAAAGTTGCAAACCATTATGAGCTTTCTGTGAAGCGGTGTGAGAATCCCTTTTCGACTTCATCAATTTCTGGTCGGTATCTTAATCTTCAATGTAAATTGTGAGTTAAAACTTATTCTTTGTATGGTCGAAGTTCGAAGAGATATTCGAAAAAAAAAATGGGCAAATTTCAAAAAGTGTCCACAATTTTTATGAACGCTGTATTATTTTAAATGTATCTGCTGCCTCCACGAGGCGTTTGCGTACAGATGTTCCTAAGTGATTTTGGATGTTTATCATATACCTGACCTACCCTTAAAGTTTGGACACATTTGTTTGAATCGCCCTATATAGTTGAATTTTTAAAGCTTGATTAAAAATTTTCTTTTCATATATTGTGGTTTAATTTCTTGATCGTATTGTTTTCAGCGCCTCCCGTTTTCACAATATTTCCTTTGACTTCCAGTCTTTTGCTTAAAAAATTATTTTCACCATTTTAGTACACTTATAAAAGCGTACTTTTTGAAAACTTTTTATATTTTCCGTTATTTTCAACTTTTTATTCTTGAATGTATTTCATTATGGAATCTTATAATCGACTTTCTCACAAATTCACTATCGGATAGTGCCTCTCGTATCGAACCAAAACTAAATAAAATTATTAAATTAATCGTTAAATAACTTATGAAAATATTAAAACATTGTCTTGTTATCGGAAACACGAAACTATATTCAGAAGTTTAGAATTCTAGCACATCAGAGAGTGAATGAAAAATCGATTGTAAAATTCCATCAGTACATACACGAAACAAATCAATTTAAATAAAAGCGTGTAATGAACATATATTCGAAAATATATTGAAAAAAATCATTGGTGTGTTGCTAAGAAATGTCGCTTAAAATTGTTAATTCCTTTTTGCATTTACATTCACAAATTTTTAGGCTAAGTACAAAAATTTAGACCTGTCTTTCCTTTGCTTGTTGTTTTATTCAGCAACTATTGCAAACTCATCACTTCTGTGTTTGGTTTAATTATCTGAAATCAAGAATGCAGTTTTAGCAAGGGAATTAGAGGCAGATGAAAGAATAAAATAAAGTTAAGATAATTTATAAAACTGTAAATATATGAAATTTAAAGCAAGATTATCATGTTTCACCAAACTGTCAGGTAAATGTGACAAAAGGGCTTAGCGAATTGGTCTTAATTTATACAAAATTGCTTAGAATTCGTTTCAATGCTAATCAGGTTTCTTTTTCCAGTTGAAGCGAATCGCAAGGTAATTTCATTAAAATATCGCCCGGTCGCGTTTCTAGTGAACCGCGGGGAAAGGAAGGGAATTACTCCCTAAGCTTCCCTTCAACTGTATGGCTCAAATTTCTTATCTTAATTGCCCCCAAAAGTTCAAAATTAACGGAATCCATCTGCAGTGAACTCATTAAGACAATCTATTCTAAAAACTCCATTTCTGCAGCTACTCGCAGTCTGGCAGTCAATTTCTGTAGAATTGAAGGAATTGCTTTTTGAATCGAAAGCAATTTTTGTTAACATTGCATTTAGTTAAAGTTTATCTCATTAAAATCTACATGAACGGCATTTCGCCCTGTATTTCCGAACAACAAAGAACACTTAAAAACTGTAGCACTGCATTAAGTTATTTTTGTAATGTTTGCCTTTATTTTAATGCGATTAATTGTAAGAAATGACATTAATAACTTTAATGTGGCTTATCTTCCGTTCATTTTAAAATTATTTAGGATCATATTTTTTCTGCATCTCATTTTCATCCATTCTAAAAACTCCATTTTTGTTGTTACGGGCAGTCTTTCAATAGATTTCTGTAGAATTAAAGAAATTGCTTTTTGAATCTAAAGTATTTTTTTCTAGAATTACTTTCAGTTAAAGTCTAGCTCATTAAATCTGCATGAAAGGCATTTTTCTTAGCGTTTATGAACAACAAGAATCACTTAAAACTGCATTTATTTATTTTTATAATGCTCGAATTTACTTTAATATAATTAATTGAAGGAAATGGCATTCCTATTTTCTCTTAAATGTTTCTGGAATCATACTTTTTATCCACTTCATTTTAATGTATTTTAACTACTACTTAATTTGCTTTATTGCAAACTGTAACTGGCATAATAAACCGGTTATCGAAGTGCAGACTTTGGAATCCCGTAATGTTAGGTTGCAAATCCATGTTGTTTATAATGTAAATTTTGTATCATAGAAAGAAAATAAACAATATCAAAAGCGGCAACTAAAATATTTTTTTAAAAGTTTTCTTAAATATGTTTAAATGCAATTTGAGGATCATAATTTTTATCCATATAATTGCATGATATTTTAAGATGGCTGTTTAATATACTATATTGTAAATTCTAACGAGAATAATATAGGCTGGTATTTGAAGTACATACTTTGGAACTCTTTAAATGTCTGATTTCAAACGCGCTTATGTATTAAGAATGAATGCAAAAAGTTTTCACCAGGATACACAGAAGGCTTAAAATTAATAATTATACACTACCTAGCCGAAAAAAGTCGCTTACCTTAATATTTGGTTGGACTACTTTTGACTCGAATTAATGCGCGCATTCGACGTGGCATTATTTCAGTAAGCTTCTCTATGGTTTCAGTGCTTATTGTCGTCCAGATTTACAGCAGTTTGTCACCGAGGCATTGAACTGACGAGGGAAGAAACGAACCACCCCGTAACCGGTATTAGTGTATATCCCAAAGATTTTCGATTGGGTTAAGAACTAGGCTTTGTGGTGGCCAATTCATGTGAGAAAATGAGTCCTCATGTTCCCTGAATCAATTGTGAATAGTTACTTCTCGTTGGATCTTGGCATCTTCGTCCTGGAATGAGCCAGTTCTATCGTGGAAAAGAAAAATCCTTTGATGGGATGACTTGGTCATTAAGCACGTTTAAGCAATACTGCGACTTCATTTTACTGTCGAATAATGATGCAGATCCCAGATCAGACCCATTGAAGCAACCCCAGATCATAATACTGCCTCCATTGGCCTGCACAGTGGGCACTGTGCATGAAGGGTTCATCGTTTTGTGAGGTTCCCTTCTAACCCTGGTGTGCCCATCGTTCTGGAATAGGCTGAATCTTGATTCATCAGACCACATGACATTTCCCCACTGCTCAACAGTTCAATCTTTATGCTGCTAGTGAATTGGAGGTTATTCGCCGAAACAAGTGGTTTTCTTGTGGGTCTGCAACTGTTCAGTTCCATTCCTTTAAGTTCTCCTCGCATTGTGTGCGTTGATATGCCCCTATGTCCCGTTTTAAACATTGTCGTGAGTTCAAGAGTTGATTTTTTGCGATTTTTCTTCACCAGTATCTTCAGAGATATTTGGTCCTGAGAAGAATTTTTTTCGACCACATTTATTCCGAGATGTTGACGGTTCACCACTATCCTTCCAGGTTTTAATAATGCGCTGAACACTTCTCAAACAAATTCCAGTAATTTCAGCGATCTCTTAAGTCGTTTTCGTTCACCGTTGCAGGCCAATAATTTGACCCTTTTTAAAATTGGAAAAATCTTTTACGTGATGACGTTGAAAAACTGCATTTGTTACAGAAATTGCATTTGATGATCAATTGCACAGTGCTTCAGCACTATTTAAAGGATAAATTATCAGCGCCACCCTTTTAAATTGCTGTATTACCGAGACAATCAGGGGCTCTTATGTATTAGCAGATTTATTTCACATGACGACTTTTTTTGGCCAGGTAGTGTAGATTATTATGAATTGCTATTCGAGGAAGTATTTTTGTATCATAAAATCTATATTGACTTCTTTGACTTTAAAATTTCTCTATATAAAACTTAAGTGGGATCAACGAAATGTTTGACTAAAGAAGCAACAATTTTTCAGACGAGAGTTTAAATTGCTGTATCTTAACTGATGATTATTGAAAACTGATGATTTGTTTTAAAAAAATATCTCCAGTATTTTTCTTGAAAATGAATAAATTGGTATCCTAAATAAATAATTTTATGAGTTCTACTCAAGGATTCAAATTAGGAAACTTAAACTTTCAAATTCAATGCTAGATATTTTTTTATTAAATAGGTTATATAAAGAGGCAAAAGCTTCAGAAACAAAGACACAATTTCAGTGAAATTCCTATTGCAAAGTGTGCTTAAATGAATTCGAAATGAAAATTTTATTTTTCAGATATGGAAATCAATACTTCTCGATTATTCTTTTGAATATTATTCTGTTACATAAGTTAAAAAGTTTAATATTACACTAAAAAGGAAAATTATTTTGCATTACTTTCTCTCTTCTTTAAAAAAAGTTCCGTTAGGATATTTCGGAACGAAATATTTGGAGAAGAATTGTAGTTGTTTAAAAACTGTCATTAACAACCCTTTTTTTAAAAGACAGGATGAACCATAATAAAATGCAATCGTAATTTATAAATAAATGTTCACTAACTTCTGATATACTAATTCCATTAGTGCTAGCTAACATTTACAGATATACTTTGGTTATGAATTTAAAAGAAGTGTCTAATAACACCAATATGCGCTAAATTTCCACGAATGTTTCGAAACGGACAATGTATCAAGCCGAGAATTCAGAGCAATTATTTCTCTGGGGACAATCGTTATTCAAAGTTTCAGATAAAGAAAAAATCCACAATTACTGTAAGGAATTCGAAAAATTCGCGAACATTTTCGGAATATTATTGAAGCATCAGTAATTTCCATTTTGGAAATTTTTTGAATTCCTTTTATATGGATTCAACTCTTTTTGACACCCCTTATTTTATGTCTTTTTATACATTCCTTAGCTGTGTTTCATTTTTTCTGTCTCTTTCAATGAGGTTTGTAGTTTTTCTTAGGTCTTAGGCTTAAATATAGATTCTTTTTTTGTTTTGTATAGCTACAAATATTGAATTTAAATTGTTCTTTGCATATTTTTTTAATATCAGATTTCAATTTTTGGCTTTGTTTAGTTAGATTAACGTCCAGCTTAGACGCTACACGAGAGCTATTTTGTAATTTGAACCGTGAGCAGTTATCGAAGGCAACTATCCACTCTCTAAATTTCCACTCTACATAAACATTAGGACATTCCAGAAATACAGCTTAAAGGCTAGTCATTCACGACCGCTTCACGTCACGGAAATTCGACCCTCCACACCAAAACCGATCGTCAATGTGAAACGTCTGTCAGAATTGGCTTGGTGTGGAGCAGAAGGTTGGATATCCAACCCGTCCCAATACCCATCACTATATTTGAACTGCCGGGCCATAAAAGCGCGGGGAGTAGGTACGCGGGGGAAGGTTCGGGTTGCGTAGTTCACCGAGGAAATAGGAGAAGGCGGGATTAGGGTTTCGGAGTGGCTGGTAGTGGATGGAGTTGTGGTCCTGCCTAAATGGATGGGTTGAAAAATGGAATGGCGTGAAGTGCAACTACGCCGTCATGAATGACCGGCTTATGGTACACCACGCTCACATACATGGAAACTCTTCGGTATAATTGTGTGCCGAACCTCCAACCCCAAAGCCAAGATCTCATCACCAGGCTACCGAGGTCTAAATACAGCTTTAGGAGTATGATACAATCGTATATCTCTGGTGACACTTGCCATATCAGAAAAGACCAAATACAATTCGAAGGTTGAAGTTTCATGGAATAAAACGATAATTTAGTGATAAGCGTTTATTTAGTGAAATTCGTTTCATTTTGAAAACGATTGAAACTAAGGAGAAATTCCACACATTTTGAAACTTCATTTCAAAGTATGGAAGAAGAAAATTCAGTCCGCTAAAAATACGAGATGTTTATAAACATGTTGCAGCTCGAGTAAGAAAAATCCAAATTTGCTTCAATTATTTTCAGTATCGAAATTTTAATGTCAAAGATTCACCTCCCTGCAGTTGACCAATGGCTGAATAAGTCGATGAAAACTTGGAAAAAGCAAAACAGTTATGACATCCCTGAGGAACTAAACATCTGACACAAATTAGGTTGGAAAAACTGAGGAAGTCAGCATACAAAAAGATGTTTGAATGCCACACGATTTAATAATGGAAAGTCTAATGGATTGAATTTTAGTTTGAGAACTATTGCTAAACCGAAATGAAAAAATTCATTTTTTGAAACATTTCGGTATGGATGATGAAAAATGGATCGTGGCTGAAGGAAAGGGACGCGTCTTAAGCAGTGACCAGAAGGTGAAAGTTTTGGCAGATGGGCGAGTAAAAACCAATAAAGGTGATGCTTTTCATATGGAGAAACTGAAAATATATCATGAATTGTTGAGACAAGGGCAAACGGTAGATTTTGATATCTGCTGCCAGCAACAAATATGACTGAAGCAAGTAACTAAAATAAGCAGTCAGAATTCATCAACAGAAATATCATTGCGTTTTATCATGACAAAGCCAAACTATCATACATTTCTATCAACCAAAACTGATCCACACTTCCAGAATCTCTTCTTACGTGGGGTATCTTGTTTGGTACGTATCGATTCAGCCACAGTATAGTCTCAACTTTTTACCTTCAAACTATCATTCATTTCATTACTAGAAGAACTTTATTAATGGTACAAAGTAATCTTAAAAGGAAGTTAGAGAAATTCGTTTGTTTTAATTTTTCACCAATAAATCACAGAAGTTCCGAAAGGATGGAGGTTTCACTGCAAAAGATGGCAAAAGGTTGTTGTTCAAAACATTAAATACGAAGTCATCAAACGAAAACATTAAAAACGTCAAATACGAAGAAAACTTTCCCCTGATCAATACGTGTGGCATTCAGAGAATAGTTTTTTGCCTTTTTTGCGAATACTTAGGGAAAATCTATTCTACTTAAATCTGGTAGGTCTGGTAGGTACCCCCCCCCCCAAAAAAAAAAAACAGACTCCAAATGTTTAAATTATGGCTGTTTATTCAAGTGCATTTTATTCTGATAGTCAGATAGTCAAATAAAAACTCATGGGCTATTAGGATTTTCCAAAAAAAAAATTAAAAAAGTCAAATTTGGATGTTGGATGAAGATGGCTTCAAGACAGTTTTCTATTACTCATGAGAAGAGAGATCTCTGGATTCTTAATGGCAGGATTTGATAAAAGTTATGATAAGGTACATGCAAAATTGAGTAAGTTCAAATTTAAAAACAGAATCAAATTCTCTAAGGCTTTTCACTAATTTGAGAAAATGGATTTTAATTTCTAATGCTTTCAATCATAAATTTAATTTTCTAATTCTGAAGAAGATTTAGCTTTACCTTAATTGCATGATTTTTTTACAAAATGAGTTCTATATAAATGAGTGTAAAGAATGCAGAAAAGTGATTAAAATTTAATTTTAATTAACATTCCTGAAGCTTGATTTTTAATTAAATAAAGAACATCTGTATATTCAATTAAATATATTTCCTAAGCAGATTTTCTGATTTTCTTCTTCAAGTCAAATGTGAAGTAAATAAATAATTATATTCATCAATTATTAAATTACTTAAAATGGAAAAAAGATGAGCAAATATAAATCATTGGATTAAAATGTCTAGAAGAGTTACAATTCCAGATAAACAACTTGAAATGAAAGTGCTTCTTATACAAGTTGATAGCCTTTGTAAATACACGGACTTAAGTATTTATTCGGCATCAATTTATTTGAGCATTTGTGCTACAAGAATCTTATGTCAGCTAATAAACTGCCGCACTGGCGTGAATTTCTTTGTGAATTTAATTTAGCTGCATATGATTATTTCTTCAACTCTCGTGATAAATATCTGATGAGAACAGGAAAATTTCCTTCATAAGACTTCTTTTGTCACAAGGTCAAGTGAAAATTGGACGGATGGTGATGGGAGTTGCTGTCTAGTGAATTAGTAATAACATTCTTATTCATTTGACATGAATTCTTCTTGTGATTACTCTGCTTTTCCAGTAAAGAAATAAGCCGTTTCCGAGATTCATTTTCTTGGTCGGTATTTTGAGTTTTAGAATAGAGTAAGACTTAAACGGGACATTCACCGCTGTTCCACTCTACGATTTTTAGAACACGGGAAGGGAAAACTTTTCGTCAATGTTGAAACCCAATGAAAATTGGCGCAAATGGATGGGGTGTTTGGAATTCCGAATAGTTTGAAATCTGATTGGAATGGCCAGATGGCGTTTTGATACCCCGTTGCGAGGATAGCGAGAAAACAAAGCTTCTGCCTTGATTGGGACACCGCGACGAGGCTAGTAAACTCGGAAATTCCCCGTTTGGGGCAGGAGGAGAATGTGTGGGAGTAAATCTGCGACTTTCAACCTTCTGAAACAATGTGTCTCAAAATAAACTTTCGAACATCCGTGAATGATCTAAAATTTTAGACTGGAATGAGTGGAATACAAACCGGTTCTTGGGACCAATGGCACAGCGTAGCCTTCTCGTGAATGCCCAGCTTTATGAAGCTGCTGGGCGTGAGCCCAAGTGAGATCACGGAAACTTCCACGCGTTGACTGGCCTGTTTTGCATACTTTTGTTTAGACTTGTTTCATGTTTGTAAGGACGGCATTTTGTAATCGATTTTTCACTCATTTCCTAATGTGATAGAGGATTAAAATTTTGTATGCTTGTGAATTCTCAATGAAAATACACTATTTTGATATTTTCAGAGCTTAATTATCAGTTAATCGATTAAGTTAATAAAATTCTTATTAAGTACAAGTGGCGCTACTTGACAGTGAATTTGGGGAAAAAATCGATCGAATTTCGTGAGGTATATAATGAAGAATTATAAAATAAAGACTAAAATGTAGAAAAAAATTAAAATAAAAAATTCTACATTTTAGTACACAAACAAAAGTATGTTAAAAAAAATTCTTATTAAGATAGAATTTTTCAACATCTACAAACAAGAATAATTAAGAAGTTAATCTTAGTTAATCTTGAATAAAAATGCTCATAAAAATTACTAAATAACTTTTTCAAAATGAAAAGTTTAATATTTATTTTTCGTGACTATTTTCCAATTTTTAGGATGTAAATGGTGTCGCCAAAAGAAAAAAATTCAGAAGCCCTGAAGAAGAGGATTCTCTCACTGAGCACAAGAGGTATCTCACTCTCCTATTCTGCATCTCGTGCTTCCTTTCCATTTGGTCCGAAAAACACAACAGAGATTGTGTAAAGAAACAACATGATTATTGAAGAGCGTGACATCATTTCTATGAAACATTATGATTCCTACATCTCAACATTAAATAAATGTATTTGCAATCCATATCCACCAGTGACCTTATAAGTTAATGCATAGCATGAGATGGCTGAGGAGCATAAATCGGAGGAAGAGTGTTTTAATTTCTGTTCTCAACTTGTGTAAATAATCAGCATTGTTAAAAAACTGGTAGACAGATGTGTAATTTCGCAACGAATTGCTCGCTGCGATCTGGGTAGCTGCTGGAGATTTCTCTGGGTTTTCTACAAGAGAAAAGGAAATGTGAGCCATTTTCCCCTAAAAGTTTTCCAGGAAGGCAAATACTCCTATAAATTTGAGCAAAGTCAGATCTATATTTCATGTACTGTCTGGGTGAACTAAGGTAGCTTTGAACAAAAGATGCGATACTTCCTCTTTGAGTCTCTGATTTAAGATATCAGAAAAGAGAACCTCGGCCCTGCCTAAGCATTCTGGACATATTGAAAGACCGGCCGCCGCGATAAAAATACTATACCGCTGGCACTGTGGCCGAAGCAAAATAGCCTCCATTACGAGCGGCCCCACCTCCTTTTACGGGGGTGCGATCAATCATCGGTGATGGGCCCTAAGAACCACACCATCACTGGGAAGCGAGACTCTGCTTACTTATACGTCAGATTCCCATCGCCATATTTGATATTCCCCTTTAGTGACTGGAGATATGCTAGACCAAGTGGGATGAGAACTACTACCATGACCAATTATAATCCATACTTAAAAAGATTATAATGAATGAAAGTGAACTTTGCAAATAATTTTTAATTGATGTAAAGGAGGATGAAACTTGTTCTACATAGTAGACTCATCATGCAGCAAAAGGAGATAGAACTAGAGATATTTATTAAGTTTTCACGGCACTTCTGGAGAGAATAGTCTCATTGCATAGTCATAGTGACATTGAATATGTGTAATAGTTTTGATATAAATTATGTGTAATAGTTTTGATATNNNNTATGTGTAATAGTTTTGATATAAATTATGTGTAATAGTTTTGATATAAATTCTGTTCCATGACAGCGTTATATTTAAACTGAAGTTCATTGAATACTATAAATTCTAGAAGGAAGCTTCATAAACTTAAAAAAATATAGCGAGATATTTCAGGTGAATTTCAAGATACAAATTTAAAATCATAGATGTAACAGGATATTGGATGATAACGCTTTTCTTAGCATACTAGCATGAAAAATCTCTCATTTTCCGGAAATATAATATACTAGCAGAGTACCCGGTGTTGCCCGGTATTTTTCAGGTCAAAATCTTTTGTAAGACCGGAAACTGAATTATTATTTATAAATAACAAAATGTTTATTAACATTATTTTATTGCGAGAATCAATTTTTTATGAAAAGATCCATAAATCAATAGTAAAAAAAATTCTTTCATTTAATCTTATATCATATACAATACAAAATAAATTTCTTGTATTATTAGCCAATTTTGGGGGGGCGTATTATTTTAAGAACCTTGACCATAAAACCTTCAAGCTAATTGGTCCTGGTATTTCAATAACTGACCTCCACTCAACCCAGAAGAGTGCGCAATATAGTATTCTTTTCTGTTGTTGTTGAACAATGCTGTAGTCATTTTTAAAATAATATTTCAACAATTAACGTGTCTAAATCAACTAATGAAACATGTTTCACAAAAATTGCTCCAGCCTTTCTAAATAAAATTTCTCCATATCTTATCGGTAGTTATCATCCGAAAGGGTTGATTGATCCCTCTGTAATTTTAGTTCGACATGTTGAAACCTGCGATTTATGTTTCATTTCGATCAATCCATTTTTTACGTGTATTTAAGAGACATTGCACCAACCTACCCTGAAGGACTGGCTTAGGGCTTATTTGCCACCAATAGTGCTTCATGTCGTTAAAAAAGGAATTTGCTTGCCAAAGTTGCATCAAAATCGCTTCAGCAGTATCGAGTTTGTGCCAATCGGCCTGTGTCTTTACTCCACCCTACTTGAGGTATTGAGTAAGTATTTGCGCTAAAGTGCTTTTATTTGTCTTGTGAGGAACATAAGTATAATGTTTCATCAAATTGCCCAAGCCGTATCAAATTTCACGTGAATCGTCTATTTGCAGCATATATTTAAACGTACTTTGACATGCCCTGAACTCATAGATTAAGTTAACGTTTATTTAGCCCTAAAGTATTTTTAGTTGTCTAATTATAAGTATATGTTACAAAATTCATCAAACTCTCCCCAGCCATATCCAAAAGTATGTCAACTGGTCAAAGGGTTTGGATGTATTTTGAGGATTTTTCCACAACCTACTCTGAGGAACTGGATTAGCGTTTATTTACCCCTACAATACTTTTAGTTAGCATGAGAGGAACATATGTACCCTGTGTCATGAAAATTTGTCTATCTGTATCAAATTTCATGTCAATCGGCCCTTTTGTTAGAGGTATTTAAACGAATGAACACCACTCTACCCTACAATGAACCCTACTCTAAAGGAATTGTGTTAGAGTTTATTTACCCATAGAGTATTTTTAATCAGACTCTGAGAAACATATGTACAAAATATCGTCAAAATAGCCCCAGCCATATCCAACAGCATGACAATTTTGCTCCAACCTTCTCTGAAGAAATAGATTATTACTTATTACCAAGATACTAATTTTAGTCAGCCTAACAGGAATATATGTACCCAATGTAAACAAAATTGTCTCAGTTATATCAAATTTTATGCCAATCGACCAATTTATTATTTGTATTTAAAGGACTTTGCCCAACTCAACCCTGACGGATTGGATTAGCGTTTATTTACCCCTATAATACTTTTAGTTGCCTAATTAAAAGTATGTGCACCAAATTTCATAAAAATCGCCCGAACCACTGAAATCGGCAAGCGTGTCAATCGCCCTATTTGTTGCATTTGTTTTGGAGACTTTGCCCCTCTCTACCCCGAAGTATCAGGATAGAGCTTATTTACTCTTATATTACTTCAAGTCGGCTAATGAGGAATATGTGTACCAAGTTTCATAAAAATTGGTGCAGCCATTCGGAAGTGATGCTCGAACAAACATATATACATACACATACGTTGAGTTTTATACATATATATATATATATAGATAAACGTCTGTCAAAAGAAACGCACAATCCATTGTAGCTCAGTAGTGGCACGCGCAAGAGAAATGAGATTTTGTAGGTAGAAGTATTGGTCTTTTACCCCCTCACATATACCTAATATTTATTTCCTGTTGTTGCCTGTAAGATACCATAGGTGATTAGTATGGTATCTTATGTCGCTAAAGTGCAGTGAGTAAATTCTTCTAGGAAGATCATGAACAGAAGATTCAGGATCTCAACGTCGAAAGAAGCTACGAATAGCCAGGTAACGAATTGATGGCGACTTGCTTTTGGGATACAGAGACGGGAGGGGGATTTCATAAACTTTCTCGAACGACCACTACCGAAGACAATTCCGGTCAATACTCAGTGAGTGAGTGAGTGAGTGGCTTTTTATGGCGCAAGGGCCATATCTGGCCAAACTGCGCCAGACAAGGTTGTTTGGTTCTTAATCGATGTTTTTTACAATTTCGTTGTATTTCCCATCGATAAAGGGCAGTCTATGAACTTGTACAAACAAAAGCGTATTCTTAAATTAAGTTAAAAAAACAATGTTCTTGATAAACTGAAAAGGGTTTGGGTGTGGTGTGTCTCCAAGTAAGTTCCAGTAAAGGTTGAGCACTTCCAAAACACCCGAGTCTGCAATTATCAAAAAGTGAGCATTCAATTAAAATGTGTTTGCCTGGCATGTCGGTTGTGGCTCTCCTTTCAATAAATGTTTCTGTGTTAAATGAGTATGTCCTATACGCAATCTTGTCAGTTTTGTATCTAATTTCCATTAAACCTGGTAAATATTATATACCTATTAAACCTGGCCAGTACCCAAGAACAATATTGTTCGTCCCTGGTCAAGCTGCAGCGGCGTATCTTACGAATAAAGAGGCCAAATTTGCACGTAATGGGCATTAAATTGTATCGTGATAGTGCAAGACAGTGTCTGCGCATCTGACAGTTCAGAAGATCTGCCAACCGGGATGGGCACTGGTGCCAAAATCCCATGCAATCCCTACATAACGTTATCGGATTTCTATCTGTTTGTATGAAGGCTTGTCTGCGTGGGAAACAGTTTCGAGATGACAGAGAACCCATTGCTTGTTTGAAAAAGTGGTATAATGATTATCCTCAAGAGTTTTGCGAACGTGCATTTGTGCCACAAAGATAGCTGTAGTGCAGTAAAACAAATGGGTCATATATTGAGTGACATTTTTAAAAAATGAAAGAGACAATGCTTCTACCTTAAACATTTCATTCCTCTAGTGTGTACAATTACCGAGCAACAATCTTATACCTATATTAATTTTGGCACTTGGATTGTGCGTTACTTTTGTACCGACATTCGTAAAAACGCAATCTCTGTCATTCGAAATATGGCAGCTTCTTGCGCAAATACAACACCTCCTAAATGAGTTTGAATGCTGCGTCTGTGTAATATTTGGCATATTCACTCGCATTAGATGAAAATGTCATAAGCAGTCTGACTCCAAATTTCGAGAGAACAGTCTTCTATATATGAAAAATGAAGTTTTTCAAATGGAATTTGATATTGTTGGCAGGTATAAGAAGTTTGTATTTCTATTAATGCAACAGCTAGAATCCAAGAATCGTACAATTTGTTTTACTTTTTCAAAGTTTTCATAACAATATCAACCAAAGATTTCCCGAAAAATCAAAACTTGTTTAGAGCACGTAGTTACATATTGCAATTCGCAGCTAAACTTAGCGGAAGACTTGGCACAATCATCTTCTTTATCTCGGTAGAGAGCTCTAAGAAAATTGTCATATTGACATGAAAAAGCTGAAAAATCCGAATGGTTCGAGAAAATATTTTCGAATTTGTCGCCAAATGGCCGCCAACTTTCATTACCGCGTAAAGCCTTAACTCATCCATGTGAACAGAGATTCACAAAAGAAGTAAGAATGAATCTCTGATACAACTAATTCATGTCAGTTGATAATTTAATTTGATATATGTGCAACTAATAATGGTGACCAATAGGTTGTATTTAAACTGTTTTGATTATAATAAAATCGACATTTTAATTAATATAATAGTAACTTACATTTTTGATTTGATGACTGGTTTCAAATATTCTTAAGACCAAAAATGAAAGTATTTTTTTAAAACCACGCTTTTATTATTATACTTAAAATTAGAAAATAGTATTTTTTTTATCAAAAGTATCCGAAAAACATGAAACACGAAAAAATCCGAAAAACATGAGGAGTTAATAGAAATACTCTAAATAAAATGAAATTTTATTCATATTTATTCATGTCATATTTATATTTTTAATTTTTAAGAATATTTGGTAATTTTCTTTCTTTTGACTTAATTCTTTATTGTATTATTTTCAGCGCCTCAAGCTTTGTTTTAGTATTTTAGCAAGCGTGTTTTTAAAGAAATTTTTATTTTTATCATTTCAATTTTTTCTTAAGTTCGCTACCAGAGGACGCCACTGATGTGAAAACAAACTTTAATTAAAATCAATCGATTGACCAATAATTAAGCTATGCAAACACTAAAATATTATATCATCATTAGGAATGCATATTTGTATAAAATTTCAGAACTCTTGTACAATAGAAAGCAAGTAGAAAATCGATTACAAAATTTCTTCAGTACAAACATGAAACAGGTTAAGTTAAATAAAAAGCATGTAATAAGTAGTTTTCTTCTCAGAAAATATTAATATTTTTTACTCCTGAGTATTTTTTTTCAAATTTTCAATTTTCCCAACTTTCCATTGTAAACTTTTAGTGGAAAAACGAGTATTGTATTGGGATAAGACATCTACGATCTCCTTTTCAATGAAATTGCGATCTAAACTTAGATGACTCCATTTTTAGGTCAGATGATCAGTATTTAAGGTCACGTAGTTTCTGTGAAGCTAATTAGAATACCTCATGAACTTAAACATGGACGTCAATAATGAGGCAATGATGGGCATGAGACTCCTTCCGTCCTCAATAATTTGCCATTAGAAAGGGGTCTCCTCAAAATTTTGAATATTTTTGAGTAATTTCATACACTCCGATGCATTAAAAAATCGTGAAAATATTTTAGACGATGAATGAATAAGTTTAAATTCCTACGTGTAATAAATAGCATGCACACAAAATTTCGTTTTTTTTAAATCATCACAGGAGAAGGTTGACGAATTTGGACCTCCTAAATATTTTTAATGTACAGTGATAGAAAAATACTTTTAATAAAAAAAGAAATGAAATTTTTTTGTAGTTTATTTATTTTCAAAACATTGTAATTAAATTTTAAGAAAAACACTTTAAATTAGAAAAATATAATATAAAAAATTGTGTAATCGGTCCAGATTTAAGAAAATTGGTTTCTTAAATTGAACCACCATTTTCTTTAAGCGCAATTAAAACAAAAGTAATTTTTAATTCTTAAATTCACATCAACCCACAATGAGTGAACCCAAGTATAACGTCCTATGCACAGTGTCGTTCTTTCTTCCTTTTCTTCCTCACTCATGATACGAAGCCATGTAGCCTTAGGCTTTGTTCTTTAAACCAATAATTGAAGTCTTTAATGCCCCCTTTATAGTTTTTTCCCTTGGCTTGTTTTACTTTCATTTTATGAGGACTACTAGTTATTATAACTGCTTTCTGGGCTATTCCTCTAGTTCGAGACACTAGTCCCCTTGATTTGGCCAGTAAAATTAGAGCAAATGTTTGTGGTCCAATCTGAGCGCCTTTTAAACAAAAAGAAAAAAAATTCCCCTAACCTCATCTATAAACTATTTTAATAAAATTATTATAATAAATTGTAACCACACAAAGTGTTCCTATCTGAGAATATAATAGCACATTTTTTTTCTACTTACATTAAAATAACTTTAGAACTATTAGTCTCATGCTAAAATTTTTAATTGATGATATCTAAATGTAACTGTAACCACGTAGTGCTTACTCTAAAAAAGTATTCCATACACAACATTAACAACGTTGCAACATAAGTTGCCTATTTTACGGCCCGAATACAAGGCCGTGGTAAGTATACTTACCATCAAATCCATTAATTTTTAAATGCATTTTTAAGATTGGCATAAGTTCTCGCCATTTTTTTCGATGAAACAAAAATAGAGATGTTCGAATTTCTTTTCTCAAACCATAACGAATTGTCTGGACTTGATAATTAATTATTAATTAGCAAAATTAATTAATAAAAATTAGGGTCATCGAATAAACTAAATGAATTTCTTTTCTTCAATGAATATCAATTCCAAAGTCATTTTACTATAACACCACTAGAAAAAATGACCCTTTAAAGGGTTAATAGATTTTAGGTACGATACCTGTCAAATCTAGACGATGGCCCAGAATAGGCAGTCCCCTATATGCTTAAAAGGTGTTTACTGCAATATATAAATTCCTTCACTCACTAATCGTCGCAGAGTCTAAGCTTCTGAATGAAAAATATTAAGTTTGTCGTTCTGTTACACAACCATTCATTAAGAAAGCATTTTTAAAAACTTATTTTATGTTTTAATCAACTTAACATTTCACTACAACAGAATTTTCATTTATAATTATAGAGTAACTTCAATAAAAAGATATCAGATAGAAAAATCTGATATTTTTAACAACTTAAAATACAGCTATTTAGCTAAATACAGCTAAAATAGGGCATGTTTTTGGTGTCCTTGTCAGCTGATGACGCAAAAAATGTGAGAGCCAAACATTTTATGGAAAGAAATGGATATATCTCTGCAGTGGCGTAGCAAAGGTAAGTGGCACCAGAGGCATGATATTTTTTCGCTCCCTGTTGTCATTAATGGCTTAGTAGTGGTATTGGCTGCGCAATGGTATTTTTTCACCCCTCATTGTATTTGACTTTAAAAAGGGACATAAACGAATAATAATTTGTCCCCATGGCGTCTCCTAAGACTGGCGCCTGGGACATCTATACCTCCCCTCTGCTTACTCATCGCTACGACACTTATCTCTGCAACTTGGAGATATCGCAATCTGAATGGCTTTCGACGCGGTTGGATCTGACTGATACTGGATGACTGTGGATTCGAATTCAGAAGTAAATGTCGTTCTCAAATAATCTTTACAGCTTAAATGGTTGGTTAAGATCGGTTAAATCAGTTAGACCTTCTTGGTTAGAACGAGAATTGATGCATGTGGTAAAAGGCAGAAATGATGAACTTTCAGGCTAAATTTATTAATTCAGAGGCATTGAGAAAATTAAAGTTAGAATTATGAGGATTTTGTTCAACACACACTGAATGAAATACATATATATGAAACATCGTTTCAACTAGTGTTGGCTAATCCAATGAAGAGGCAGTCTTTGATGAATGAAGATGAGTTTATTTTATTCAATCATGTTTTAATCGATAGGTTTCAGGTAATTTTAAATAATTCGGAAAAATATCAAGCCATTGTTAGAGTATAAATAGACGCAAAGCGTGGTCACCGGCGACGAAGAAAACAATCCACACCAAAACAGGTGTCTGGTTCGAAGGTCACATGATTTTAAAAAGAGGAAGTTACACCATCGCAGCGAGATTAAGTAGTATCGGAAAAGAGGGGAATTCCCGAACGTCATACCGGTTGAAACTGGATTTCAGCCCGTTAAAGTGACAGTTAATTGTGTGTTAGAGTTTAAGTATAAATAATTTTACGGATTAAATTTTGAGTAGCGTTTTTAAAAATTAGGAACGTGTTAATTTATTACAATTTCCCTCCTCCGCAAGGCTCGTACGACAGCAGGGCCCTTGCTATCGCAGACACTGCGAAGCTGGAAAAGTTTAGAAAATTTTCTTAACGTTGAAGATTTATTTAATTGCATCAAGCTGAGTATTTATGAACATTAAATATGCAGCAAGATATGAAAATAATTTCAATGAGAGAAGTTACTTTTGGATACAGTTCTTGAAGGATCTTGAGCATCTAAAATATATATCTGAATGTAAACACTTGAACAGCTATACGTGAATACAAAATTCAAATTGTTTCAAGAATAATATTTAAGCTTAAGAATATAATGTCGAATATCAATGATTAGATTTTCTAATTTAATATAAAAATTCTTCATAATCAAGATTATCTTGAAAATATTCGTTTTTCTAATTCAAAATATATATATATTTGACAAGTGTCGTATAGTAGATATGGCAATAAAATGACTTAATTTATTTTTGATAAAGTGAAGAATTTTCTGTTTAGGAAGAAAGATACGATTGGATATTATAGCCCGCAGAGATGAGCATTTTTGGTTTTGATGGTCAAACTCTGTGCTAATCCATCGCAAAATCTCTGAAAATTGTTTCTTTTATTTTTTAACAACCTAACTACACTCTCTGTTGTAGCAGTCGAAAGTTACAAAACAGTCTCCGAGGCCCTCAGAATGGAGGAGTTGGTGTTTTTTTTATATGCATTATTTAATTTCTCTTAGTAGAGTTTAAATTTGTTTTATACTTTTCTTTAAGTCATGCAATATAAATTATTTGCCATACTCCACAACAACATTTAAACCTGATTTAAACATAATTAATTTATGAATCATTTAAAATTTATGTGAATTATAAAATTTTCATCATTTTAGACATTTTGATTTATAAATATTTAAGCCATTTTAATACGCACTTTTTAGTAATATTAATGAAAATAATATATTCAACTTAGCACAGTAATTCACCACATTTTTATTAATATTTGCTATTCATCAATAAATTTTATACCTACCTCAGCATTTATTACAGCACTGCTAGCAAAATAAATTTCAAAATCAATCAAAACAAAAGTTTCACTTTTTTAAATTAATGTCAAAATTAATATATGAAATGAAACATATGATTAAAACATAATAAAGCCTAACTTTAAAATCAATATTTTTTTGTAAAATATCTTATCACTATGAATACACTTCGTCCGTAAGTACCAGGTTAGACACTTAATAAGTAGATCGGAGACTAGCCACCCTAAATCACACACACTTTGGCACTATATGATTTAGTGACTATTCATGAATACTTAATTCAAATTAATATGAACTTAACATTGTATCAAAACCACTTTAAATTTTTCTTTTCAAATGAAATTTCATATCAATTTATGATCAATCACAAAATATAAATCAATACTTAATTAATTGCACTTTTCAAAATTACTGAATCATAATATGACACACACAGCTGAAAATCAATTTTTCAAATGCAAATAGAACTTGTAAATTTTTTCACATGTAAAATAGAATAAGATATTATAAGTACAATTTCAATGTGATGTTTGCAGTTGAAAACCATTATTTTATTCAATAGATGCTTTTCTTATTTATTTTCCCCCTAACCAGCTGCGTTTTTTTTTCATACCACCGTTCATCACACTTTAGAACAGAATTACCGATGATGAGAAAACACATTTTGTCTACATATTTTTTTCCATCTGTGATAGAAGATAACACATTCTTTTTCTTTTGATGAAATTTGAAGTATCCTCGAAACAGGATCAATTGTAGATGTTGCACACATCGAAACTAAACATTTTTTTCTTTTTTACGTTGTTTTCAGAAGAATTTGTTTTTCTGTAGCCGAGAATATACATGTGAAGAGAAATCGCTTTGTAGGGAATAATTTTTAAGACATCACCACCCATTTCTTAATTTTCAAATAACGGAAAACAGATCCGGAAGATCCACGGGTCCCACAAACAGCGGGACTTGAAATCCTGTCATCTTTGAAACACCATTTCACTAGTGTTGTTTAATCCAATGAAGAGGCAGTCTTTGATGAATGAAGGTGAGTTTTTTTATTCAATCATGCTTTTAATCGATAGGGTTTCAGGTAATTTTAAATAGTGGAAAAAATATCTAGCCATTGTTAAAGATATAAATAGAGCACAGCGCGGTCACCGGCGACAGAAGAAAACAAGCCAAGAGGCGTCTGGTACGAAGGTTACATGATTTTAAAAAGAGGAGGTTCCATCGGAGCGAGATTAAGTAGTATCGGAAAGAAGGGATTCCCGAACGTCAGATCCGGTTGAAACTGGATTTCAGCCCGTTAAGTGACAGTTAATTGTGTGTTAGAGTTTAAGTATAAATAATTTTACGGATTAAATTTTGAGTAGCGTTTTTTTTAAAATTAGAACGTGTTAATTTATTACATATATATATTTTAAATCTATAGTATTTCATTCGCTAACAAATTATCCTCTTTTTTTTAGCCTGAATCGGAGACACAAATGCACTGAAGTCACATAAGTTCTTTATCATTTTATGACATTGTAAAGCATCAGAGCTATATGGTAGATGTTTCTATGAGACTCTGTAGCAGGAGTTAACTTCAAACACTCAACGAGAAAGAAAATGGAAATCAATTAATGTGGAGGTGAGAATTAAATTCCCTTTCCCTACTTCAAGCACATAATTATCGTAACGAAGACAAATATCAAGGGATATTATTTAAGAACTGAATTTTAAAAAATGATAATTTCAAATTAATCGTTTAACTGATAATCAAGCAAATATTAAATTAGTGCATTGTCATTCAGAAAAAGAGATTACAGAATAACGAGATTCTAGCACGTTAGAAGAGAATGAAAATTGATTACAAAATTCAACTTTTCAAACATGAAACAAGCAAATAAAGAATGTTTAAAAAAATAAATGCAGGGCTATTCAAAACTGATGGGTTGAACTTTAAATGGTGACAGAACTCACTGCATCAAACATTTTTGGTTTAGATATGTATGGTTTGTATGGCATTGAGACACAAAACAAGGAATAGTCATAAAGGAAGCAATAAGTTGTGTACCTACAACGTCGTTGACAAATTCTTCTTTATAGTTGTACCTACTATAAGTGCTCAAAATGCATCGAACAACAGTAATACATATTTGCCACTAGCATAAAATAATAGGTGAATACTTTCAAGGTATTTCTTGGACTGTGCAGTCACAACGGATATTCCGGCGGTGCGTCCACACAACATAGTATATTGGATTGTAAACGTCTTCGGATGTCCCCATAAGAAGTAATCAAGGATCCTAAATCGGATCATCGGGTGCAGGGGCGGCGCTGGAGCGGTCAAGGGGGGCATGCCCCCCTACAACCGTTTCCTAGAAATGAGAGACTTTCGTCGGTAAAATCTTTTCTGTTTCAGGAGATGTGGAGAGATGGGTATTAGTCTAATATTTTAAATCCCATCTTAAAGTTATTATACAGTAAAGATAATATTTTGTGCCCAAATTTGACGTCTGATTAACGTTTAAATCAACAGAAACCGGCATCTGTTTTCACTTGTCGTCTTTGGCCTGTAGCATCGCATGTGACAGAATAACCGACAAGGTGACAAGTGAATCAGATGTCGCATTTTGTCCACTGTTTTCGGTCGGTCGGCTAAGAGATCAACAAGACGGGTGAAAATTTGCACTTTGTTATTTCCATTGACTGCTTTGATCACTTGTCGGTAAATTTATTAGGGAAAACTAAAGTATCTATATTAAACAAGAGTGTGGCGATACACAGCGATCCTCCTCTCAACATTTATTTTAGTTCGGCCGAATTTTTCGGTCCACAGACATAATGTTAAATAACCTCTATTAACGGCCACTGAAATCATCTGATGTCGGGTTGTGTCGCCCGTTCAACTTCAAATGTATTCCTTTCGTCTCTCTGACCACGACCTTCTATTAAGAAAATGCAGGAAAGAAAGAACGAAAAATTCACACTCAAAATCACACGAAATCAGATCGAAATTAATTCCTTTCCCATTGTAAGAAAAAGTTATTTTCGATTCTCAATCAGGTTAACATTCAAGATTTCGATTTTTACCTTTCTAGAGCTGATTCTCTGACAAAATCTGCTTTGTTTGCGACCATCATCGAATGCAACTTTCAGCTGAACGACTTTGAAAAAAAAATAGATTCTTATTCCTTCATCAACAAATGACCGACAAGAACATGGGGATATATTTTCCAATTAAAAAATGAAAAGTGACCTCCAAAGAGCTTAAAGATCCAAGCAGACGAAAACCTTTTTTTTCAGAAGAATCTATACTATAATAGAAATGTTTGCGTGCGTCGCGCGATCTTCAGCAATCCTATCGCACTCTCCTAGAGAATTTGCACACATGTAATCGTAAAGTGACTAATACACCTCAAGCCGAATTTTAAAATTCATTCTAGAAAATTTATTTATGTTTTGGGTCATTTTGGCACGTTTACGACTTAGCTCTTTTCTAATAGATCGCTGAAAACAATCAATGCCATCGGATAGAGCAAACAATTTTCGTTCTAATGAAGTCTGTTTTGTAGCTCAGTAGTTTACTGAATTTTGAGAATTTTTTTAAAAATAGTCAGTTTTGCGATCGAAATTTATTTTGTTTTAAATTTCTGCATCCGACGTTCTAATAAACTATTATTTTCAATTTTTTTCAATGCTGGAACGGTTCTGTCGTATTTAAAACAAGAACGGATAAAATATCTTTTCCCGTTTTTTTTAATTAATTTTTTCCTGTGAGTTGAAAGATATTTTTATCTACCGAGCTCCCCAGTGACGCTTTTCCGGGACGTTGTAGGCAATTTCAGTGGCTGACGGTGCAAGCGCAGGTGACGTCATAACCTTCACTGAATGACTTCGTTATTATTTCGGCAGTGTCTTAAGCGTGTTTATGTCTCGCATATTTTTATTTGCTTTATAATAATCCATTTCACGTTGCAATTTTTTAATGTGCTCGATTAACGTATTTTTTTACGAAGTTGAAATGTCATTATCGCGAAGAAAAATAAGCGGGAAAATCAATAATATGTATCTTTTGTTTTGTTTTCTATAACTTTTTTCATGCCATTGTGGGTTTTTTTTTCATTTTGTTGAAGTCCCTGATTCCACGGGTGCTTACTGCTGTATGTACATAAAGAGGAAAGAACTCGCTGTGCTCAGCTCTTCCAGCTCGCAACCACTACCTTTTCAGTTTTAAATACTATATAGATTAGTGGAACAGGATATGGGACAACGAAAATCCACATTTGAGTTTTAATATTTTGCAAAATTTGACTAAAAGTTTTCAGAACCATAAATGCAATATGATATCACTCTGAATAATGTTTCCATCCTCTAAGAGTAGATATTTTGTTCTTTTTTGAAGAACGTTTTTTATAAAGCTGTTCAAAAATACTGTTTTAAAACTTGCACAATAAACATGAGGGCATTCTGATTGGTTATCTATACTTGCAAGTGATCAGATGAAGTGGCGAAATCGGTCCAGTTATTGAGGCTGGGGACTCAGTCCAGGTTTTCCCATAGAGAATGTACGGGTAGTAGTGTTTTTCCGATTTCTAAAAATGAGAGGAGGTCGGTGGGGATGAGATCTTTGATGACCTAGAGTCATAACTTTCTATGAAAAAAAAATACAAAAATAGGTCCAGTGGTTGGATTGGTCCTTTGGTATAGAAAATTATTTTAAATATATAGACTACACGCAGCCTTGGCGACCACTTCGCCTCTAATTTTATCACTGTACCTATGCTTGAACTTGGAGAAATAAGTTGGCGGTTGTAGAGGCTGAGGTACACGGAAAGATTTGGTTGATGCATTTAGAATATGGAGGGGTGGGTGATAGGGGACCAGTGATGATATATCTACAGTCACAAACTTACATATTCAGTAAAAGTTGTCGAAATCGGTCCAGTAGTTCAGGCTGGGGAACTATCTCATGGTTTTTCCCAAAAGAGAATGTGCAGTAGAGAAGTATTTTTTCGGTTTCTCAAGAAAATGGAAGGTAGTAGATGCAGGCGACCATTGATGACATATCATAAGCTTCCATATGAAATAAAAATTATCGATATCAGTCCAGTATTTGGAGCTGGGGAACTGGTCCTCTGATTTTGCCAAAATTTTAAATATGTAGTTATGCATTTATAGGTTTAAAAAAGTTAAAAATTATTTTCACTTGTTTCGGCTATTATTTTATTTAGTTATGAGATTTAGATAACAATCTGTATTTTTCCAATATCAGTGCGGTACACTTTATTTGCTACGAGATTTGCTTTTAATTCTTCATTTTCTATTATTGCTTGTCGTTCCGTCAGACAATTCTTACTGCACCGACATTATACAAATAGCTAATTATTCCAAATAATTAATTATTATAATTGAATTCGCTAATTAATGGTTAATTACCTTTAATTAAATATTGTGTGTTATTGTATTAGAGACATTTCGCTTGCCCCCCCCGTCGGAAAATTTCTGGCGCCGCCTCTGTCGGGGTGGCCAATGGATTGGTCTACCACGGCCAATTCATCACACCCCAAGAGCCCGGTAATTGCAGCCGAAGAGACTCAGTTTCCAATGCAACTGCCAATATTCGAACTCGAAAGATTTAAACTTCTTTTCCACAGACTTAAAATTCAGCAAATCTCGTTTCAGACTCAATTTCAAGGATTACTTTCCCTCGTATTTATGAAACTATCCAGTTTCATGCAGAGTAACTAAATAATTAAGTGCAAATAGCAATTTTCAAATTAAGCTTAAGCTACCTATATTATCTTAAACCCTCATTACATACTATGTCATTTCTTCGGCCATGAAGCAACTCGCTATGTCCCACATGCGGCCCTCGAGTTTGACATGCTTGCCTGAGACGGTTGTTGCAATGTGCCTGAAGAAAAACAACGCCCAATGCAACAGCCAACATACCGTGCCATGAGATCCTTCACTAGTTAAAAACGCACAGGTGAAAATTTTTTATTCTTAGCTTAGATATTTCAAGGTGCTATTGATCCACGTTTCCGCCGCCAAATGATCAATAACATCAGACCTTATCGAGCTAAATAGATAGAGAAGGGTTTTAAGTCTAAAGATTAGCCAAAACACTTGGCAGCTATAAATGTCGCATGTGCTTTAGGAAACCATCCCTTGTTGGACAAACTATAAGAATTGATTGGCTTTTTCAGGCAAGTAGCCATTACTTCTACAGAATTCAATTAACAATGTCATAAACGCTTAGGGAATCATCATAATTGGTGTACAATGACCTCCAATCGATTTTGGGTGTTAATACTCCGTACTTAACTATTCAAGACAACTTTAATGAATACTTCTACATCTCTTTTTCTGTTCTTGTAAGAATATTTCGTTCTTCCTTTTCGTCTTTATGCTTAACATCTGCATAATACTCAACATCTTTTCATCTACATTTTTGAAGATTTTCATCGTATTTTCTTTGGTACGATTTATTGTAGATGACTCATTATGGAGATTTTGAATTACTTTTAGCTATTCACAGAAACAGGTCGAAAATTCAGTTTTTAAAACGAAGAGTTGAATTGTTATTCCTGATACATTAATATTTGGTAGAGCGAAAACTCAAGACATATTTTTCTTAATAGTAATTATAAAATTATAATTGTACTATTTAATGTGGCTCATCATTTTCCTTTGGAATTTCATAGGGGGAAAACATTTAGTTTATTAAAACAATGACTTTTTGAACCTTTTATTTTTTAAGCAGGCAACATTTTTTATATACGCCGGAAATAAAAAAAAAAACTAACAACCATATTTAGACTATATAAAATGCATCACATCAAGGATTCTTAAAAATTGATCCTTGAAGATCTCACTGTCAGTCTAAAATTTCGCATATTCTTCTCTTTTACGAACTGTGAAAGGACTGTCACGAGGAACTCGGACCAACCAAAGAATAGAAAGGCTAGAATGTCTCACAGATGGTGCTTTGAAATTATTGTATAAAAATAATTTTTCCTGACTTTTAGCCCCACTTGCAGAAAGATTTCTCCAGTTATCTACGACAACTCTGAGATTTTTTAATCCCTTCCTATAGTTATGTGACACATTCCCTTCTTATTGTATACGCTTTATCTAAAGTATAGAAACCATTTAGGAATGTAGAATTAAAATTCGGACCGAATGTTTGAAGTATTAGACCCAATATGGCACATCTTGTTTTCATTAAAATGCAATATTATCCTATTCATTAGAGAAATAAACTTATAATAGGGTCGATTAAACAAATATATACTACATTATAAATCTTTACGGTATTATAATTTTAATATGTCAGTGTTATATAATATATAGCATTGATTTATTTTAAATCAGAAATTTATAACTTTTCTTAGTGCTTCTATCATTTATTTTTAACAAAATATTTATTCATAAATTTTTCGTGTACGAAGATTGCAAAGAGAAAGTATTGTACCTCGAGATTTTTATGAATCTCCACGTTTTAGGTTTATTTGGTTTTTTTGTGGAGCAAGAGCCATAGACTTGGCGATGCTGCGCCAAACAATAAGTTAAAGTCCTATCAATGCAAAAAGATATACAAGAAGTTGTAAAACGTTTTGGAACTCCTTGAGCCTGAGAAATTAATTTTTGGAATTATGTATTTATTATGTTTGTACGTGTGCAGCGATAATTCAAATCGAAACTAGCTAGATCTATGAAATTTGGCATGTGGTCTTAAAACTAAAATTTTAAATGTGTTTTAAATTTTGAAGCAAATCCATAAATAATAAAAAAATAAATTATAGCATACAGATGAACGAAAAAAGTAAAATTACAAAGTTGATGTTTGTACATATAATTGACAACAAAAATAAAGGAAAATCCACAATGTCTTGATTATCAGAGTATTGAAAGAATGAAAATTATGATGAGCAGCATGAAAAGAGCTTACATCAATTGTTGATTCTTGTAGTTAAGGTGGCGAACCATTGGGTGAAGTGTCGAATGCAAGATTAATACACACAAAAAGACAGACAGACGGTCAAACCATCGACGGATTTGATTAAAAACGTGAAACACATCTACAATTCTGTTTATAAAACCATCTGCCAAATTTCATCCATCTAACTCGCTGCGATTTTCAGTTATTGAGTTCAAATGTACGGAAGGACAGAGAGAAGAACTTTCCATCAATGGATTTCATCTAAAATTCGTTAGAAATTTGCAATTTTATTGTAAAGACCACATATCAAATCTCATCTGTCTAGGTTGATGCGTATTTGAGTAATTGTGCATAGACGACAAACATAATTGCAAAATAGATTTTTCGGATCCTGTGAAGTTTAAATTTGGAGGAGATTCATCAAAATCTCGAGGTCGAATTTTTCACGATTACAGTATTTTCTCTTTGTATACTTTAGAATACGAGAAAATAATAAAAGGATTTGAAAAAGAAAGGCTTCGTCAACATTCTGCGAGCCTAAAATGCTTGTAAACGAGCCGGCTTTGGGACGTGATTTAGGAAAAGAAATGTTGATACAGCGAACTACTGGCTCTTGAAGAAATTCCTCCGCAGAGTAATAAAAAGCAAGCGAGCGCAATTTCTATACGGCCCCTTCATACCATAAGAGCTTTCTGGACCGAGATGGGAGATAAACGCGAAAAGAGCGAGGAATCTCATGATGGACATGAATACGTACTGAAAGGGAGAGAAGGAGAAAGGGGGAAGTAAATACTTGTCCACTCTATAGCTTGAGCTCGGCCGCTTTGAATTTTAGAGGAATTGGTTTTCAGAGACAAATGGATGCTATAGAAAGGGGGGAAAAAAGCTACTCCTTCTTTAAAGCGTTACAAAGCATGTGCAAATGTTGATAAACGCTTAAAGAAATAAAAGCCTCATAAAAATTTCATAAATCGGGGTACTTCAAGCAGTTCATTTTCTATTAAGTGTACAAATCTTCTGCGCTGTTTAAAGTTCTGAAATATGATGCTTCTTTTTTTTATCAAGCGTGAAATGAGTGTTGAAGTGATGAAAAGAAGTGAGCATCGCTAATTTTTTTCGTGGGGGAAAGCTTAGCATTTACACTCTTTTATATATTGTGTTATTAAATCCTTTCGAATTAAACCTTCGCGAAATACCTTAAAGATTTTGAACCAGTCTAGGGTGAAATTTTTTAAAAAAATGGCAAACTGTTTTTTTTTTCATTATAACTACATGTGGTATTCAGAAATTCTGAAAATTTTTGTCTATCTACGAGGATATTTTGTAAAAATGGGCAAATTGTCTTTACTTCTTTTATTATAGTTTCATATGATATTCAAAAATAAAGATATATTGAAATAATTATTCTGTTACTTTTGAATCAATTTTTTTTTCCAAAATATCGCTTGACTTTAGCGTTTTGTGTAGCCTTACTGCTACAGTCTTTCGGTAACAAAATCTCTAAGGGATTAATTCGGGAAAAAATATTGATTGAAAAACAAATTATTATTTGCGTGAACTTTATGCTCCCAAAACTGTAATTTTTTTATTACAGTCAGAAAAGTATCACACATGAGAGTCACTGTGAGAAAACATTGATAGACAAAATGAAACATTTCATTTAATGTTATTTTACAAGTACTGACGGAAATTAAACCTCTTTTTCTCCCGACGTGAGCACATCTTACCCTCCCGAGGTCCACCTCGAACACGAGGATGAGAAGCTGCCCGAAGAAGCATGCAGATTCTCGGTTTCCCGAGACGTGCAATAATATAGTGAGGTTGGCTAACGGTCCCATTATCGACGACGAATCATAACTCCTTGCGAGAGTTTGACACATGATACGCTCCTTTTTTACGCGGTTCACTGTTCCCGTATTATTGCTTGCGGGAGCCACTCATATTTCATGGAAAACCAGATATAAATTCAAATATGCAAACATGAAAAATCAGGATATTTACTGAATCAGGATTTGACTTTTTAGTTCTGCTTCACCAATGGAAACGGGAAATTTCAGCAATTTATAAAATATTTTTTTATAAATTTTCTATAAAATATTTTTAATATTTTGCATAAATATTGGTTACTTTCTACTATTAAAAATTTGTAGCAAAAATAATGGATTGGTTTTCTCAATTTGATTATATTCAGAAAAACTAAATATTATGAAAAAGATATGCTGATTATACTGTCAAATATTTTTTTTATAAAGCTCAAGAAATTTATGAGCTCTGACAGTATTGAGAATATTTTGCATCTTTTGGACTGGATTTTATGTATGTTATTTTTTTATTCATAGTAATGCGATTAACAGACATTCTAACGATATAATTATATCGTGTTTATTCCATCATTTTAGATTAATCAAAAACGGGTGAAAATGGATTTGACTGCATCATAAAACTGATTAACCTATAGCTTTTTTTATCATGTTGTTATTGCTATTACAAGTCCAGCGTTACGCAAATATACCCATCCCTCCATTTACACAGACAATGAACTCCATCTAAAACTGATTCTAACATTTCTTAATACAGTGTTTTAATGCAAATAATTTTAGTCGTATGAAAAATCAACGACTTAATATGATATAGATAAAACTTATCAAAATTTTAAACAATTATTCTGCATTAATCGCACATAAAGAAAGCACGTATTAGAAGAATGCACGGAGTTTTTATATCCTTCATCTTTATTTGAACAAATATAAACATAAACATGCTTTTTACAAAGCAATAAACAGCTTCAGAGTCACATCTTCAATAATCAAATAAAGATTGAAAGAATATTTTTTCCAATATTCCAAAATAAGTTTGAGTAAAATAATACCACGTATAAGCAGCATTATGGGAAGAAAAGACTTAAGTGGTTATTTATAAAACAAATGCGTAAAAAGTTTTATACGAATTGAGAGCGATCAGCGTGTCTCAAAATCCTGTGTGAGTAAATCACATTTTGCTGTTTCTTAATCTGCAATATGATGATCAGTAGCTTATTTTTGAAACTTAATCATTACTTTCAGCAAAAAAAAATACAAAAGCATTCTGCTACTTATGAAACTAAATGATATGAGTGAAGCTTATTGAAATTGTATAATTGATTTAAGTAGAGTCTCGCAATAAATTATTGACTTTTACAATGAAATGAATTCTGAAAATCGTTTAGTTTTTAGTAAAAATTCAAATAAATTACATTTTCAAATATATTTCAATTTGTTTGTTTAGAGAACTATCTTATAAAATGAATGGCTTTGGTAAAGGTTGTGAATATTTATTCACAGTTCGGAGATAAAGCTAATTTGCTTTAATACCTCTGATTTGTTCTGACAGACACAATAGTGATGAATGCAAATATATCACCTCGATCTTGAGATGTTATACCTACTGTTGAAATATAGCTTCTATCTTCTACTATAAGGCAGAATATTCTGTTTTAGTCACGATTCACTCTAGCACATGAGAGATCAAGATAAACATTGCATATTACTGAATGGTTTCAAGCGTGGCAGAAAATGATGAGATTCTTATCTTCATTCAGTGATGAGATTCTTATCTTTCAATTCTTTGGCTGCGAAACTTCGAAATCAATTCCAATATATGAACCACACTATTCTGCTTGTTCTGAATTTTCCATCAACGCAGGATATTTCAGAAATGGGTTTTCAAAATATTTTACTGACAATAAGATCCTTTTGTTACTAAACGGGGAAGACTTTTAAGTCTGAAGGATATAAATCAGGCTGTGTAACTCTTGGGGCTGTATACAAAATTGATTTAAAATTGCATCAAGATATCTCTATGCGCATTAATGCATTCCCAGCATATAAATTAAGATGAGAATGAAGCAATTACTTTTGGCATATTGCCATTTCAAAAAAGTAAAAGTGTTGGGTGACCCATTAAACACAAAAGCAAAACTTAATTTAGAAGGTAATCCTATGCTTGAGATGTCAAGAGCCAATGGTTCATCTTACAGATTATTCCAGGGGATCAATAACTGGGAAGAATTACATTACTGAGTTTCAAAGTCAGGCCAATATCAAACTCCTTTGTAAATAAAAGAGAGAAGTGGTTCGATTATGATGATTTCGCTCGATAATTTGATAAGTATGCTCCTTCGTCTAATGTTATTTCTCTTGTCTGAAATATCAACTAATAATTATTTATCTTTTGTTTAGACTGATCAAAAAATTATCCTTGCTCTTTCATAAATGCTATTGTTTATTCATAAAAAGTAAATCCAGAATAACTTTTTAAGAAACTTTAAAAATAGCTTACAAGTGTTAAAATTTATTATTTGGTCACTTTTTCGAAATATTTAATTGATAGCATTAATTATACATCTTATAGCCGTCAAATAGCAAATACTTAACCTTTGTAAGATTTTTATTGTGTAAATTTACCAATGTACATATGAAAATAAATTTAATCGAGTAATAATGAACTGAAATCCGCTGGACCAAACTTTGTTAAAGTTGGCATACATGTTTTCCGGATAATGTACTCATGAAAGAAATTGCAGCTTTCTCTAGGCGAAATTGTTTACATTGTTAGAATAATTGTCAAGATAAAAATCATAATATTTTGATCGAAACAGTAAGACGCAGCAGCAAGATCAAGTTATTTTTATTGTGTCTCGAGTATTTTTCTACGAGTATTACTACCAAAAGCATGATAATTGAATATTCATATGTATAAAAAATATCATTATCAAAGCTTTAGTAATATTATTTTAAAGCAATTCTGTATTATTGCAAGCGATTATGCATATATATAAGGCTTGGTGTTAAAGATGCGTGATCCTCTGTACACTGCATATAGATGTTATGGATATGCTTGTTGAGAGAATGCGGAATTATCATTATGTAAATTACACGACCTGCAGATACATTTTCCCTTAGTGACAGCTTTTGGAATTAATGCAACATGTTAATACCGTACTGAATTAAAAGAAAATCAATGAGTACGAAATTTCTGAGCTAGTTTGGTAAATACTGCCACATTTCAATACTGTTTTGCTGTCTTCCTTTCGGAGAGTTATTTTAAAATGATTTTAATATTTATTAGGGAAAAATTGAAATATCGAATAAGTTATGATCAAGTTTTCTAATCAAACCCATTTACTTGTTGTAAAGGGAGATTCATATTTCGGTTTCAAGATTAGAAAATAAAGATTATACTTTGGATTCTCTGAGTTTTATGATAAAGCCAATATTAAATTACATTGATAGAACGACTTTATACTAAATGATCTAATAGAATGACAATTTTTTAGTATCAAAGATAAAGATTAGCTTGAAATAAGACAAACTATGAATTCGGTATTCAACACAAGAGTCACACAAGAGAACTATATTTTATTTACAAACTTTATTTTAGTTGAGAAGTGAAAATGCAATGGATCGACAATTCCTATAATAATTTTCTTGGAATGTAACAACAGTACAAAACAGTATCAAAAGTTGTACTTTATCGTCTTTACTTATGACAAAGTAGTTCCTTTTACTACATCTAAATGCAGTCATTCCCGTATATTTTTCTTTTAGATATACTCTTTTGTCAGGAGGCGATTACTTAAACAAGAATTTCATTATAATTAAAAACAAAGGCTTTCATTTTTATGAGAAAGCCGAATGGTAAGAGCTCCGTTTCCTAAGTGCATTTAAAAAGTTGAATCCAAGAATCTTTCCTTTCAGAATGCAACATTATAAGCTACTGAAAGACATTCACTGCGCAAAATTCTTTCTGCTTATGCATACATTCGTATTTCGTTCTGTTTAGATTTTAAAATGATCACTATTCCTGAAATCTTAATTCTCATAAAGGAATAAAATAATGATGGGAGAATAAGGAATTAAATGAAATAAAGAGAATAAGGAATTAAGTGAAATAATGCAAATAAAGAATTAAATGAAATAAAGAGAATAAGGAATTAAGTGAAATAATGCAAATAAAGAATTAAATGAAATAATTTCGACAAGAACATAACAATAAGTTCCATTAGAGTAGCTTAAATGAAGTTTCAAACCATCCTATAAAATATCAATATTTAGAGAAAATTATGTTTTAAATTATTAGAACGTATACCAATAGTTTGCAAGTTCATGATTGATAAATTATTGAGGCATACAATACAGGTTGCAAAATCTTTAAAATACATATTCATCTAAACTATTGAAGAAGATGCTTACAACTTTGTCTGGTTATTAATTCACCAAGAGGCTTAAGTCAAAATCTTAATGGCAACTTAAACTCTAGATAGAACGTAAAGCCCTCACATTCCGGAGTCACCGAGTTCAAAAAATCTTATTGCCCCAGAAAGATTTAAATTTCATGGCCTAGATCGATACTCAGCATCCGTAATTTGCAGATGATCATGACTTTGTAAATAAATGCGACCGAGTCTATTAGATATAATTTATAAAACTTTCCCAGCTGAATAGAAATTGAAATTTTAATGCATAATATTAAATGGAAAGCTGCATTTTCCAATACTTAAACTTTAAGAGAAGAATTTTATCAAGCGATTGCTGTCATGAGGATATATTTATGGTGTACGAAAATTTCGATCTTCATTCTTAATTCAAAAGGAATTCTTGGCTACAGTAGATTTACGCAGTAAGGCATCGTGATTGAAAGTAATTTAACTCTCCTCTCTAATTCTTTCGCCAAAAACTACTGTGCATTTGAAACTGGTCACGTTAATTTGGGCCTATCATTGGCTCAAACATTTCCATCAACAGAAATGAAGGAGAGGGGTGAATTAAAAAAGACACATCTGGAATAGTAAAATACCTATCAAAATATCAGAAATATAAATTACGAATTATTCTTGGTGAATCTGAATACCACAATGATAAAATTAGCTAGCGCTTTTACACGATTTTATTGAACATGACATGTTTTATTTTTGTAAAAATTGAATTTTGCAATCGATTTTTCTTTTGCTTCCTAATGTGCTAGAATTCTGAAATTCTGTGCAGTTGTGTGTTCCTGGTAACAATACAATAATTTTATTTTCAGAACTTAATTACCAATTAATCGTTTAATTTTATTTAGTTTTAATACAATGTGAGAGGCACTATCTGGCAGTGAATTTGAGAAAAATTGTTTAGAAGATTGCATAGTAATTATAATAATGAATTATGAAATGTATTAAAGGCTAAAAATAAAAAATAATACAAATTTTGAAATGTTTTTAAAAATACACTTTTGTTAGTGTACTAAAAGTAGAAAGTTTTTTCTTCATCAAAAATATGGAGATTATGGCGAAAATCTTAACAGCACGAGGGACTGAAAGCAATTCAATAATGAAATTAAGCCCTGATGAATAATAGAAAAGAAGAAAATTATTTAAAATTCAGTAAAAATTGAAATATATCATAAATAAGATTAAAATTTAAATTTTCACGGAGTATTTTTATCACAGCCTCAAGCCTCTATGATTTTCGCTTTGATCTGCAGATCTTTAACAAAAGATATATTTTCTTTATTTTAGCATACCAATAAAAGCTTTTAAAAGATTATTCATATAAATTCATTATAAATTTAAATAAAGATCTGCTTTTTAAATACTTCTTTAATATATTTTTTCTTATTTATTACCTGAATGAGAAAATCGTCGTTTGCAGGTAGCGAAAGAGTTGTGGTTTCTAATTTTTTCAAATTATTTTTATTATTACTAAGCACAAGGATTTGAAGTTTACTGACGAAGCATATCATTACAAAAGCGTTTAAAGGCTATATTGAGGATACTTATGCTATAATACGGAGAAGTTTCAGCTATTATTTCTCAAAGCATAAAAATTATTGAAATCTAATATAATGAGCGAGCTGCCAAAATTTGTTCTGCGAAAACTCGTCCCTATTTCGGAAAAAATATTTCGGGTTAAAATAAATGACTTTTGAAGAAATAAAAAATAATAAGAAGGGTATTATTTCCTTAACATAAAGAAACATACACCTTTAGAGTAATGAAAGAAAAATTATTTGGTAGAGGGAATAAATTACAGACAGTTTATTATACTAGCTAAGGAACAATATAAATGTTGTAAAAGCATAAAAATCAGGCTTTGATATACCCATATAAATGTATATGAAGAGTTGTAGCAGTCGAAATTCAAAGAATTCGTGCTTTATCTATTAAATAAATTGAGAATTACAAAACATTACAAAACGGAAAAGATAAAATTTAAAAAAAAACGTAAAACCCAGAGACGATGAAAACAAAAAACAGAAATTTGATTGAAAAAACTTAAAATTGTGAGAATATGATTCTCTTAATAACTAAATATTAAACGGATTTAAGATGAACGTAGTTTATGTCATTAATTATTACAAAGCAGAAAAAAGGAAATAATCTAAAAAAATCAAGTGAATAATTGAAACTGTAGTTTTGAATTCCTTTTAGTTATCGGTTACTTTAATAACGGAAATAAAATTGCTTCATGCACTGAGGTAAAAGTACAATAAGTAATGAAAACAAAGAAATCAATACATTGACTTATTTGCCTTGACTTATAGCGGTTCAGAACTGATAAATCAGGTAAATATTTTGAAAATAATCTGAAAAATTGTCAACCGAGTTAAATCGAAAAACTCAGGGGAAATTGTAAGCAGAAGTCGCATGATCGAAAACCATTGGAATTAAACTTATCTTTCGAATGACTCTGACCTAAACGGCACAATAAATTACTCATCGCGACTCAAACTGATTTATTAGCTGAATTCCTTCAAAAATTTATAATTATATACTCTCTGTAAAAAAAAGAAATGTGATGATATCGCTTATTACAGTCCTTACACTCGTTAATACGAAATTTTGTTGTCGTACTGTTGCAGAGGTTTTAGTACTTTTCCCAAAGCAATGATGCTGATTTTCCTGTTTATACAAAAAGTAGCCAATTGCATACGTACGTTCAAAGAATAACACGAAGAATGAAAATTCGCAGGTTCCTTCCTTACTTATCCGAGTATTTTCGATATACGAGGAGATAAATTGTTCAACATCGTCGATCTGATTTCTTTGATAGGAAACCAGTATCGAACGTATGCTTTGGGTTATGAAAAACGGACTCTTTTTAAATTTGATTGATGATACGTGGATTAGAGCCTCACTCTCCTAGTTGCGGGCCCATGAGTGATGATAGATTGAGCTATATCCAGTCTTAGATGGTGAACATTTGGTGGAATTCACATTCCATTCTGAAGTTCTGCATCCACAAAGATGAAACTCTTCCACCAAGCTACTCAGACCCCATACAAGCTACCATAAGCTTAACTGTAGTATTGCGTGCAAGTGCATATCAGCACTATAGTGTGTCTCTTGAATAAAACAAAATCAATTCCTGATTAAGTTTTAAATATTTTCAATAGATATTCTTGAAGTCCATGTAATAATAATTTATTGGTTTTCTAAAAAAACTCTCTACTTTTTCCTAAAATTTTATTTAATTTCATATATAGAATTTTAGGAAAAAGTAGAGGCTATATATATATATATATATATATATATAACACATGTTTTGATTCATTGAAATGTTTAACTATATATATATATGTATATAGCTAGGAAGTACTTTCGAGAAATTATTATTCTATTTTTGAATCTCACCAACCATAATTTCCACACAACTATTTCTCCAAATTAATGGCAATGTCTTGTTTAAATTATGCTTAAATTAATTTTCGAAATCAAAATCCATAAGAAACACGCCATACTGAATTGTAATGTTTAGTTTAATGTGTAGGCGATTCAACGATACTTTAGTACAAAGAATATTCGATACAGATGTATGTGACAATAAATTTAAAAAGAATGTTTAAAAACATTAAATTACACAAGCTCATTTTCATAAAACTTTAATTGTAAGAAATTCATTAAAATGCTTAAAATTAATTAAATTAAAATTATGAAACATATTATCAGTTTGAATTTTCAAAGTAAAGTCCTTACGGAACTCGCTATGCTCAGTTGCAGTGTATAGGTTAATATGCTCAAGATTCAACAATAGTTCAATGCAAATAATATTGCATACAGTTGTATATGACAATAAATTCAAAAAAGGGTTTAAAAATTACATAAAACTCATTTTCATAAAAGTTGAATTACATACTTCAAATGATTTAATCTGCAATTCACACTTCTTGCCATATTTTTCATTATATTCTGAAGGAGTGTAGCAACACACCCATCCACACAAACTAAAACAGCCACCCAAAAAATTAAAACTATTTTTGATATTTTAATAAAAAAAAGTTTTTGCTTAAGAGTGAGAGTAAGTATGCATAGACCTCTTGCTAGGTATCAAACTATTATACTCCAAATTCTGTAAAAGGGACTATTGTGTAAGGACAACAAAAGAATCTTTATTTCCCGTTCTTCGGTATATTTTCAATTTGTGTTCATTTATCATATGTAAATATAATTTGGACAATTTGTAATTTTAACATTAACAATAATCTATAAAAGTATTTTGAGAAATCAGTAGAGAAACTTTGACTACATTTTTTTGTCTGCATATGTATTCTTCAATTTGTATATAAATCAAGTGAAATAGCCGACAGAAAGTTTCGACTAGAGAATAAATTCATTTTCAACAAGGAATTTAATTATTTAAATTATATTTGCATACACCTAGTTTAAAAACATATTTTCTATCTTTTTTTCTTATTGCCATCTATTGTTGATAGTTCTTATTCAAAAAGAAATGGTCTGGAAGAAAGTTTTTTTATTGCTTTCATATCTTAATTATATTTAAACGACTATTGATTATTAATTTTAGAAAATAACCAACACCTGTTGGGTTCAACTTACTACCAGGTTAAAAGAGTTATTTTATGTACCCAAGGACACCATGTAGAGTTTAAGATTTTGAATTGGTATATATTTTATTTATATACTTTTTAATGGTTCGACAACAGATTCAATACCAGTTTCAAATGTTTCACTTAATCGGTTTTTTCATTCATTCAAGTACGATGAAACAGACCGAGATCTGTCTGGTAAACGATTCTTTTTAAAAACAAAAACTTGATTTTCTATTCATTGCATGTAAAGTTGCCTCAATTACACAATTAAAAAGCCCATGAAACGAACTTCCGTCAAAAATCAGCGTGTTTCCTATATTTTCTTTAAGCAAGTTTCTTAAATGTCTTAGAATTTGTCTCACGACTCTTTGTCTAACGTTACAGTTTGACATAGGATACAGGAAGGCTATTAAGGATTATTAAGTCTGAGCCATGATCATATTTCAAACTAACTAAACACTTACGCAATACTCCTAGCTAAACAAACATAAATGAATAAGAACTACAACCATTCCCGATTCCTCATGCACAATGATTTTCAATGAAATCGAAACGATGAACTTACCCCTTAAACGCGGTGTGTTGCCTTTACGCAACATGCCAAGTTTTGTCTTCTAAAATATTGAGAATAAAACTGAAACTCTAATGCCTGTTGCTGCCAATGGGATACATACTGAAAATGTTATTAAATCAATTGACAACACATAGATGGCAAATTGAGTTCTGGTGAAAAAATAAAAATAAATGGATGTTTTTCACTTGCGGCTGAATCTTTTTTGCTTTGTTTGTATGCTTGAGAATACCATATTTTATTCTACAATGTTGAATAAAATACGGTATTCTCAAGCATACAAATTAACAAGGAAATATTTTTTCAACTAAAGCCCAGTGTTGCTGATTGGTAACAAATTGTTTTTCAGCCGTAAACTATATTTAAACAAAATAGAATTTTTAAAAGTATTTCTTCCATTTTTTATTCAAGAAATGAAAGTCAAAAACATTTTTAAATCAATTTTATAAAAATCGGGCATTTAAGAGTTAAGACTCTCCGAGGACGAAAACTGAGACTGTCATCGATCTACTATAGGTACTACTGTATCTTCTCTGACTTCATTTAATACATTTAATGCTAAGGACTTAGGCGCAATATCGAAGATTAGTTTTTTTCTTACTTTTGCAATACGTTTGATAAGAATTTCGTCTCTTAACAAGCTTGAAAAGAAGTTTTAATTTAATAACTAAGTAGCTACTTTTTTACGAATAAACTTTAGTTTCAACTTACTCTAATAAGATAACATTTATAAAAATGGTAAATATTTCATCTGTATCAATAAATTAGAGAGTTTATTAAATAATTCATTCTTTCTGAGAGATAGATAATCATGTTTTAAGCTAGTTTTAGAAAATGAGTTTTAATAACCTACTTTCTCCGTTCTCGTTATATTTCGATCGTTTCATATTCTTGAATCCTCAAAGTGAATGCACAAATAATCATTCTGCATTTTAAAGCAAATTGATTAGTTGTTTTGTTTTCCATCAAAACACCTTTAAAGAAATAGCATTTATTTGGGAAATTATCTGTTTTTATACCTTTGTGAAACGTATAAGAATACAAAAACAGTGTATCCATTTTTCACATTAACAAGGTGAGAACAGAAGGTGAATTTCCATTTCGATGGAATCCAATATTGAGTCATATTTGTTGATTCGGCATTTTAGAGATGCTGTACAAACAGAACAGAATTCAGCTATAATTATCTTTAAATGTACCTTGTAAAAATGAAGAGTTAAAGAGTTCACTGACCAGATAGTGGCAATTTGCATTGATTTTCAGTTGTATATGTATGTACATAACCACATGCATATCAATGAACAAAGTGAAGTAATTCTTAGGTATGTAAATATTCCTAAATTATATAACTATTCTACCTAAATAATGCCTTTTAATGGATGTTTTAATGGCATATATATAAAATAAGGAAGAACCAGGGATTAATTTTCAATTTACATCTTTGAAAAATTAATTTATTTAGGCATTACAATGAAAACGCGACTTTACTCCAAGAAGGGGACAGCCGACCTGATCATAGTAGGAGATCTGTGAATATAAAAGGGAATCTCCATTTATGTACAATGCACTATTGAGTCTGATTTGTTAATCTAGCTTCCTCGATAGGCTGATGGTGAAGTTTGACCAAGACTGGCGTTGTGGCTCAAAACAAGTACGAAAATCAAAGCGGACAAAATTAAAACTGCTTAACAACAATGCTTCCAATATTTGTTTGGTAATTTTTGCAAAGATAAACATCATAAAAAACAATACGAAAAATGTAAATGTATAATTTTTATATTAATCATTTAAATATTTTTTTTTACTTAAAAGTCGTCAAAAGACTAAAATCCCGCCTGAGAATGAATGCGCAAGGCTTTAATTGATTAGGTTGAATCACGCGCTGTATTTCAAGGCAGTTTCTCAGAACATAGAAAAACAGAGATTTCATATTAGATAAAAGATAAAAATTATACAAAATATTCATGCAAGTGATATCATTTATGCGATATGATTTCATGCGAAACTCTCGCTCTAGAGAAATGTCAATGCAGAAAATTTAAAATAACATTAGTCGTTTGAAATTTAACAGCTTAAAAATTCCTACGTTAGTCTTATGATGGAAAAAAATCATGAGATATATTTGTTGCCTACTTTAGGAACAGCGCGACATAACAATTATTGAAGCCAAAGTAAGAAAGGAATGAATAAAAAATAAAATGAATGCAAAAATAAAATGTCACCTTTAAAAATGAGTATATATATATATATATATATATATATATATAAGTGACACAAAGGGTAAATTGATATTAGATGAAATTGTCAAATTTTAGGGATCAAATTTATTGAAATCTTTACATGGAGAGCGCTAATGAATCTGGTATGGGAAGTTGGATCCCAGATGTTAAAGAGTTGGGAATCACTGCTTTGATAGGAACGTCATATGCATGGTTTCCGACCAAAAGGATTTCATTTTAGGGTAGACTTGGGATCACCACCTCTAGTCAGTGGCGAATCCGGGGGGAGCTATGGGGCTACAGCCCCCCAGAGCTAAGCCAGAATTCTTGATTTTATTTAAATTTACAACAGCTGTTTGTTCTTAATTTCCCTTTTTAAAAAAATAATAAATCGTGATAACATTGCTTTCTAGCTTGACAGGCTCAAAAAGTTTCCTAATTTTCTAGTCATTCCACTTGTACTTGTAGCGTTGACGCTGCCGAAGACACTTTTTGGCTAGTTATTTCAATGTATTTTTTATTAAATTTTCGAAAGTATTGTATTGTTCTTTATGATTCTTATAGTCAGGTGAATAAAGTCTATAAAGTTAAAGGGTTTTGGTTTACATAAGCCATGAGGTTTGACATTCGTCACGACGTTGCAAACTTTTTATGACCTCACCCTCCCAGACCCAAATGCTGGATTCGCCACTGTCATTATTAGTGTTGGTTTATCAATAATTCGATACAAGACTTTGATCCCGCTTGAATATGCCACAAAAGTTTATTTTGTTAGATCTTTTCCAGGTATATGGTTTTTTTCTAGTTTCTAGAGATTAAACACATACACCATTTATAGTATTTTCTTGGGACGACTGATGATTCATTTATGGTCGTTATTTCATTGTGATCATTTCCTTTACAATGCATTATAAATAAAGCGGTTTGAGCTGATCTTACACTTCTGCTTATTTTGAAAAAAATTCTAATGACATTTTAAATAGTGTGACCTATCGATAATGTTTTTTTCCAACATAAGCTACCGCTGTTTAAATCTATTTTTAAACGCTAAGAGTGCTGTTATGTTTCGTGTTAACTCTATTTGCGATCGTGATTCCACTGCGATCAATTCTTAAATAATGCATTATGAAGAGTTCGATATGTGCTGATTTTACAACATTTCCTTTTATTTCGTTACGTGCTGATGTATAATTTTCTTTTAGTATTGACAATGATCTAAAAGAAATCTCTAAGTGTTTATTTTATGGATGATTGGCGCTTCAAAAAGATTATATATCGTACAATATTAACTCATGGTAGCGCTAATCAATTTCCTGGCAACTCGTCTGGTCATTTAGAATAATTTACTTTCAAGGCTCTTTAAATAGCTTGGCCCAATGACAATTTCTTTTCGTAAATACAGTACTCCTGATTTTAAGCTTCGAGAATATTATATATCATGTTGTATCAACTATATTCATTATTGTCATTCCCTCTGATAAACGTCTTAATTATGCATCGCTAAGAGTACTCTCAATTGATTTTTCGTCGCGTCTGCTCGTTTCCAAACACTCTTCAAACATTTCTTAAAAATAACTTGACCTATCAATATATTTTTTCTAAACTACAGTACGACCGTTAAGTTTAAATATTGTATTGTTTTACTTCTGTTCACGCTCTATGCTCCACTATGTCAACAGCGATCAATCCTTTGATAACGCATTACAAAGAGTGCGACCAGGGCTAATTTTGTCCCACATCTTCTGGCGACAAAAATTCTACTAATGATTCTTTAAATAATTTGACCCATTGTTAAAGTTTTTTAAATTAGAGAACCCCTTTTATTATACTTACAAAAATAATATATAGTATTTTCTAAACTCTATTCCCTCTCGTAACTGCACCCTGAACAGTTATCAATTCCTTGATAACGCATAAGATCAGTACTGATTTTATCACACCTCTGCTTCTTTTAAAAAAATCTTCTAATGATTCTCTAAATGGTTTGACATATTGTTAATTTGTTCCAAATTAGAAAACCCGTAATATTCCTCATCGAAAATATTTTATATGATGTTCTATAAACTCTATTCACTCTCTCTGCTGTACATTGAGCAGGGATCAATTTTTTGGCAACGCATGTGATCAGTGCCGATTTTATCCCACATCGACTTGCGACAAAAACATCTTCTAATGATCTTTAAATGTTTTGATCTACTGTTAATTTTTTTAAATCAAGAAACCATAAATATTATATATGAGGTTCTATAAACTCTATTCCCTCTCGCGGCTGCACTCCGAGCAGGGATCAATTTCTTTATAACAAATGCGACCAGTTCTGACTTTATCACACTTTGCACTGCTTATTTAGGAAAATTCTTTTAATGACTCTTTAAATAGCTTGACCTATTGATAAATTTTTTTCTAAAATAAGGTACCGCTGTTAAAATTTCTTTTTTAAAGCAAGGAGTACTGCAACAGCAGAGCGGCGCTTCCATCGATCTAGGAAAGGAGCGTTTGCCTTGCTGGGCGCCTTTCCCTGCATTACTCTTGACACATAGTCGTGCATTCGGCCGCTCATCTATCTCCTTGCATTCCGGCACACGCGGATCATGCACGGAATGCAACCTTCCAACAAGCCCCAAACTAGGATTTTATTAAACAGGTAAGAGCCTTTAGCATTCTGAGTTCAATGCATCGGAATTTCAGTGCACTGGAGAAATTGGATGCTGGGACGGGGAATTTTCGAACGGGATGTTTTTCAGTCATGCACAACTCAGTCTTCCCGCAACTTGAATGTACACATCCGTTTTTCAGTTCTTGAAATTTCAGGCACAAGGTGCTTGCTGTGCAGCAGCAGAATTTGAAATAGAGTGAAGGAATGTCAAAGATATGCGCTTGAATAAGTGACGGAATTTTTATTGCAAAGAGAGGGGAAAAATACCTTGAGAGAACACGTTAAATGAATTATGGGTTTTTTCGCATTTATTGATGATAATGCAGAAAAATGAATTCGATTTCAAGGTCATGAGAGGCAGAGAATGTAAATAATAATGTGAGGTAAGATATGCTTGAATATAAACATTTATTTATGAAATTCGATTGAAGAAACGAATGCCGACAAAGTATTATTGTAACTCTGCAACTGTATTTGTATTCATTAAAATTATCAATAATTGTATCACAATTTGTCAAAAATGGAAAAATCAAGTGTTTTGGTTTATTCTAAGCATTGATAAAGTAGTTTATTAATAAAAATATATCTTGTACATCTGTATGCACTTGCAGTTTGCAATTAATACTTAAATCACGTGTGAAATGTAATTGATGATTTTTGATAAATTTTTAATAAGATTTAGCATTGATTTTGGATAAAGTAAAGTTTTAAAGTTTAATTTTAAGGTAAATTTATGAAAGCTTAATTTGCTGCAAACTTGCACAAATTAATGATAACTTCAATGCAAAGATATAGATAACGTGGAAAGCAAAATATCTTTCTATGAGATTTTTGAGCATCCTTGTAATAAGTGTTTCTTTTTTTACCTATCTGTGAAATGTATAAATAGTTTAATAATATGAACTCTGATCTAATTATGTATAAATTGCAAAATAAAGGATATTATGCTGTATGAAAAAAAGAAAACTTTCTTTTTGTTATTGCTTTATTTTATTCTTTTGTTTCTTGTCTTTTTTAAAAATTTGTACAGCAGCTTGTTCTTTGAAATTGTTTTTGCTTTCTGATACAATTTATTTTATATATGATTTGTTGCAGGTTTTTTATGCATTGAATTGCTGAAGGTAAACTTGTTATCTCTTGAACTTGCATTATCTTGAAAACTAATACATTTTGTTCATCATAAATAAAATTTAGTTTCATAGACAGTTGAGTGTGAATAAGTTTGATTCAAATAGCTAATTGAATTATAGGTAACCTTTTTATTCTCGCCTTCTCTATTTATCTGCCCAAACATTTTAAGGCAATTGAATTTTATATTTTAAAACAATCCATCTTGATAATTTGAAGTTATTTTTGAATTTTTTTAAAACTTTCCTTCGTTTCTTTTTTAAAAACATTGTGTATTTTTATCATGAAGATGAATAACTGTTATTTATGAAACATTTCTGCTATGAATGCAATCTTTCAAGAAACAATTATTTTCAGAAAAGAAGGAACTTATTTATTAAAAGTATTTGACAATTACCTTATTCATATGGCTTTATCTTTGATTGTTATCATTTACTACAACTGATTCATTGTAGATAAAATTTATTTCTATCAATGAATAGTTACAAATATTTCCAGTGCATTGAACTGTTAAATGTAAACGTCATCCTATCATCCCAACATTCTGAAAAATGTATCATCTTAACAGTAACAATTTATCAATAAATCAAAAATTATCTTGTTTATTTGAGGATACTCTTCAAAGGTTTAGAACAATTCTTCATATTATGTTTCTTAAAATATCATGCTTTCGTTTCACATATATTGAATGCTTTTAGTTATAGCAGAAGCATCTCTGTCATGAATGTTATCTCTCTAAAGAGAATGTTATCTATCTTTTTTCCACAATTGAGAGAAATTAGTCGTTAAAAAAATTGAATCTTTCATTATTTATAAGGACACTGAATTATATGATGAAAGCAATTAATAAATTCCCAATTTTTTATAAATTAAAAACATGTCAGATATTTATTATTTCAAAGGATTCATTTATTGTTTCAGAATTATTGCTTTTTTTATAGAGCAATTAAAATGAATTTTTTATAGATTTTATTTTTGAACTTCTGAAATTTAAAAGTCATCGTAAAAATAATTTGAATTTTCTCTCGAAATCCACTTCAGCTAGGGAGATTAGGAATAAAATAGATATATTCTGAAAAATTATATGAAATTTAAAAAGTTCGGTGTCAAAAGTAAATATTGTACTTTCGAACCACCAACAAAATGCGAAAACTTAAGTAAAGCATTCTTATAATAGCGATTATCGTTCCGAATCAAGCAAAGAAGCTAAACAAATCAAAAGAAATCAGCATGCCAGATTTAACAATGAAAATTACACAAGAAAGTGAAAACAGGAAAGATCTTTATATTTAGCTCACGGCAACGGAATGAATTCTAATTATACATATGTCAAATATTCTTTCATAATTCCTCATTAGAGTAATTTTGCACAAAGATTGCTCCAAACATTATCTTTAGGAACAATTTTTTTTCCGCAATAGAAAGTTTTTCTTATGCTCCTGACATTTACTTTCTGTCATACAGCACTTTTATTTTTTGTTTTCGCTTATTTTCTGATAAAAACATAGGAAGGCAAAGTTATCGTCTTTTCTGCTTTAGTAGAAAAGTCGATAAAGAAAGATTAGTTCTTTTTCATTAAATGTAGCTTGAATGCATTAAATAAAGCAAGTGCATTTTGTAAAACTTGATTCTTTATTAAACAAGCCTCAGAATGGAAGCAGTAGGCAAAAAACTTATTATCCAAAATAAACAATGATTATTTTATGTAGATTTTGTAACATTTTCTTGAAAAATTTTCATATCAAGAAATTACTGTTAAATCTGTCAATGTATTTTATATATGTTACGGACAATGTGATTAATCAGTTATTATTAGTACTAAAAGCGGTTATTATTAACTAGAAGATTTGTGCCCGTCTAAGACGGACTTTTAGCTTGCCAACAATTTCTCGGATATGATTATCACAGATTTATTAACGAAAATTGTAGTAGAAAATCTCATGCACATTGACGGAGCGCTTAAGAAATTTAAAAAGCATGTAAAACAGAAAAATATGAATTAGTTGACACTAACTTTCGTTTTGCAAAATATATAAATATTTAATTCCAAAATTAAGTAAGCAAAAGAAAGAACCCTTTTAACAAAAACGAAAGTAAAGATTTCCGGGAAGTGGAAAAATAAATTAATTCTAATATAACTTCTATTTGATATTAACGGAGTTCCCACCCATGAATCAACATAAAATAAAAAAGAAACTGCTAAAATCAACTAAAAAACCCCTGTCATAACTCCTATTTGATATTAAATCACAGAATCAAAACAGTATCCTTTGTACATGCTAATTTGTAAATAGACTGTCTGGTCTGAATCTCTTTTGGCACGTAGCCACTCCCACATTCTTGAGCGTTGCCGAAATTTCTGGCCTGTTTTAATATAGATAATAACCGGCCATTATTAATAATAACCGCATAAAAATCCCGGTTATTATGAATACTAACCGCGGATAATAACCGGCCTTTATTAATAATAACGACATAAAAAATTCCGGTTATTATTAATAATAACCAATTAATCACATTGACCGTAAAATATATTCGTATTGATTATCATCAATTATTCTTGTTTATATATTTGTATTGTTTCGGTATTATGGAAGTTATTTCCACTGTTAATATACTTTAAAATGCATATAATTTAAGAAAACGCCTCAGACAACCTGGAGATAAAAAAAATTGCTTAATAATGGGCTTAATGTGATTCCAACTCTAGTTGAGGTCACTGCCACTTTTATAACTTTTTTACAGAGACGACGACAATTTTTTGAACTTTATTAGATGTTTTAAGATTTCTAATAAATGATTTTGTTACTTCTGATACCACATTTTGAAAAACATTTTATTTTCATTTCCATGCTTCAAAAATACATTTAGTTCAATTTGACTTGAATTGAATAATTTTAACAATTTGTTGGAAGATGTTAATAGATTATTTTGAATAACATGTTTTAAAATTAACCATTTTCGGCAATAATTTTAAAAACACGATTTGTCGGCATGCTTCAATTTAGTTTAATTTCCTACTTATTTTTTAAAAAATTGACATTAATTTTATAAACCAGTTATTCCTTCTAAAATTTCTCCATATTTCGTTTTATTCTTTTTTCCAATGAAAATTTTTTTTTCATTTTTTATATATTTTTATCCACCACAATTCAGGTAATCGGATTTAACAAAAGTATCTTATTAAATACTAGAAAGTGGCCCGGAGAAAAATACTAAGGAAATTAAAATGATATATGAATATTAAATGAATGATACAAAAAAACTGGCTTGCCTTCTCTTTAAAATTTACGCAGAACAGACGAAGATTGAAATTTATGCTTGAAAAATTAAAGGTTTTTACTTTTTCAGTAGAATTTATAATACTGCTGTATTACCCAGTGGCAATTTTGAAATCCTCAAAAATTTTAAGCAACATTAAGTGTTTTTCCCAACTTCATTTGAGAAAGAAAATAACTGAAATTGAGGTTTACAGGAGTTAATGTACATTAAATAAAATCAAAAATACTGCAACCATTTACTCAATATTTTTTTTTATATAAATACTGATGTTCACGAATATTAACAAATATGAAATATAATTAAAGCTACTTGGTAGATAAGTTAAAATTCTAAGTCCTGTCTCATAACTCATAACTAGTAGAATGATATTAAAACTACCTATAAAATGATGCTGCATTTTATTTTTAAGTATTGTATAGGACGTTCCAAATTAAACGACTCATTTCCGAGAACTGTTCATTAGAAAGTCTTGAAAATTGAGGAGTGTCATAAGATAATGTGAATTTTTTCTAGAACAAAAAATAACTCCGGAACCCAACAATATAGGCTGTGTAATATATTTATACAGATCATATAACATAAACTGCACAGTTTTGATCAGGCTAATAACAACATGTGTGCTAAAGAAATAATAAGAACGTGTAACGTGCACAATATGATGGCCGTCATTGTTTACTATCATTTGGAATCTCTTTTTGGTCTGGGGATATCTGAAACACTTGGTATCCGATCTTAAAGGCAGTGTATCATACCTCGAGCGTAACATTTCGGAGCATACACTGCAGTCAACCATTCAACATGCTATGTTACGAATTCAGATGGTAACAGGTAATAGTGGCCATAGCAATGAATGTTTTGTTCTCATTATACCAGAGGTTCCCAACCTGTGGTACGCGTACCCCTAGGGGTACGTGAAGGACTATTTGGGAAATAGAAGTTGTTAATGGCGGAAACACGAAAACATAAGGGATTAAAGAAGTTAAAGAATTTTGTTTCTCCAAGTGAATACTTACTATTCAATAACTATACCACTTAAATAGTTGATTATTACGAAGTGTAATGTTTAGCTACCCTTATAAGTTTAAACGAAATAATTACAATACTAATTTTATTTGCTTTGGCGCTGGACTAATATTATTGTCAAAATGGAATAAAATGTAAAATCATGCATAAGTCACGCAAATGTTATTAATTTGAGTCATTACACTTTTAAGCTAAACTTAACATTATTAATAAAAATTTTCATATGGACGAATGGTTCTGCAGAGGGGAGTTGGATATGATAGTAGGGGGTGCGGGAATACAAAAAGAATAATCAAAGGGTACGCGAGGGGGGAAAGGTTGGGAACCCCTCTATTATGCGAATAAATTTGTGTAGTTCATGTTTTATATACTGTGTAAAGATATTATGCACTCTCTATTGGTGATGTTTGGAACTGACTTCTTTTGCTCTAGAAAAAATTCCTATGCTCTCCAAATTTCATGACTTTCTGGTGAGTAGCTTTTTCTGTAGCCCTCTCAGAAATGAGCAGTTTATTTCGGGACATCCTTTACTTTATGATTACAATGTACCAGTTAATCCAGAAGCACTACACTTCGTTTTATTAACTCTGAACTCTTTGGAAGTTTTGATTAGTTAATAAAGGGTTAAAAAATGATTTCGATGATGAATGTATAACTGTATCACATTGTTTACTGCAGTCACTGACAATTCAAGCTGGCAGTATGCAAAAAGCTGCCTATGACAGCTTCTCAGGTAATGACGCTTAACGTCATTATACGCGTCTTAAAGCTATAGAAACAGATCAATGGAATTAGCTAGCTTGATCTGTAAATATGGAAATCCATTATACAAAATATCGATTATTAGTATTAAATATAAATTCTGCCCATATATATTAGTTACATTTTAATATATATCATATTTATAACTATTATGTACTACTGGGCTTAATGATACTTCTTGTAGCCTTCCCAGTGCTATGAACTTAAGATGCCACTGATTATAATAATCGTAAGGGAAAACTGCTAGTGCTAGCAAATTGCGATAAATCTATTAAGATTAAACTTAATCGTATTTGACACTCATTATTTCATTTGAGTGTGTGATATTTCCTCTATCAACGAAAAATACAAAAAGATGAAAGTAATATGTAAAAAATGCATGTTTGGCAGATCTGAAAGACTGGTGATAACTCAAAGCAGAACTATTAAATTGTTTGATGATAATTCAAAGCATTAATTGACCTCAATATATGTGATTTTCTTTAACTTACTCTACTTAAAAGAAAATATTATTATTACAAAATTCCAGCTTGTTCTCAAATATTGGAAAGCAAATCAATGAAAAAAAGTTTAAATACTTGAAAAAGCCTTTTTTCTATAGAAGAAAACTAACAATAAATATTACAAAATTTAAATGCAAAATTAGGTCAAGGGCAGAAAACTGAAGAGCTTGTGAAGATAAAAGGGAAGATATTTTTAGACTTGTAGTGTTGATAGAATTTTATCATTCTTAAAATTATCTGAGTTCTCATATAAAATTCTTAAAAAATAATGTCATCATCTGAAAAAGGTGTTGACATCAAAATAAAATGTTATGCCATACATTATGCTCTGCGTTAACTGAAAAACTGCCTGTTGAACGATAAATTAATTTTAAAGTATAACCTTAAACGACTGTAGTTTAATATGCATTGTTATAGTGATCTTTCTTTTCCCATTAAACCATTTTATCATTTCATTCAAGAAGTAAAATTAACAGCATATCGCAGAAAATCTAAATGTCTTATTAATATATGAGCAATTTCATTGTTACTGTTTTAATTCCATCGTTTTAGTAACTTCTTGAACAGAAAAAAAGAAATATTAAAATGGCGACTTACACTATTTCCAGAAACTTAACCTATTTTAAATTTCTTCGTAAATGACTTGCATTTTACCATCAATGGTAACTAATGACTACATTTCAATATATCTCTTGCAGACATAACCTATTTAAGCACTATCTGATTTTCTAAGCATTAGATTGTGTATTTTCTTTTCATGGAGCATCAAACCCCGAAATATAGAGTGAAAAGTAATTCAGAAAGCCTCATTTTTAATTCGTCCAGACAGTTTTAATCCTTAATCCCTAATTATCAGGGCTCAAATAGGATAAAAGAAACATTTTTAACAAAGCACATTAATAGTATCTACAGGAACTTAATTTAATTTAAAATATCTTTTAAATACACATATTTCTTCATCAAGAACAAATGAGCGTTAGTGATTCAAAGCACATGTAATTTTCAAACGATGTCTTCCAGACATAAACTCTTTAATTATTATCTAATTTTCTAAACATTGTATGGGCATTTTTCATTAATGGAGCATCAAACGTCAAAGAATCGAGTGAAAAGCAGCCAAGAGTACCGCATTGCACCCAAATTTCTTTAATCTTTTAATGCCTTCGTATTAGTAACCATTCAAACGGAATAAAAGAATTGTTTCTAAAAATAGCACGTTGACATTATTTATAATAGGAACTTGACCTAGTTTATACTGTCTCATAAGAAATATATACTCTCCCATGAAAAAGTTTTTGCCTCCCAATATATTTCTTATACATGAAAACTATTTAATCAAGGTCTGATTTTCGAAATATTATATCGTGTATTTTTCCCCAACGGAGCTCCAAATATCAAAAGATCGAGATGCATCACATGCAAAAGTGTTTAATCCTCTCATGTTAGCACCCACTCAATTTCAATAAAAGAAATGTTTTCAAAAATATTAGGCTATCATTATTTATAGGACCTTGACCTACTTTAAACTGTCTCCTAGAAAATATATACTTTACCATCAAACAAAAAAACATGGCAATCAATGACCGCATTCCATTGCATTTCTTGTACATAAAAACATTTAATCACCGTCTGATCTTCAATATATTAAATCTTTAATCCTTTCCTATTACCACCCACTCTTGCTGAATAAAAGAAATATTTCCAAAACATAGCAGGATAAAATTATTTATAGTGCCTTGACCTACTTTAAACTGTCTCCTCAGAAATATACTTTGAAGTCAAACAGAAAAAGGGCAATCAATGACTGCATTCTATTGCATGTCTTGTATATTAGAAATATTTAATCATCGTCTAATTTTCAAAATATTATCTGTCGTATTTTTCTCCAACGGGGCATCAAATATCAAAAGATAACATGCAAACGAATTTGTTCTTTAATCCTTTCATATTAGCACCCACTCCAGTTGAATGAAAGAAACGTTCCCAAAATTAGCAGAATAAAATTAGTTATAGGAGCGTGGCCTACTTTTAAACGTCTCTTAAGAAATATACATTTTTTTTCATAAAAAAATCATGCCCATCAATAAAGGCATTTCAATATGCATAAAAACTTCTATTTCATTTTAACTGCTATTTATTGTTCTGATTAACTGTTCAATCTGATTTTTAAAACACTGTATATACTGTGCATTTTCCTGTAACGGAGCATCAAAATCAAAACATCGCGATGCACTTCATTCAAAAGGCTTTAATCTTCAATCCTTTCATATTAGCACCCATTCAAAATTGAATAAAAGATTTCCAAAAATAACCGGCTAACATTGACCTACTTTAAACTGTCTCTAAAGAATTATATATTTCTTAAGAGACAAGCAGAGCTCGAGCAAATGCCCATTCTCGACTGCATTTCGATGGATTTCTGACGGACATAAACCATTTCAGCATTGTTTGATTTCCAGAACATTATATCTCTAACGGAGCATCAGAGATGAAAAGACTGAGTGAAAAGTAACTCCGAATGGCGGCTTGCATGAAGGCATCTTTTGCATTCCAGTGTTTGTCAACAAGAAAGCTTCCAGCGTGAGCCTAATGCAACCTTTGATATTTTCCAATAGATAGAAAGCAGTGATGGGTGCGATCTTCTAACAGTTGGGTGAAACGGAATAATATTAGAGGGCTTGTGAAAGGAATGTAGGTGTTTCTCATCTTTAATCGATCAGGAAGAGCGCGCTTCGAGAGAAAGTTTCTTTTTTATTATTGAGAGAGGAGAGAGAGAGAGATTTGAAGGAATTTCTCTCTTGGTGTTTACCAAAATAAATTCCATTTCTACTGCAAGGGTGTGCCCGCTTTTCAGAAAGGAATTTCTCCGCGGATCTTCATTCTGACGGCCCTTCGGAAAATCTCTTTTGCAATTTTGTCTCGGGGTATTGCGTGTAAATATCAAAATTTGAAATCGCTCTAAACAACAAAGGAATTCATTTGATGGATTGGATATATTTTTGAAATAGCATATCAGATTAATTGGAAATGTCTCTTAAAATCACGTATTTTGTCGTCAACAGCAAATATAGTCATTAGTGATTCGAAATACGGTAAATATAAAGTGTGCTTGGAAAAATCTTTTGATCTTCATTTTGGTTTTCCAAACTTGTTCTGAAATTTTATCTCTAGTTTTCTGAGAAAACTCAAAATTTTCCACAGTCTTGAACAAAAAAAAGGAAATGATCTTAACAACTGCACTGGAGTTTTTGAAATCGTATACTGAATTAATTGAAGTTGTATTTTAAGAAGTACTTTCAAACAAGAACAGATACCAGTGATTCAAAGTATGGGGAACATACCACGAAATTTCAAATATTTCTTGCGCTCGTTTTACAGAAAGAATCTGTCTTGGGGATCTTCATACTAATCTTCCGAAATTTGTTTCCCGACTTTATCTTGTGTATTTTGTATAAAAAGCGAAATTTGAAATCGTTCTTATACAACAAAGGAAGTTATTTGATCAACTGAATGTGGGTTTTGAAATTCATGAGTGGGAGACATACTGTACTCTTGTTATTTCAAGTTTATTAATCAGCTGAGGGGCAGAATTGGCCTTTTTCGCTTTTCATGCTCAGTTCAAAAGCGATAATTCGTATTTATGTAAATTTCTTCTTAAGCATCCATGGATGAAGTATTTCTAAGATTTCACAGATATGAATAAATACAAAAACCTAGGCTCATTCACTTTAAAAGCTAATTTTTCTAACCTGAAAGCTATAAGATCAAAATAATGGGTGCACGGAGATTTAAATACTATAGTGCTTGTCCGTCATTATTAGAAGTGTTTACGGAGTTCTACAGAGTGACAATTTTATTGCAAGTAATGGTAAATTCGCCATTAATTAATTTCAAATAAACCAGAGAGAAATGTATTCGAAAAAATTCGACTTTGTTGTCAATCAAAATAAATTCCATATCTTCTGCAAGGATGTACACAAGTTTTTAAAAAAGGATTTCTCCTTTGGAGCTTTTTTTCCTCCCAAATTTGTTTTGTAACTTTATCTCGAGTATTTTGCATAAAATAAAAATTTGCAACTTATAATCAACAAAAAAATCATTTGATTCACTGAAGGTGGGAAATAACTTTTTTATTTTCTGGGTATGTTAAGTAAATATTATAATTTTTGTTCTGCTTCATTTGAAGTGCTAACGGAGTTAGTTCCATCTAACGATATTTTATTTTCAGTTATTACAAAGTCGTCATTAATTAACTTCGAAAGAATCAGTATAAAATAAAGGTAGATGGTAGTGCATTGCAGAAGCAGAACTACAAGATGCAAAATAAATTTATTTTACGGGTCTAACCCTGGAAAAATACACAAGTGGTTAAATTGCGTCATATTTCAATGCAATAAATTGCTTGCCTCCTTTTTGTAATAAATTTTAAATTACGAAGGAATTAAAATTATGATCATATACTTCCGCTGTGCTTGAAACATGAGTAAATGTTTGTGTTACATAAGAAATCCTATATATAGCTAATGATACTTAAGGATTCTTTAGTATCTTTTAAAAGCACTTGTAATGTAGAATACTAAATATTCTTAAATCTTCTAAATTTCAAGATTCTGTTTTTTTATAAAAACATAGGAAAAAAGTTATATGAGACACATGTTATCCCTCTTAATAAAAATGAAACAATTTAAATTCGACAACTTTTGACAGTCAGAATTGAACTTAAATAACTGTGAAAAAATTTTTAATGATTTTCTTAGGGTATTATTGTGGGAATGCTTCATCCTTACATTCCTTTTCTTCATGAACTTACACTAACTGAAAATTATTTGCTGCTTACGAGTTTCTTCCTTATATGGTATCTAGATAATATTCAAGAGAAGAAGTATATGGCATCTACATAATGTTCATAAAAATATCTTACAATAATCCACCTTTTAGCAATGTTGCTTTAATAAATAATGTTGCTTTAATAAACACGAATAAGTATAATTAACGGATTTCAATGAAATTCCGGTACCCATATCTCAAAATAACAAAAATTAAGGCTAATATAATTCCTAAGCCTAACGCCAGGACGTAACATTCATTTGAAATTTAACTCCATTTTCAGTACACAATTCGAGTAAAAAAATGCCATGTATGAGAACAGGTGCACTCACGATTTGCATATGATATATAATTCTGTCATCATATTAATTCTATTTAATGCTAAGAATCGTAGGAAAATCTTTTTTTCTATTTCCGGAGTCAAAATTGTTTATTTTCTAAGCTCCTTTTTGAAAACATTGCACAGTGATTCAGTTTCGGTTTCTGGCGCAGAAAAAATTTAAAAAAAAGTACAGAATAAATAAATAATCGAAATTTGGAGGTCGTGGGGTAAAAACGTTCATTTTCTTCGTGAATCTGTAGAAAAACGTTCAGAACTTTGAACGCCGTAAATTATTTTGAATAAACACACAGTCTGTGGCTGAAGAGGGGGGAAGAGAAGGTCAAGAAAGATTCAGTTGGGAAATGTCTTTCGAGCAAGCGGTTCTCGTTTCAAAGCTTCCTGTGTTCTCGCTTCGAAAGGGTATGCATTGCTTCATTTTCTGTCTAATTAGAGTTTTTCCGAAATATTTGAGTTTGTGTTAAGTAAATAAAAATATTTTTAACGGATGTTTTCAGTTTGTTAATATCTCTATGCTTTATTTTTAGCCTGAAATGCTTTCTTTCAAATTTAAAAATTAAATGTGGGTTTAAAAAAATTGAAAACAATGCTCATCCTCATAGTTTTATTTTGTCTCTAATTTCATTTTCTAATATTAGCACTTTAAATTACTCTTATTGCTAATTGCACGAGCTAAAAAAGGATCAAATGACTCAAAAATAATAAGAAATTAATTCTGAATCACACTACAAGATATGTCATAGATGAAGGCCGTTAGCTTAGGATTCGTATTTTAATTATCATTACATTTATAAATGATGATAAATATATGTTAGACAGAAGAAGACGCTTTCACGAGCATGTTAGTCTATTTAACTTATATTTGAAATGAAATAATACGTTTGAGTACATTTGAATTGAAGTAATGTATTTGAATGAAAATGCATTTGAATTAATACTTCAGGAGGGAAAGGCTCAAAATCAGGCGTTTGCTATAAGCGCTGGAGTATTTTAAAATGTATTCGTTAAGAAATTAGATCCTAAAATTAGAGATAGAACATTTACTAGTATTCAGTTATTGACCTTGTTCAGAAAAAATATTCAAATGGTGAATAAATAATAAAATAATTAAACAGACATTCATTTTAACTACGGTTTTTTTATTTTAAATACTTTCTGTCAAACTGAGTTGAAAAGGTAAAAATATTTTTATCTGAAAATAATTCCTTTTTTTTCTAATATTCATTTTGGCGCCGTTGTTGTTCAGTTCTTACACTGTGTCAGTGGAATCGATTCAATGGCGGCATAGATCATATAATAAACACAACTGCGCATGGAATCTAACAGAGCATAACATAAACATTTCAGTATAAGTTCTTATGATGCACTGAGACTTCAAGTCTTTTTTTATTCTTCTACAATAAGAACAATTAATTCCAAAATTCAATTGGCGTGGCACTCTTACCATGCATCCCGTGAGCATGAAGTGGCTAAATTTCAATATTTAGCCGGCTATAGTTTCAACCAAAAGTAAAGATTCAAACGAAAACAGCATTTTTCAGCTTTTAAGAAAAATTGCAAGAGTCTATTTAAGATGAGAAAATGACTTCGAAAATAGTATGCAGGCTATTTTTATTTGAACTCTATTGCATACGAGAAAATGGAAGAGTTCAGGAATTTACAGTTTCAAATCCCATTTATGCATTAACCCTCATAATTTGGGTAACGATAAGAAACATTCCGAAAGATTTGCAGATCGTTAAAAGTCGTTACTATGTGGAAAAAAACATTTTAGGCACACTTTCTGTTCAAAAGAACGCACGTAGTACAGACACTTTATTACTTTTTCTTAAACAAAATGAATTGAAAGGACTACTCATAAACGTTAATAATATATTTTATATTGTAGCCTAGCAACCAGCATGTATGAACAATTCACAACATTTCCTTAAACTGGCGTCACACAAAGGGTATAAACGAACGCAATATTTTAGAAACTGACTTAACTCGTTTATACCATCCTATAATTTTTCTAGTGTATAGAGAAATTAGTTCGATTGATATTTTTCTCATTAATAAATGAAATGCGTATTTTAAGCATCTTTATTATGAGTACACATTGATTTTTTATCGTTGAGTAAATAATCAAAAATATATTATGAATGAATGCTATTTTTTTCTTTAAGAAAATGATTCAAAAATATATAACGAATAACTGTTGGTTTTTATAGTTTCCCTAGCTTCCAAAAAAAGAAAACATTTCAATTTAACCCGTTATTTCCCGACGGTACTTAAAAGTACCTCTTTAATCACACTCATATCTTCGTAAATTGACCGTTTTCCCTGACAGTATTCATATGAATACAAGGAATGGAGTTCCGACGGCTAGCAGTAGATGGCAGATGAAGACAAAAATTAGATTTTTTAATTATTAATCAAATTACTTAACTTATTTTATTTAAATAAAGAAAGTTTTTCATCTTTCCTGGGGTTATTCTGCATTAAAACGTATCTAATGATGCCAAAATAAAATTGCAAAGTTGCTGGTAAATTAATTCGGCAAATAAAGGGTTAGCGAGAAGCGAATTCTAAATGCATCATATTTTTGTGCACATTCTTTTTTAAGACACGAAAATTTGAAATAAAATTGATACAAAAGCGGCTACGAATGGAAAATGTGAGCATTAATATGTACGACATAGCATAGAAGGGCTCTATAGTGCACCGACGTGCTAGATTCTATTGGAGCTGTTATGCAGTGCTTAAGATTCATCCCGCGCATAGGAATCAGCTGATGAGAGGGAGTCCATGATCGATCAAAGACAACGCGAACAAATTTCAAACGTTTATGCATTCTTCTCTGGTGGGAACAAACCCCAATGGACATGCAAAGCGATAACGACAATGAGTACAATAGAAACCTATCCATACATGAATTAACCTCTTGTCGTGGCTGAGGTGCCGCCATTATTTATTTATTTTTTTACTGAATCATCACTGCTAGTCTCAGTAGTCTCAAGGCGAGTTTCCTCTTAGGAGAAACGGGACAAAATAAAAAGTTTTCCTCTCGCTTTCCTTTCTTTTTATTATCATTCCTTTCATTTTTTTCCCGCACCAAAGCGGAAATTTCGTTTTACTTTTGTTGAAGAGCTGTACTTTTAAGTTTTCGCTTATGAATCAGGCTGTTATTTCTGAGAAAGAGAAAATTCCTTAAAAAATGTTTTAAAAGCAAGAATTTGTAAACTATTTTTTTAATTTTTTAGAGTTTAATTGGAAATTCCGAGTTATAATAGCCCGTTTCTCACAGGTTTCTTCTAAATCTTGTTATGTTGTTAGAAAGGTTAGAAAGCATTACATTTGTCTTTTACAACTTTAAAAATAGAGAAACTCGTATATATTTTCGGAATTTTCTGGACAATAAAAATTCTTTTAAAGGCTTTTTCATCTATCTAATTTATTTAAAGAAATAAGCAAAATGTTTGCTAACTGATAATTCACTATGCCATCACTGAAGAGTTAAAATAATCTGTAATAAATAATTTTTCATGCGTATGTTCCTAAAGGAAGTTGTAAATTTTACATGCAATCATATTTTTGAATATAGCATACACATACTTGATCTAAAATTGACGCTTATATTCCATATGACTTTCAAATTTTGCTGAAAAAATGCAAAAAATGCCTTGTGATTGGTTAAAATGTAGTTTCTTGCGGACTTTTGAAAGAACTTGTTTTTAATTTTGTGTGCTTTCCAAAGCTTCTAGACTGGTTGCCTCTTTATAAAGTTTATTGCTTAAATTTTCGTTTAAAATAATGCTTAAGAACTGCACATTCAATTATAATTAAGAAAATTTTAACGTGAAACAATGAAAAAGTGATAATTTATATTTCTTTTTTTTTGTTTTTTAACCAAATTAAATCTCAAATCTCTTTCTCTTAAACATTTTATTTATTTATTAATAAAATAAAAACTTTTAATTACAAAATTATTTATAAATTATATTAATATTATTTTCATATCAAAATTAGTATTTAATTTCATAGAAGATATCAATAAAACGTACAAAAGCATTACAGTTTTAACTGAAACCTACTTTAATCCAACTTTACAAAAAAAGAACTACCGCTTAATTCAGAAAGATCCCTGCATTCCCAGGTTTAATAACATTCTTTTTTAGTAGGATCTCTAAAAAGTTTTTCTACAAGCACTTTATTGAAAGAATGTTCTCCAACAACAATCCTTGATTTAGAAAGTGATGTGAGACGACAATTCGAGCTTATAAGGATTCTGTCGGAAGCTTCAAACTAGTATTGTTTGCTACAATTTTAAAGGAAAGAGATGGCATGAAATACGTTAGTATCCATCCATTTCTTTCCCTCCACTGAGATTCCTTTATCCTCTATAGAAATTGATCTAAGGTAGTTGGTGCCTTAGCTGTCTCAGGAATCGATATGTATTCAGAGAAAATTCCTCCTCTTGTGGATTAAAGATCCATTCCGATTCCAAAATAGTGTAGAATGGGACTTGGGAAAAAATCCATCTCGTACGTAGAACTTTTTTTTATTTTCAAAATTTCATTCAAGAATCTTCATGGTTGTATTTATTTTTTATACCCAAATTTGTATGCAGTGTTTTTATTATGGGTAACTTTTAAGGATTGGTAAGATATTCAGAATTGTAAGCATAAAAATACTTTTTTAGAGTAATAATAATAATAGCAATGCATTTATGAACTCTTTATTGACGAGTTTCTTGAATTTTTATATGCTATTTTAAGGACTTTTTCAATCAATTTACTCACACAACTGGAGAAAGTAATTGTCAACTAATTTATTCTTAAATAAGTTCTTGACAACGAGCTGCTCTAAATACTTGTTTGTTAGTTAATTGAAGTAAATATTAATTCAGAAGCTATATATAGAGAGTCTTCATGGTTATATTCATTTTTATACATAAATTTGTATGCAGGGTTTTTTATATTTATTGTAATTTTTATCGCAATAGATATTTACAATTATAAAAACATAAAACAATCGCGAAGATATAAATAATCATCCCACTGCTTTAATTGTGCATTTATTCAATCTGTATCGAAGTGTTTTTCAAATTTTTTTATCTGCTCTCAAAACTGGACATAATCGTCATTTAACTTTTTACTAAATTAGCTTCTGACAATACTAGAGCCTGCAAAATATTTGTTAATTAGTTAACCGCAATAAATATTAATTAAGAAACTATATACGTATAAAACAATCAAACCATAAGATGCATCCCTTTTCTGTTGTTGTTATAAACATTTGTTTCCTATAGTAGCCAGAGAGCCACAGTGGCCTGGTGGTAAGGTATCGGCCTTAGATGCAGGGTCGCGTGAGTTCAAAATCAGATTCCATCCAAGATCCACCGTGCTTTTTAACAAGTTGTCCCTGAAATGTTCCTTCGAATGTCAAATATCTTCACATTGGTCCTTGCTATTTTTTTTCGCTAGAAATAAAGAAGAAAAATTGTGAAAACGTCCTTTATATCACCTAGGTTAAAGCGTTCCGGCAATGCTTATTTTGTGACTACACCACTGGTGTGACTTCGAAGTCTGTTCAATGGGGTGCCAGCTCATTTGTCGTCTTCATCATCTGATAACGGTTCAAATTTACGAATTCTATCTCAAAATAGCAATCGTGTAGGTTTAGCCCATTAACGTTCAAATTAATTTAAAGCATAGATTTTAATAAATTTCTATTAAATTATGTTTAAAACGCCAAGATTAAGTTAACTGTGAAATAAAATTAAAATCGGAGATTTTTTTTAGAAAAAAAATATTAAAGAAATTTGTAGAAAATCCTTTTTTAAAACATTTTACATAAATATTAAAGATTTTTGAAAAACAGCAAAAAAATAAATAAATAAATAAATAAAAATCACTTTCTAATCCCTCGCATTACCTCAAAAATAAAACAAAGGGAAAATTTTTAAAAATTGAAAATCACTATATTTTGAATTCAAAATTTCGCTAATTATTGGTTATGCCTGTTGAAAACTATTTAGGAATTTGGTAATACCTACTGACTTCATAGACAAACACAAAAAGAGACAATGAAATGCATTCGGTTTAGCCACGGAAATAAAATGTAACCGTCTTATAAATAGGACGCTGGGCGTTAACGGGTTAAAGCGGTACTTTAATCTGCGGGACGTAACATTAACTTGGTTTCTTAACATATAGTCATGGTTAGTAATTTCTGTTTCATATCTTTTAAACTATTAAATGAATATTTTAGCCATTATGATCGCTCATGCATTCCTTTTCTCGTCATTTGTATGGTCTCTATGAATTTTTGTACTTACTATCCAACTCGTTTAAATAAATAGACTAAGATTAATCAGACCATATAAAAGGGCCGAAAAGAAGTTTTTCTTCTCACAGTCCTCAGAAAATCGTTATGTATAAGGTGAAAAGTAACCATAAGCTCCTTCCACCGTTCTTGGACATACGGAATAACTGAAAAGTAGTCTAGCGAAAATCCGGTAAGACGAGATATACCGGGTGGACACGAGAAGGATTAATCTCCTCGAAATGACTACCACCATCGACCGCCACAATACTGCCCGGCTACCATTCGGAGTTCTGTTCATAGACCGTCCTCGAAAGGGATGAACCTATTTAAAAACCGACGAAATTACTTCCTGTAATAAAATTCAAAAGAGTTTAATAACAAAACCTTTTATCAAATACAAAGTTAATAATTATTGAATAATTTTAAACTTCAAATCATATTAATCTATTTTTTCTATTAATTGTGACAATAGATTTACTTACTAATAAATTTTGGGAAAAATTACTCTCGAACTTTCAGATTTGCCAACTCTTCCAGAAGACAGTCCCTAGGCTTTTTTCTAAACTAAATATCGTCACTGTTATTTTAAAATGTCTTATGACAAAATTGCCAAAATATTTTACTGATGCAAAACACTTGTATAGGTTAGATTACATCTGCTCTTAAATTGTCGCATGTGATTGTTGCATGTTGTCACAAAATCAATGTGTCGCTAGTGGTTCCAGCTGTTACATCAAAATTTCGTATGTTTTGGTGTGTGTGGTTTTGGACATACGACAGTTTGATATAACAGCGGCGATATATATTTTTGACTAGATTTTTATGAAAACGAATGTCTGAAAGAAAAAAATATTATAGTATGTATATAGGAAAGTGGGATAAAATCGGGTAGTTAAAATTCGAAGGACTGTTGTAGCTAAAATATTCGACATAGAGCTTGTCAAATTTTATTAAAATATTCATTGTTTATCGGAGTAAAATATATCTTTCCAGAAAAGTCACTGTTTTATTACTTTTTTATAAATAAAGTCAAACTACCCGGTTTCACCCCACTAGTGGGGTGAAACCGAGTACACATGTTAACGTTATGGGGAATTAGGAAAACTCGATTTTTTTAGTGGAAAAGTTGCAATCATTTTTATTTTATATGACAATTTAAGGATATTAGTTACAAAATTTACATGTAAAGCAGTTGTCTTCTTCCTCCGCGCCACTGCAGCTTTCGTGTGCAAAGCTATGACAGTTTTTACATTGGATTAACTCTTCTTCCTTATTTAAATTAGAAAATACATCATCAAAATATAAACATTCAACGTCTGATGTGTTTTTATCGTCTTAATCGGAGGAATCATCACTACTGACTGCCCCGGTCTTACGCTGAGTGCAGAGGTTATGAAAAACGACATAGAACTGCACAATTATTGGAGTAATTCCTTATTGTTTGATAGGGTATGAATCCTTAGTATATTTATAATAAGCTGGACTAAATATAGTTTTTATCACTGCAATGATTTTTAAGTAAGAACAGTTAAAAATCAAACGAACATTAGAGAGTTAACGTCTTAAAACAAATAAACCTTCACAGATGCGGTGCATTTAACAGCTACAACACGCCACTATGAATGCTTTTTCGCTTGACTAGTAGAGTGTAATTCAGTATCTGTCTGCTAGATCGAAAAAATAATAACGCTAGAATCAAGAGTACCCGGTTCTACCCCACTCTCCCCTAGTTGTTACAACAAATTTTTAAATATCAAAGATCTTAATTCACTTTAATGATGACATTTTTTAAAAACATGAAACCATTTCAAGAAATCACAGGAAAAGAATTTATGAATTTGTATATCTGAAACGCTTTCAAAAATATTTTTACTCTACCAATTATCGCCAAAAATCCCGCTTAATAATTTGCAATTTAAAGTATGTCCAGTCTCTCCTCATTTTCTGGAAGATGTTTCTCTAGCATGTCTGTATTTGAGACATCCATATGTATAATGTCTGGCATTACCTCGGTCACGTGCCCAATCACAGTCGGGAATTTAGTAGCAAAATCGATTCTGGTATTCTGGAACACGTAATGGTGAAAGGTAAATTGCCCAACTTATAATTTATAAACGTAATATTGTAGAATTCAAAAGTGCTTTCGAATGCATTCTAAAGGATGTAGCAAATGAAAATTCTGTGATGGGAAGGAAGGTAACAGAGTTAAATTTTTTTGTTTCTGTTTCAAATTATTTCATTAGCGAATTATTTGAGTCTGTTGACGTTCTATAGGGAAAACTGTTAGACCTACAGCTATTAACTTTAGTACAAACATACTTTGGAGGGTAGGGATGTGTTCCTTTGTACGATTTTTTTAAAAATTTTATTGTAATTTTCAATTAAAATTAAGAGAAATTTGCGAAAAGAGCGTTTTTCGTGATAACTTTTAAACATATTATAGCAGAAAATTATAAATTTATTCTTACACTGTTTTAAAATCTAAAAATTTTCTTTTTAATGATATAAACGTAATTGTCTTGCAATTTTTTTTTCTCTAATATTAAAAAAAAATTAGTATTTTCATATGATTTCCAACAATACTTTTCATTGTTGTACTGAACTTAAACCTCATTTCATTGTTTCATCCAGTCATTTAATGTTGTTATTTTTCCATTATTAACCCTCTGACTTCTAATTTTTTTAAAATCACTATTTAGATACAACGTTTGCAAACGTGTTCAAATACCGTTAAGCCAAGCGAGTAGTTATTTATATGCAAAGCTTTCTTCGTATAATATAATCCAACGCTACAAAAGTACTAAGTAAACACATTAACCTGTGAAAATAACAGGATGCAGCAGAAAATATACTTGTTCTCAACCCGAGGAAATCGTGGGATATGTAGTCAGGGGGTTAAAAGATATGGTTAACAAAAGTTTCCATACTACCATATTTTCCCTTTCCTGCGGATGGAAGTTACATACTTTTAAAAATATTTTTTCAATTCAAGTTCATTGAATGAAGATATTTTTTAAAATTTCATTTGATAAGTTTTGTTTAGTGAAATATCTTTCCGTATCAGCTTCAAATTAATCCTTTTATAATACAGCAACGAACATTAGTTTATTGATTTGCTTTGTAATTACAGATTTTTAGTTTCATTATAATTTCACAGTTATTATCATTTGCTTTTTTAGGCATGATAACTAAGAAATCATGACAAAAAATTTTACTGTTTACAAAATTGAATATTTGGAAAATTCTCACTCTTAGTTTTTTTTATGGATTTTTTAAATATTTTTGGAAATTTAATTTACGTTTTCTGATTATTTCGTTTAAAGCATCATATTATTCTTTCATGCAATATGTATGATCACGAAAATGTTTTGCAACTTTCCGACCCTGTTAATGCTTTCTTGTTAAGTTTGACTATGCGTCTATCTTTAACACAAAACAGCTAATATTAAAACGGTTTTATTTTTGAAAGACTGCTTATAAATAGGTAAATCGTTTTGCATAAATTTAGATTTTCATTAGATTTATAATTTTCAGTCTAATCAAATAATAAATGGGAAATTTTAAATACTCATGCTTTCTGAATTAAATGTCTAACAGATAGGGAAGAGACTATTTCGTGAGAAGAAGCTGATTACCAAAGACAGTTAGTACTGTATAAAATCATGTAATTATTTAAAATTAGAGACTCGGGGGAGGTAAAAATCTTTTTAAAAAATATTTAGAAAAGTGTAGGTGAAACACCATACCAAAGTGTCAGAAGAGGCAAAAAGATGCCGAGATGATAAAAATCTGTAAGCAGTATAAATAAATTTAACTAACGGCACCTAAAAATTCCTAACTTCAATTGGAGTTTCAAAATTAGTGTTCTATAAATTCCAACTATCAGCAGTGAGCACACCTTATTTTTGTAATGCATTGATTGCCTTTCCTTTCCTAAAATACTCGAGATATTAAGAATACCACCAATGGCAATGGATATTCTTGTGAAGAGATCGATTTCAAAGGAAACAGGTGCTGCTTTCATCATATCGTTCAATACAAGTGATGCGCAAAATACAAGCTTCATACATTATATTGCAACCGCAGTAGATGCAATGGTCCATGTGTGATCAGTGCCCATATCAGATAGCACTCCATCTACCGTGATTAGAGATCATATGAGTCCCTTTATTAGCCCTATCATTCCCAAATGCTTTGTAGTTACCCAGCATTTGATCCAGAAGGACAAGTACACTGGTTTCCATAAAATAAGGAAAACTTAGCAAAATAGCGATTACTCAAAAATCTATAGGTAGATTTTAATTAAACTGAGATAAAATGTACAACACATAGTAAGATGTAAAGTAACGTAAAAATAGATTACCGGAAGATTATTTTAATTTAAAAATTATGATATGTGATGTATAGAATTGACGAACAGGATGCGTCAGTTTGTTATAGGATAAGTATCTTTCACATAGAGGGAGATAATCCCAGGCAGTAATGCAGTATACTAATGATATCTATTATGAATTCTATGAGATCGATAGGAATCACTAGCTATTGTAACTGATTAATCCAAGCTGGGCAAAGGTATAGGTTATAGAACGAACTGTGAGCAGCAACACGTCTCCCTAGAAAACCTAAATATGTTCTGATTAATAATTAAAATAACCACTCAATGTGTTCTGCTGAAAATAATCTTCCGCAGTAGGAAATAGGGTAAAATTATCACCGTTTGCACCTGCATGATAGCGCACATAAGAATTATGGATGTCAGCTGTGCAGGCGTGAACAGTCATGATTCCACGTGGAAAGACACAGATAGTACCTCGCACACTGATACTACCTCCTTATGAATCTCTTGCACAGCTGTTTGATGGAAAATAACTTACTCTCATACAAATGGTCCCAAATCAGGCAACATATGTTATCGCTTTGCAAGCATAGCCCTTCATTGATCTGCAGTCCAGTGCGCATGTAGAAGTGTCTAGCTTAAACGCTTTTTCCTGCGATGTTATAAGATCGGCACTCTGAAAACTGACCGCCTCACGTACAAATTACCTTCATAAAGTTTCTGAGCACAATTCACGTTGAAATCATCCTTCCGGTGACTTCAGGAAGGTTAAGACCTAAGATGGGTTGAGGTTGAGATGTTAGTTCTTCATGCGCCTCTATCCATCCATCACTGTCAATGGCAGCAAATATGAATTTATGTCACTCATGTCAAAACTCGAAGAGCAATATGTTTTCTATCAATTGAAATCTTGAATAATGAAGTTCCAATTAGATCATGAATAAAATTTCTCATGATATGTTGTAATGTTCCGTGCTGTACTGTTCCTCAGCGCTTGTAAGCAGAATTTTTTGAATCGACCATTATTGTACTTTTGTAAGATTCGAATTGTAGAACCGCTTGAAAATAAGCGCATCCAAGCTATACTCATTTCATGTATAGAACAGAAGCAAAAAAAATTTAATAGGTGTCTTATTTTTTAAATAGGTGTCTTATTTTTTAATAGGTGTCTTATATAAGAAATCTCAATCCCTTATTAGATTTCAGTCTAAAGAATATGCTTTTTCTAATTATTAACTGATAACGTGCATATTTAGTGATAGTGCTGGGTGTTTTTGATTGTAAATTAATTTAAAAATATAATTAACATATAAGTTATCTTATGCTCTTCTTAATTTAATATAATTTTTTTTTGTAAGTAATAAAAAATTTTTACTCTAATTTTCACTTTATAGAATGGTACGATTATCAAGTTTCAGCAATTTCTTATTCCAGATATTACATACATATTATAATGTTCTATGTATACATGTATGTATATAATGGTGGGTCGAAGAATACAAAATTTTTTTCACGTCACTATACGGCGGAAAAGTTACGAAAGGGGGAGATATTAAACGAGGAATAAAAGTAAGGAAATTGATTGATATCTTCCGTTCCCGAAATGGCCTTGAAAATCGTAAAAATTGACGAAAATCGAGTGTTTTAAATAATTTTGAAATTTTTAAAATTTCTCTCTATCTGTTTATTATAGCATTAGCTGTTAAGTACTGATCATCGTAATAGTAATAAAATTTATTTTATCAAAATTGGTCCAGAATTTCCGGTGGCACGTTCCCTCCAATGTTTCTCCAAAGTATATGGAATTACTTCAATATGCAATTTTTAGCTCCTAACCCTCAACATAATCTTCCTCCATCATTTTGTCGGTAATTGCAACAGATTGATGTATATGCATCACAAAAAGTTATTTAAGTCTAAAAATCTATCAGCTTCATTTAGTTTCTTTACTTATTGAAACACAATGCAAAACTCAGCTGCAAAATTACAATATTATTTATTACTTAATAACGAATGGCAAGAATGCAGAAAATAATAAAAAAATTAATAGACCTTTCAAGAAACATTTCATCTATTAAAACATCTCTATTTCTCTTAAATTTCTTGCATGTCATTTTACTCTTTCTTCTCACCAAATTGATACGTGGAAATCTGATTTACGGGAAAACTCAGATATTACGAGCAATAGAATTGCTTCCGGACTTCCACAAACTTTTTGCGATACTTCTGATCAGCACTGCCCTTGGATTTTGAGAGACTGTACACAAACATGGAGTGAAGCTTTCGTAAATAAATTTCTATAGTCTGATTAATGTGATGTGATTTCTCAAAAAAAGTCAAGATATCAATGTATGAATCCATTTTCTAGTTTGATTTTTTTAAAATTAAACTTGCTCAAAGAAAATATAAACTTTTGTGAAAAGATAAAAATGAATGGGTTCAATTTTATTCACAGTGGGAAATATTTTAAATGATTAAAAATGCTATGGGTAATTTTTTTATGTTTACTGCTGTTCATTTATTTTTAATATAGGCAACTACACTTTATTTTTTAGTTTTTGTCTAATGTTTTGTAGGGGGTGGGGGGGCTTGGGAATACATAAAATAAATTTGGCTATATTTTATAATCTACTAACAATTTCTGATCTACGCATAAAGTAGGTGCGTGCATTGCCAATCGTCCGCGGGCACACGCTCGGTTGAAACACACAGCTTCTGGTACGAGTTTAACATATCGGTCAACTGCCTGTGTGTAACATGGAAACGTTCTATTCAGATACTTCATCAGACCGAATAGGGAAAATGATTTCATCATCACTAATGTTTCGCAACAGCTAGCAGGAAGTTAAACCGCAAGCATCCATTTGAATAGTTTCCATAGATTAAAAATTGAGTTTGGGCATCCTGAAATTTCTGGTCGTTTTTCTCTTTGCGGCTGACTGCCTTGTCTAATTCCCAGTTCTCTGACATGTTTTCTCTCATCCAGTGTCATGATCAGAATCATATATTCAGCACGGGCAAAAGAATGCATTGCATTCGTTTACACGGTCAATATATGTATTTAAGTAAATTTTCAGAAAAGTAACAAGTTATGTTAATTCCTTTAAACACGTGCTTTGGGCTCTGTGAACTATTTCCTGGTTTTAATATTAGCAACTGTTCTATAGGCTATTTCAAAAAAGTTCTTTTTACTAAAGTAAACCACCAAGTATGCATGCTGTTGTTAACTACATGGAATGTGATAATTGGCTATGATGCGAATAGCCAAGATTCCAATAACTTTGCCGATTTTATAGCAGCTGCAATACCTGAAACATACCATTGATCCTTACGTTCTTTTTCATCAACATTGGGATTAGGTACGTAATTTCTGTGCTTTTCCATAAATCAGACTTTCAAGTATCATCTGGTGAGAAGGAAGATTAAACTGTCATGCAAGAAATTTTAGAGACGTAACGATGTTTTAATAAATGTTCTTTAAAGGTCTGTTAATTTGTTTTATTATTTTCTGCATTCTTGCCATTCGTTTTTAAGCAACAAATAATATTGTAATTTTGCAGCTTAGTTTTGCATTGTGTTACAGTAAGCAAAAAAATAAAGGAAGTTGATAGATTTTTAGACTTAAATAACATTTTTTCATGCATATACATCGATCTGTTGCAATTCACTGATAAAATGATGTAGGAAGGTAGAGATAGAGAGAAATTTTAAAATTTTAAAAATATTAAAAAAACTGTCGATTTTCGTCAATTTTTACGATGATTTTTCAAGGCCATTGAGGGAACGGAAGATATAAATCAATTTCCTTACTTTTTTCCCTCGTTTAATATCTCACCCATTCGCAACTTTTCCGCGGTATAGCGACATGAAAAAAAAATTTGAGTTTTTTCGGCCCACCCTAATGTATATATTTGAATATAATTTTAAGCAGAATTGGTAAGCTAATTTATACACACTTCCAATTAAAAGACTTGTTTATAAGTATTCACTTTTTTGACATAATTTTCAATATCCAAATTTGTTTGGAATTCTTATAGCAATATTTAATTCTTTTTACCACAGTTTTTGCATTCTGAAAATAAATCTAAATCTGTTTCTTCTTATTTTTAGGATACAGAAGAGAAGATGTAAATAGCTTTTAGAAAATACCATCGTCTTCATTTTAATCTACAAATGTTCAGTTAACATGTCAGTCATTAGGAAAGAACGAGGAAGGCCATTTTCATGAGTCAACACTAGTTGTGCTCATCATGGAAACCAACTTTACAAATACAACTCATTTGTTTTCGGTGGAATATTATTATTTCACCGAAAACTCTGTATACGGCGTCGATCAGAACGGGACTTCACCGCCTTTTCTCTCTTACAAGAATATCTCATGGTCTGGTTCCGCAATAGGGGATGAAGACTGGGAAAACTACAACTACTGGAACGGCTCACAGTATCCGAGTGGATATTCTCAAATACGAATAATTTTGACGGCCTTCTTCGTGACATTTATAATGGTAGTGATTGTGGTTGGTAACATGCTCGTTTGTATAGCAATAGCTACCGAAAAGGCTCTGAAGACCGTTCAGAACTGGTTTATTGCTTCTTTGGCAGTCTCAGACTTTTTGGTCGGATTAGTAATCATGCCGTTCTCTTTAGCCAAAGAACTCATGGGATACTGGATATTCGGTACAGTTTGGTGCGACATTCATTCTGCTTTGGACGTTCTACTGTGCACAGCTTCCATCAACAATTTGTGTCTGATAAGCTTAGACAGATATTGGTCCGTAACTCAGGCTGTAGAGTACCTTAAGAAAAGAACAGCAACTCGGGCCGTCCTCATGATCTGTTTTGTGTGGATTTTATCGGCTCTTATATCATTACCACCTTTATTAGGATGGAAGAAAGAAGAAAGACCAGAAGACTATCCTTCGTGTTCTTTGAGTGACGATGTAGGTTATGTACTGTATTCTGCTTTAGGATCATTTTATATTCCAGCAATTGTTATGGTATTTGTTTATATTAAAATATTTATGGCTGCCAGATCCAGGGCTAGGAGGCATGTCAAAAAGACTAGACAAGCATCAGAAGTGACAAATGATCCGCCGAAGGACAAGTCCACGACTACGACTACTTGTACGAGCTTCAGTAATCCTAGTCCACCAGATAAGCGGCGAGATACTGATATTTTTAGGTAAGTTGCAGCTTTCTAAGTGATTATATGAATTTTATTTCAGATTGACTCTTTTATTAATACAGTGAAACTTTATATGAAAATATTTATGGCTGCTAGATCCAGGGCTAGGAGGCATTTCAAATAGACTAGACAAGCATCAGAAATCACTCGTTTAACAGTCAGTTTCTGTTATCCGTCATCGTCTAATAAGCAAAAAGTAACGTAGGTTTATAGTTTTATCATACATTTCTGTACGTTACTACACTTGTATTGAAGTTTATATTGATCGTTTTGTAAAATTAAATACAGCATGCATGTATTATTCACTTTTAAAGGATTTTATTTTCATTTTCATACCAAGACGTTAATACATACGTTAATGTACGTATATATTAAGAGATTTCTGTTATCCGTCTATTCGGTTATCCGTCACAGCCCTGGTCCCGAAGGTGACGGTTAATCGAAGTTATACTGTAATGCGTATAAAATATCCGGAATCCTATATTGAGCTTTATATTCAGAGTAAACACAGAAAAACATGCAGTATGGAATTTGAAATTTTTATATATATTTCATGCTTTTATTTTGATTTCTAGAATGGATTCAATTCACGTTCACTTGATAAACGCCAAATGCGCCTTACCAATCTAATTTTGGTATACATGGCGCATCATGCAAGCTCAAAAGAGACGTGACATCACAACACTATTTAATACACTTATATGTTAGATGACATGCGTAGTAACGTTTGTCATCTGACTACGATATCATCTACTGTTATTTAAGCAGTGTCCGCGTTGCAGGGGCGTGGAATGGTGTTATGACTACGATGTCACGTGAATTGACTCCATTAGACTGTCCCATTAAGCTGTTATTTTCTTAGTTTTAAATAAAAACCAGAAAAATTATGACACATATTATCATCTAATCGTAGATGACGGCAAAAACATTTACTTTCCCGCTAAACGACACTTTCAAATTTTATAAATGGAATTTGAAGGTTACGGAACAGCAATCAATTACAAATTCATAATTTTAGAGAGGATATAGATGATAAGGTGAAAAATCTGTCATGGCATCTTCGTAGATGTGTATTTAGGCAATGAATGCTTAGACAACAGAAAACACAAAATATGGAAACGGTTATAAATTCGAAGAAATCAGAGCACTTTACTTTATAGAATGATATTTTCTATGCTATACTACATCAGAAGCAATTGCAGTTATTAATTTCTTTTTTCATCATTTTAGATTAAACTGGATTTTATTCTCTTACAAATAAACATTTTTCCCCAAAAAGCTAAACAGAAGCAGAAATACTAGAATATTTGAAAACTCGTTTTAATAATTTTTTCTGATCATCAAATTCAAACATATTCAGCACTACGAAAAGGATTTGTTTAATGATTTCTTTAAAATAATAAGCTTAATAAAAGCTAGTATAGAAACTTTTCGAAATCTCTGTAATGTAAAAAAGTTCATATAAATATGCGCTGATCAAATTCAATCATAATAAAGGTTTTTAGTTTATTCAGTAACGAAACGTGTCTTCTCGGAATAAAGAAAGTCTTGTCCTTGAGACAGTCTGAGAATATGTTCTTCAAATGAATATCTTTCTTATAAGTCTTAACAAGTTCTAAGCGATGAGGACAGCAATTTCCCTGGATAAATTTCATCACGTAGTCTCAGCTTTCTGGATTATGAAATCATGCAATATTTGGAGCTGGATAACATCACTTAGGTTATTACAAAACACTCAAGAGAATTATGAAAATTCTTGCAATTCTATCGATAACTTCAATATTTTCAGCGTGATTTAATCTTAAAAATATTGAAAACTCAGAAAATTATGTTTCAATTCATAGGAATCTGTCTAATTTTCCAGTTATAGTTTTTTTTTTTGATGATGTACAATCTCATTCTCGACAGAAACATTTTCATTCATCTATTCAATTTTTCTACCGGGCTTATTTATACATTTATGAACATTAGATATAGCCTTAAAAGTATGCTTTTAATTTGATTTCACAACCTTTATAAATATCATATATAAAGGGTGTCCAGAATGGTCGTTTACAAGCTTTAAGGGTAGGTCATTTATATAAAAACAAGTCATTTTTGAATATAACATGGGGTCGGAAATGAAAAGGGATTCTCTACAGGGAGTTATTTGCAATGAATTAAAAAAAAAGAAAAGGATATGCCAAATAAAATGTACATTACAGATTTAATGGTATACAAATTTACAATAGCACAATAACCCAGTTGCATTAATAAGAACATGCGAAACGTGTATCACTTTAGACGTCACTCCCTTTGAACACTTAATTTAAGTACTTCAAACGATTATTAAAGCCTCCTACTTGCCATTATCGTATCTTTTATGCTGCGTACGACTTGCAATACTGCTATCCATGCAACTGTGTTGACCTATTGTAAATTTGCATTCCATTCAATCTGGGTTGTACACTTTATTTGGTATATTCTTTTCTCTTATTTAATTCACTGCAAAGAACTCTTGTAGCGGACACTCTTTGCGTTTCCGGCCCCTTGTTCTATTGTAAAAAGGGCTTGTTTCTATATGCTCGACCTGCCTATAAAGTTTGTAAAAGGCCCTGTATATGCTGTTGTGTTTCTTGTTGATGTTGTACAAAAGTTTAGCAATTGTATTGTTACAAAATCTTCCAATGGTTGTATGGTGCAAACAGTCCAACACGCAGGATAATGGAGAATGAAGGTTTATTTACAAATATGCAGAAAAATACGTAGCACAGGTACAGGAAACAACAGTCCTTGCACAGATTACCAATGTAAATAGACAACAATTCACAGGTAATAACAACTCAGCACTTTGATAATTAACAATACAAACAGTCAGCAAATAACTAGCAACGACAATAACTGCACTTTCAATAGCGCTCAGCTTACTAGCTCGCACAGCTGATAGGACTCCAAAGACGTTCGCGCTCCAAGGCGATCCTAGTCGATCAACCACAACCCATCATCCTTTATATAGTTTCCCAGGCAGGCCGTGACGTCACATGGAATGATCTAGCACATTCGTGACGTATCTTCTCTCCTAATAGAGATATCGAGAAGATTCCAGCACCTTTGAGATCCCATATTTCGTCGCCAAATTTCTCGCCAAATCGCCAAGATGGTCGCCAAGGTCAGGGTTCCAGAGGGTGCTGCTGGCGGTTATCTCATACTTACCCCTGTAAAACTCTCTTCACAACCATAAGACTCACATTGCTGGGAAGCGACTTTCCGTGTTTGTAACAGAATATTTTGAATTCTTTTATTTCTGTATTCAGCAAATTCCTTTTCTCGAGCCATTCACAATCTGATTTCAATTTTCTTTGCTGAATTTTATTTCTTTTCTAGTGTTAAAAGGTTTTTTTCATTGGCGCAACATTATACAGTAGATATACTGATATAGAAATATAATTGTTCAGGAGGGTGGGCATTCTGACGGTAAATTGATTGTAAAGAAAAAAATTAGAACTTTTAAATTGGTGCATAAAAATAAATAAGGCAAACTCCATTAACATGCCTTTTACTCGCATAAAGAGACAGTATTGTAAACGTCAAAAAATTTGACCTTCATATATTCTTCTTATTCAGGTTTTAGACGAATCTTCAGGTTTTTGGGCTCTGTAAGTCCGAAAAAGTCTGCCTGTCTGTCTGTGATCATGATAACTCACAAACCGAACGAACTCCACAAATGAAATTTGCGCTGTTTTTGCACCAAACTTGCAGATCTGTATCGAATTCTGGACGAAATCCATTCACGTGAAGTGTACCTGTCTGCGTGCATGTGATTATAACTCAGAAACACAACGATCTATATGGATGTGAATTCGATAACTTAAATCTACAACAAACAAAAAATGAAATTTTGATAGTGAAATTGTTGGTCTATATCAAATGTTTTACCCAATCGGTCAATGAGGAGAAGTCCAAAATCCATTCTTGATTCTCTTCACCATACTACGAAGCTGATGACAAAACGCACTGTATTATGTAATGCGTACGAGAAAGTTGAGGGCAGAACGCATGGTATAGGATATTTTACATGGCATAACAATGCAACATCTTGCAAAAAAAATTATCATCTTTAGTATAATTAGATATTTCTTTGTCTGTAGTAGGATCCAAACAAATACTACTTCATCCTTAAGAGAGCCTCTATTTGTGTTATATTTACCACAATTTTCTGAAGTACATTTAGGTTATGTCTCGGCTGAAGTGATAGAAATCAGCAGCATATATTTTTTCTTAAAACTGAAGATCCAATACTTTGTTGGGAGTAGGTTAGACTGAAAAATTATCCGACTTTTGTGTAACTGGTGTTCTGTTCCAAAAATAGCATTCTTTATCAAACAGTGCAGCTTCATATAAATGTTGGATGAAACAGCTAGGCTCAGAAAGGAAAAAATTTTGATACGTACAAAAAGTATTCTTTAGTTTATCTCTTTGTTCTTGTGAAATAGATAGCAAATAAAGGAAAAATTCTGTAAACAATAAAAATTAAAAAAAAAATTGGATAGTGAAAATCAATTCTTTGTTTTAAAATTTTAAAACATAAACAAAATATCTAAAGTCTGCTGCATGATTTTGAAAAATTAATATGTTACACTATTTGCGAAATAATCTTAATTCTTTAATAAATTTATTTAAAGCAGAAAAGAACTCTATGAAACAAATCAATTGATCACCATTACTTCAAATCTCGAATAATCAAATATTCAAAAGAACTAAAATTCTCTGATTATTTTTCCGTTAACAATAATAATGAAGTATTTTTATTGTTGGAAAGATTTTCAAGTTTCCGAGAAGAGGACAGCAATAACAGATCAGAGGGAAATGGATTTAATTTAGAGCTGATTTGTTCTATAATAATGCTAGTTTTCCATTAGTAAATAATTTGAGGAATTTTAGTAATAAGAATGAAAATTGACTTTTAAGAGGCAATGATTTCACTAAATTCAAATCGAATATCTTTTGTATTTTCTTTATTCTTATGTATACAGTTATTTGCAGACTACAAAATTGTTTACATCTGTTTTAGAATTCAAATATTAATTGTTGGAGGATTATAAATAAACCAGCTGTTTTAAAATTAAAATATTTATTTGAATAGAGTTTACAAACTTTTTTATTTTTCAGAAATCGCATGCGCAAAACGAGAAAGCTAATTTCTTCTTTTTAAAATGAGAAAATGACATTTGTTTTATTTATTTTTTTCTCTTCTGATAAGCAGCTTTAGAGCTGATATGAGATGCACTAATTTGAAAGCTAGTGAAATTTTGAATTTGTTATAAAATCTAACTTATCTCTTTTTCAGTAAAATTCAAATTTAATGATAATCATTTTAAGTAAATGATTTGGAACTTTTCGGTATTTATATCATTATAAAGATGCTTTATTTTCATCACAGTCGATAACTACGTAATTTCTTGAAAATTGAAATAATAATGGAATTTTTAATTTCTTTGCAATTTGATTTCGATAAAATTTGCTGTTTCTCAAAATTTATTTTCTCATGTAATTTGGAAATGTTAGCTTGAATGTTTGGATAATTTTTATACATTTATAGCATCCCTTTTCTTAAAATTCTCACGTACCCTTTCAGTGTATAATGACGAAAATAAATACTAAGCTTAATTGTAGATTTATTTTACATCAGCTATAAACGAAATCCTGTAAAGCTGTTTCCAAATTAGCACATTAAGTGTTGCGTTTTTAAGATGAAGCGCTAAACTCTTTGATTCTGGAAGGCTATTTTATAGCAAGAATGTCAATGTATTATTTATCTAAATTAATCCATACATGTTAATTAGATTATTTTTGCCAAATTTCTAATTAATATTTTAACCCACGGAAAGCAAGAATAGATTAACTCATACAGAAATTTTGTAAATAAATCAATATCCATAAAAAAAATGTCTAAAAGACAGTGAATAAAACCTGTAAAAAAGAATTATTTTGCTATTTCCTTCCTTCTTGAATGGGAAAAGTTTAAAACAATATAATCCATTTTTTTGCATGAATCAAAATGATTAAATGCAAAATTTGTGGACTATTTTGCAGATCAACGATGAACGTTGAAAACAGGGAGGAAAAATACGAATGCTCTTCACTGCGCAGGTTCAACCAGTGACTATCCGAAAGTGGCGGAACAGTAACTACAGTATCGGTTTATAGAATCATCAGAACTGCAGATCGCGAGAATCGGATAACGCAGTAAAACTTCGATTAACCGACACCATTGGGACAAGGGCTGTGACAGATAACCGAATAGACGGATAACAGAAATCTCTTCATACATATGTACAGTAACATTGTTTCACTGCTGGCTTGGGACGAAAATGATAGTAAAATCATTTAAAAGTGAAAAACACAGGCATATTGTATTTAATTTTACAAAACGATGAATGTAAACTTTAATAGAAGAGCAGTAATGTACAGACCTGTCACTTTTTAGATGATACTATAAACCAGTGTCGTGCATTCAACCGAAGCAAGTGAAGCAGTGCTTCAGTAAGTAATTTGTTTTCTCAGACGCAGTCTAATTGTATGTTTCAATTTCCTTACTCTGGAAACTTTCAGAAGCACTATTGCCTTGATTTCACGACGAGCGAAAACACGTTTCGTATTGAACCGCGCCGTTCTCTTCAGTGATTTGGGCTTTCCAGTCGAACGTAGGTGCAATGTAAAAAAGAGAGCTAAAAGCAAGCAAAGGATTCGTGCTTCCTCTTGGCAGGATGTCATCTTCTATTGGTAACGCTGAGTTCATCCTGATTACGTAATATATTTCCTAGCTTATACCGATCATGTGACTTTTCGGAGCCACTCCGTATTTTTGCTTCCCTGCGGATGATGGGAGCAATGTAAAAATGCGTGTTTAAAGTGAGCATCCGATGCATGCTTCATCTGGCAGTAGCCAAAAATTCCGTTGAGTTCATACGAATTCATATTTTCGTTCACACTGATCACGTGACTTTTCAGACCGATGTATGCAAAAATAAGGAGAAAAAATGAGAAATGAAATTTTTTGCTGTTGATTACTCATTTATGAACGGCGTTGCTTCCTGTTACTTCTTGTGTGTCAAATGGTTTGTACTTCTTATGTGTCAATGGTCAATGGTTTACACACGAACTTTTTCAGAAAAGCAAGATATTATAAAGACTTGCTAGACCAATACCAGATCTTCCCCTGCTAATTTTTAAATCTAAATGATGCACTCGTCACTTTCAAGCAAGCTGTTATGAAAAATATCAGTGACTTGCAGGTAGCAGTGAATTAAATTCTCTATTTTGTTGGAATTGTCTTACGTAGTTTCGCATCAGATGTGAGGACAAAGAAGAACTGATATAGTGCTTAAAATGTCAGACTTAAGTTCATATATTGTTTCCTGGAGGAAATTTGAGATACAAAAACTATTTTTGCTTTAATTGTGCTTAGAGAAATGATAGTCCGATTTGGGAAAACAGTGGTCCAATTTGGGCAGCCAGTTTCCTTAACTGGGCCATTGACAAAATTTTTGAGCTGTTGTTTTCCTTACTTTAATTGTATTTCATAAAAAATTAATTACATTACTTAGAAGATAAACTAAAAAAAGCAATTTTTATTTAAAATCACTTCTCTATCGTTGTACAGTGAAAAATTGTCCAAATGCAACCTTCCCCTATTATATATTTGTAAAATTTTTATGAATAGTATTGGGTATTATGTTTACTGAGAGCCCAACTGCTTCAGTAGCTTTTGGAACCACCGAACGCCACTGCTATAAACCTGTTACTTTCTAGACGATGACGAATGACAGAAAGTGACGGTTAATCGAAATTCACTGTAGAGAACAGATACAAGGGTCACTTTGAAAGAGGTTAAGAGAAATGAAAAACAGAATGCTTACATACTACTAGTTATGACGGTTTGAAGGACAAAAGATCCAATTAATCCACTATTAACACAGTGATAGTTTTATATGTCACTTGAAATAGTTCTTATCTGTGTCAAGGCATTTCAGCTCATTGTAAAATAAAGGAGAAGGATTCTATATAATTTTAAATTATTCAAATTATTTCTTTCTTGAAAGTAAACCAAATCATTTGAGTTATGCTTAATGAATTTTGATGTGTTAAGATCAAACAAATTAGTAATATTCATAACTTCATCAACTTCTGGAGAAGCAGGAGATTTTCGAAAATCAGAAGAATGTAAAATAGAAAATTGTTTTTGTGAAACTTTTACTGTTGATTGACACCATATAATTTTTCACACACTTATTGCCCATCAAGGTAATTAGTCTATAATTGATGATAATGACGATAAGTTCATAAGATAGAGTCAACTGGACATTTATCATTTCATATTTTGTAATAAGATCCCATTGTTAGATTTCTTTTAGTTTTTATGGGAAAAGTCATTAAAATTTCTTTCGCTTTCAGACACATAAGCAATTAAAAATAAAGCTATTCGAGTTTTTTCCTCTAAGTTTGCAACCCTTAAGAAGACTTGAATAAGAAATCCTTAATATTCTAGAACACTCTTAACTTTACTGACCATCCAAAACATTATTAAATATGAAGCTTTTTATTGTACACGATATATTTTTATTCATATTATAAGACGTCTTTTCATGTTTTCTGAACGCATGACTGATATTTTTTTCTCTCAATTAAAAGATACATTTATTTTAAAACAATAAAGTTTTTTTCCATTAATTTTATTAAAACTGCCTGCTGTTGTATCAGCTGAATTCTTCCAGAAGGTTTCGTCGCCGTTTAAGTAGTAAGCGTATTTATGATTAGAAGTATATCAGGATTAAACGGAAGTGCAGCACCTTATAGCTTTTAGTCAAGTATCTCATTTAGAATCGAAAAAAGAAAGAAACGTGGTTAGCAGAAAGTCATTTTCATCCTTTGAAAACTGCAGAGTAATATCCTACTTATATACTTGTATATACTTGTTATATAGTATATACTTGTTTTCTTCTGATTACAGGGGAAAAATTACAATCATGAACAGTATTTTATGATCTCCAAATGAATGAAGTCAGAATGTCACTATATCCAACTTTACTGAAAATATGCACGTTGAGACATTTAAAAAATGAAGTTTTAGTTATACTGTCAGAAATAACGTTGAAAAGATACATAAGAAGAAACGATCAGTATAAACTAATGGAAAGAATGAAAGATTAACAAAAGGACAATTTGATTCAATTTAGAAGAAGCATCTGAAATTATTTTTTGAGAAACAGCAAAATTGAAAACATCTGGATGTCAAATGAAGTTCGACCGTTTGAATACAAAAATAATTTCTTCAGTGTTAAAAAAATCAGTTTAGGAAACCGACGAAGACAGACAAAGGAGCAGTTGATTTCATCATCGTCTTGGGAAATTAATCAAACTGTGAGAAAAACTTTGTTTGGGTTTCTTTGAATTGAGACACACACAAAAAAGAAGTAGGATTTCCGTTCGAAGGAAATTCTGCAACACACACTTAATGTTCCATGATTCTTTTTTAAAGAAACAGAATAAAAAATGTTGAATGGTTTCTGCTTGAGAAGAAAAGTCGATCAGCGTAAAAAAAATCTCAAATTAGTTTTTTGAATTTTCATTTGTTATCCCAAATCGTTTGACGGTAAGATTTCTCTAAATAGCGCAAAATAACAATGGCTGAGCAAAATTTCAGTTAGAACATTTTTGATAGGCCCCTTATAACCATTAGTTTACAAAAACTAGTACTCTCTATCGAATTTTGTAGGTTTTTCTTTTAACTGGCAATATTAACATTACTAATTTTTTTATATTTTTGTAATATCCGTTTAGCTTTCGTTTGTTGCGTATAATAATTTTTATAGATTTCATTCTAGTTCTGGAAAAGTGAATTCTAGGATTAGCATAATTTGTTTCCCAAAATATCAAGTTATTTCTCATAGCATTCAAAGTTGATGTATTGGGGTGGATTTTTTTTTCTTTTCATCAATTTCTTCAACGGGTTATATTTCTTAATCAAAAGCCTATTTAATCCTATATTTTCTTATAGTCAATTAAAAAAATATCAAAGTTTTAATAATCTGATATTCATGAAATTTTCAGAGATAAATGCTATAGAGGACTTGTTCTGATACTTTATTCCAATCGGTTTTTTATTTTTTGAATTTACACAGACCAACTAAAACAATGATAACATTCAGTTATTAACATTTTCTTTCTTTACGTAAAAATGCTTTGTGGTATTAATAACACATGCTTTTCGTAAAATGCGCAATTAATGATTTCTTTTTTTTCTAAACTCACGAAATAAGAAGAATGAGCATTTGCAAGAATATATGCGTATCTCCATTTTCCTTACGTTCGCTTTAGTTTCTCATCAGATGGAAACACAATTTTTTTCATTCCAATTCTCGTAAAAAGTGATGATTTTTTTCTTTTTATAAATTTGAAATGTTAATGCAATTAGTAATCATACCAATCCGTAGAAACGTGTATGTACTTCCCTAGTTTTAAAATTGATTCTGTTAAAGCGATGGACATTCTAAAAAACAATAAATGCTTGGGTCGCATCCTCTAAAGTAAGTGCAAAAGAAATCTACAGCAATTTTCCCCAAAAATATAAAAGTGCTTATTAAAACACCTAAGGTTTCAAATATTGACTTTTTTAATTCAGCAAACGCATCACAAGCATTGTGTTAAGAAGAGTTAGAGAATTTAACTCCAATCAACTACAACTATTTTTGATTGTCATATTTGAAAGAGAGATGTCGACTCAACACGATAAAAAAGAATAAAGGATATTTAGGAATATTCTGACTTCTAGAAAGGGAGAGGGTGAATGAGTTATTTATGATATCTTTTAAATCTGCTTTTTAAATTTCAAAAACTATAGAAAAAGATAATGAACCGGATCCTTTCCTCTGAAATCTACAACTGCTCTGTTCGGATGTATATTCTGTTCCAGAAACAGATCTACCAAGGAGAAATTAAATGAAAAAAAAAGAATACAGTATGTTTAGTGTACTGGTGCGGATATGAAAATTTCTAAGATTTTAAAACAACAGAATTATTAATATTATAACTTAGGCGAATTATTATGTCGGTCACTAATTTTTGCTCGAGTAGGGCATTGGCAGGATTATCCAAGTCTGATTCGTGTGAAAGTTTTTATGCAATTGGAATTGATTACCCAACGTTTTTATAGTTTAATTAATTATCTTTTATAAAGTGGAAAAACTAATCAAGATTTATCCATCATAATTGGCTATATTAATGCCTTCTAAAAATTGAAATCTTCAGTACCCAGCCGGATAGTATCTGACTTAACAGTGAGCGCTGTAATCATGAGATGAGCTAAACGAAACAAGTCAAACAGTAGAAACATTGCTGTCCTTCGGAATTTCCGTGGATTGGTATAAATGAAGGCTGACGATCAAATGAAATTATATCTGAAGTCTTCGCATTTTGACTTTATAATAGGTGGTAGTTAAGTATGAAATATTCGTGTACGAAGTCTTCATGCACGATTAATTAATAGGGCTCACTACAAAATAGGACTCATCTTGGTAAGAGTTCTACCACAGTGACAACAAATCCCCTTCGTAATGTTTCATTACCCCTACTATCATTATTATCAATATTCATTAATTTTTGACTTATGACATTTGACGTTCTGCGATCATAAAATCTGTCTCTCATAAGAGTCAGCTACGATAAAAATCACAATTTCGGTACTGGCAATCATTGGATGGATCTCCATTGGAATTTTTCTATCTTCCCTTTCTAGTCTCGATTGCAGCTGTCCTGTGCTAATTTGACGCAGAAATCTGCGGCGCCAATTCTTACAATCAACCTCAGAACTTCTCGACCCAAAACTCAACAATTCATCGGTTTGGTTGTCTAGTTCCAAATGGCTTTGTGACCGATTTCTACAAAAGTCTGTCAACTGCTTGCAATTTCATCAGTGATGTAGGTTACAGGATTGACTTGAAGTAGTCAAACAAAGTCTGTTTTCAGGAAGCCCATAAATATTTTAAGGGAAAAAAATGCTTACTTAAATTATTTTATCTGAGGGAACGTAATTTCTTTTTGCAACCTTCTTCAGAAGGACATGAGTAACAATTATCTTTCTGGACATTCTATGAAAATGTTTAGCATCAAGAATAGAAATTGTTTGCAGAATCTCTTCAAGGTTGGGGAACATATTTAATCAGAAGCAACGATCTTCAGAGTATACTCAATGGCACTATTTAAACTTCTTGAATTCTGTCATTTTTCTAAATTTTTTTGAAAATAGACTTAATTCTGACCATTGATAGTTAACTGCTTTTAATGAATTCTTGCTAAAACGCAAGAGTAGGTTTCATATACAGAAATAAAAAAATGATTTATTCAAAACGCAGTAAGTTTTGAAAGAATTAGCAAAGTAAACATGTTCTGTATATAAGTAATTTTTTCTTTAAAGGAATGATAAGTTTAAAAATGTTATTAATTTTTAATCATTTTTTTTTTCATTAATTGAATAGTTTCCTGCAGAATATTCCATTAAATGGTTTAAGTGAACATTTGACGGTCTGTGAGAACTTTTTCATAGTTCTGAAACTAATGGAAGTATTATAATGCATTGAAACAAGACAAAAATATGGAAATGTTTTGTTTGAAAGAAATGCTTTTTAATTCATTTCCCTGGTTTTTCTTATATGAGATTTGTAAAAATGGTGTTCATTGTTTTGCTTTCAAGTTAATCTATCGACTGTATATGAATGAATTTATCTACTATTTTCAACATTTAGTTAAAGATAAAAATCGCAGTTTTGAAGAAGCCTCGACAATTATTCATCATTTCGAGTCTATATGATGAATGGATGCTCAAAGTAATATTATGTTGCAAGTGATACAAAACAACGAGATAAAAATTGAGCACTTTAAAACGACTCTTTATGCATTACGCAGAGTGTCTCCCATGATTATATAATGTGTCTTCATGCATCATCTCATTATTACAGCCTCACGAAGGGGCCAATCAGGAGTCGTATTCATAATCAACGGACGTGCATGAATTTTTTAGTTCCCTGTTTCGATGAATTTGAGTTTAGAGTTGATAGTGACTTTGGATGTAAGTAGAATTTGTTGATTCTTTAAAATTGGCATGATTAAAAGAAATGTTTTGTATAAATTTGTTAATCTTCCGTTGGACCTAAGGGTTCTAATAGCATTTATACATCTTATTTTCGCATTTCTTTCCTGGCGGCAGCATCACTTGTGCTGTTCTGTAGCCGTGTCTTATTTGGTGGTGTCTGGCTATGGATCAGTCAAATGGTTTTGTAGTTTCATTTGTGAACGTTACGCCAAAAAAAACGATCTGCCAGACACATTTTGTCTGAACAGGAAATTGCAGTTTCTGCTTTTCATCTGATTTAGATTTTATTGCAAAAGGTTGAAAAATTGTTTTATGATATGCGTAATCCTGATAATGTCAGAGTAATAATATTTTATTTACAAAATGATGAAATGTTGGCGAATATTTTTCGAAAAAAAACTATCGAGAAGAATATCGCTTCTGAGAATTGACAAGCAAAAGAGAATAACTTTCAAACGGAGCAGAAAGCAGAGACTAGAAACAGTGATGATTCACTCATTCTTGCTCAAATTATGATTTATTAGTAAAAAAAATTAAATAACAACCTAAAAACACTTCATGGTTAAAATTATTCTTTTCATCCGGATCTATTAATTAATTGCATCCATATTAATAAATTAAAATTACTGATTCAACACTCATTTGCATCCAGATCATCTAGGCCCTATCAAACACTTTCCAGTACAAAATTTATATGAAAACAGATCATTCCTGTGATGCCAAATAGCATCACAGGCCGGGAAAGGATTAAATTCCATGTAAAAGTATCTTTTATTTTTGGGGAAAACATAAAACTACAAAATGGAGTAGCACTCTTCCTTCAAATAAAGTACTAAGAGGGTGTCACAACATCCCAACACATTCGCCCGGAAAAAAAGGTATCGGCAGTTTGGTTTAATTTAGTTATATTAACGTTCCGTTTTGAAGCAACCCGTGGGCTATTTCGGGACGGACCTTGTAATTTTGAGCCGCTGTCAGATGACGACACCAGAGCTGGCACCCCCGCTCCAAGCTTCTGCACCACACAAGCGGCAGTGCGTTTGGTCCCTTACATAAGATTTAACGTGCAACAGGCCAACATACACGGCGAATTTGCAATGGAATCGGGTTTCGAACCTGGAACTTTCCGACGCCGAAGCCGAGACCTTATCATTAGGCCACCGCGGCCACGGGTAGGCTGGTGTACACTACTGGTTGGAATAAATTAAGTCATTTTATTTTTGATGTTCGAATTGTAAAATTTGGTGCAGATAAAATAAGTAATTAAAATTATCTGGAATATTGCTTTAATAAATTGTTTTAAAGCTTTTCGTCTCTTTCTAATAATTAAAACATATTCATTTTTGTTTCATAAAATCATACATTTGTTTCACTCTGAATAAAAAGATTATCTGGGCAGCAAATAAATGTTTTCATGGCTGTAATCGGCGTATTTCATGAAAAGGAATGAGGCCATCAGGCATTTTCATAAAATGGCCTCCGCCGAATGGAAATTAAATTCTAATCTCCATGTTTTGATTTTAAAAAGAAGTTTTCGAATTAACAACGGTTTTTGTTTATCTGAATTATATTTTTAAAATGAATTATCCGTTTAAAATGAATTATACGTTGGAACTTTGAACTAAATTGTAGAAACTGCAACAAACATAGAATTTAATCCACCTAAAAGGACCATCCATTTCTTCGTTTTCATACACCATCTATAATAAAGTTTTCTGTATGTAGCTCTGTATATTTTCTACGTAACTTATGTTTCTTTGTTACCAAAACAGTTTTTATTAACCCACTCCTTTTTTAGCGGTTTATAATTTCGTTTCCTGTTTAACGCTTCCTTTTTTGTCTTGACATATTTTTATTACAGTGATTTTCTTTACAGGCAACGCATATTTTATTATAATCATTTGATTTGTAACGATTGTGGGTCCATTTGTTATTTGTTTCATATTTTGACGTAATTCTGATTCTGAAGGTTTTTCCCGATTCGTACATTAAATCTGTATAAAAGCATTTATTTATTAGATATGATTCCTGTTAGCACATATTTCTCATTATTTATTGAACCTTTAAAATTTTTAGAGGAAATTTGGTACATTTTCTTTAAATTTATGGGTATTCTCCCAGATATGCAGCAGAATGTAAATATTATAAATAATTCTATCTCCTTTAAATTTTCTAAAAAAAATCTCTTTAAATTTAAACTAATTATATTTGTTTCGTAAAATCTAAAAACCTATTATTTTTTCAATGATCTGTTTTAGAATGAAATCTTTGATATGAATCACTGCGGGAAGTTGGCGCGGATAAATTTGTCGAATGATCCAACAAGATTATTTTCCAACATGAATATCCTCACTCAAATGTTGCTTGACCAGTCAAAGAAACTCTAAAAGCACTTTGATTGGATACCTCTTCTCAGTTCTTATGAGGATATCAAAAATTGGATTGATGACAAGATTGTTTAAAAAACCCTTCACGGAAACAGTATGTCAACAGATAGATGGGCGAATGTCATAACTTCTTATGGAAAAGGCTTTGACTAAATCCTTCTTTAGTTTTAAAAACAAATATTTTACATTTGCTCAAAAAATGGCGGAGTCTTACATTATCTGTTGAAATGCTTCGAACTTGCTTCATCACGCTTTGTCAACAATGTTTTTGTGTGACCCTGCGAGTCATTATAGACAACCCATTTCTCAAAATAAAATTTGCCACCATCATGAAAGTTGAGCTCGCTTATTCTAGTGAGTAAGCATGTGCGTCAAATACATATTATAATGACAATCACAGATAGCGGTTCAAATTGGAGATGTTGTCATTCGCCGGGAAAACACCTCGTTTAACGAATGCCTAAAACTAGAGAAGCATGGTGCATTAAAAGACAAAAATTAATTTTAGCCATTAACACTTGAATTCAAAAGTATTTCACTTTTATCTTGGAAGGTGCAAGTGCCTTAATATTTTATTCGTTTTTTAACCAATAATATTACATTCATTTCGAATTTAAACTGCACAATTTCTCGTAACAATTCATATTGCAATTAAAGTTATATTTCTCGGAATAAACAAGAATATGTCTTAAAATTTTCGAATAATCTAGTAATTTTTGCACCAAATAAAAATGTATTTGTCGTTTTACTTTTTAATTTATCAAAGCTAATAGTATGAAAGAACATTTGAAGGTTTACATTTAGATTTGCACAAATAAATAACATCTCCGCAATTCAACATTCTGTAACTCTCTTTCTTTTTCAGTTTTCTATTTGCTTCAATACTAAAAAGTACTTACACTTTTCTCTATATTTCATTTAATTTTATAAGCCTTTTCAGATTTCGTATATTTATTAATTTCAAAAAAAATTTACTAATTGTGGTATATCTACTTTTACTGTATGGAGCTAAAATACGCACAAACGAAAAAAAGATAATACCTTAATGAAAAAAAATTATCGTTAAAGCGTTACTTTATATACCTTTCCCTTGCACCATCTATATACCCCTTTCTAGAGCCGGAAGGTTTCTTTCCGGTTTGGATGGAACTTTATATACCGACTTTCTTTTCTTAATCGATTTTAACTCAAAAACTAAATGTATTTCTGGAATGAAATCTGATGCCTTCCAACAAAACAAGCAAGCCCGATTGAAGAGCAAAAAATTTAAAACTCGTTAATCAGAAAAATTCGTGATAAGAATAAGTTAATCATGGTAACGTAGTTGATAAGCCATTCATGATTTTTTAACAGAAATCCTTTCAACGCATTTTTTAGCGACACCACTTTTGTGCACCTGCGACAAGTATTTCTCAAATTACTAGGAGTTTTTTTTTTTTTTTTGCGAGTATGTCATGAAGACACTTAGGACGGTATATAAAAATCAGGTTAATTACAAAAAGAATTCTGTTAAATTATGGGGATTTAAATGCATCAAAGGAATCGAATCTTTAATTATGAGCTTGGAACTACCGTAAGAAATTTTAAGGTCCCCTTTTCGAAAGTTCTTTTTGGATTTTCTTTCTTTTTCAGGTATGTTTTCAAAGAAATGCTAAAAATTCTACTGACGCGTCTTTTGGTTTTGGATTCTAATTAAACCACTGAGGATTGAATAAATGTCTTCAAAACTTTTTTCTCCAGTGTCATGACAACGAACGAAGAAATTCTTTGACGTTTCGATTCATTTATATACTTTGAAAATTTGTGAAAAACATCATTTATTTTTTCATCATGCCCACTCTCTTCACCTTTGTCAGGCAGAATATCTTCGATCAAGTCTCCAACTTATCATATTTTAGTTGCAAGTAAATTCAAATCACCATTCATGTAATTATCAATCTCTTAAAAATTTCTAGTCATTTTCATCCAGTATGACACTTTCATCACCACATTAAGGGATTATACTCCAAATATCTGGTTTTTCGGAAGCTATTCATTCCGATTTCACCTGTCCCACCTGGGGGTACCAAGAGTACGTGGATGAGAAGTCACCGGATAAGTAAGCGGGTTCTCGTTGCTGGACTTGGGCACACTAATGACTGGGACTCTCCCTCTATTGGTGGAGATTCGTACCTCTTTCGGGAGTGGTTGGACCGTGGCCGGTTATGGCTGTTAGGACTCCGACCTCAGTATCCAAGCTGTCTTAACCATCATCGTTCAGGTACATCGAACGGCTTTGCGCCAGACTGATGTGATGTCGTTGAATTCTGCTCTCACCTGATACCAAAAGTATTTTTGTTGTCTCTAGAATATAAACTTTTGCGTTCTTCCATCATCGAGACAACTTATCGTAGCACTCTCCTGTCGCACGATTTAAAGCTCAGGACCACACCTAGGTCTCAAGTTTATAGAAGACTTGTACATGTACAGTTTGCAGGTAACTTCCGCATTTTCTAAGAACTTGGTCTCTTGAGAATGTACTTTGCATTGATGCATGAAAAATACGATTTTTCGTTTTTGTCTCTTCGTGTCACTGAACAGTTTTTTTTAATAACCTATAAAAACTTACATCTTCGTCGAATACTTCCTGTTTGTTTCATGCGATAACGTCATAGATTTAACTTTCATAAGGCACTTCGGATTCTTATATTTTCCCATGCCAAGTGATGTCATCTTCTCTCTACCATCAGAATTAACACATAACAATATCATCAAACAATTTTAACTTTTTTAGCGTCCATTACACTGGCCACCATTGAACGCCAAGGTTACCATGGTCCATCTCAAGAACATTAAATATATTAGCCAGTTCATACCCTTAAATCTTGAGTCGTTAATTCTTCATTCATTCGTTCAGAGACTCAACTGGAACAGCTTTTGATTCTCCACAGATGATATGGCTCGTTTTTAATTTTTGCAGCCAACCAGATGAAAAAGCCACCTTCTTAGTATTCAACTTCAAAACGATTTCTTTCTCAGTCTTATTTAATTAGCAGATTTTATCTAAAATTTTTTATAAACCTACAATTTTGGTGGTTTTTAAGCTATCTAGTTCACACGCATACAGACGGACAAATAGACAGACACATAGATTCCAATAACGTGCTTTTCGGACTCAGAGGGTTCTAAAACACAGAGATTCATCAAACTCTCGAGACCAAAGTTTTTGACGATTTTATTATTTTATGTTTGTATACTTTGTACAAGAGAAAGAATCCCTAGCCTCTAAACTGAACAGTGGAGTTTGTTCCTAGGGAAGATGGATTTTTTGAGATGGAGCGCTTTTATTGGCTGTTACTGATGATGCTTGCGTGGAAGGAATTAGTAGATAACTATCTCCCCTCCTTCTTTATGTCTACCTAATTAGAAGGTATCTATTTTGTAAGTGATATGCTCTGTTGTCAGCTTGCTCGAATCCTTTTATGATTCTAGTTGTCTGGGTTTCCTCATCATAATTACTTTGCAAGCGTATATTTCAACAAAACCTTCGATCTAAGAATATATAGAGAAAGCGAAAAATGAAATTCTTCATTTTATTTATGAATTTCTCTTTAGATTTTTTCTACGAGGGCGTAAAGAAAAGCACTTATTATCCTATCACAAATCCTATCACTTTCTGTAAGCACTTCGACTTGACGGAGGTCTTTGTATCAGATGATTAGGCATCAGTGTAAAGAATATGAAAAATGAGATATACAGTGAAACTTGCAGCAGAAAAAAAAACTTGAATTTAAAAAAAGCATGCTTTCATAGAAGAGTTTGTTTAAAAAGGTCCTGTGATGAAGAAGTATATAAGAAAATTATTTATTATATAAGATAAAATTAAGTTTTGTACATAGTAAAAATTGTTACCCATACTAACATTTAAATGAACGTTAAGTGCGTTTTGAAATGTATTTCAGGTGATTTTTTCATGACTTATTACCATGTTATTTGATAAACCAACACTGCTGATTTGTAATTAAATAAGGATTGAAATTAACACGGTACGAAATTGTGAACTTAAATCAACAATTCTGTGAAACTTCTTCTTTTTGAAATATAAACTTTCTTAGTACTAGAACATAAACCAGGTGTAATGGTTTTTAGAAACCATTATTTTCAATATATTCTTTCGTTTTAATCTCTTTAAAACTATTTCAATGCTTTCCGTCATTACTGTAAAAATACAGCTTAATTAAACTTTTCATTTATAACACACATCATCATGATTTATTGACTTAAAAAGTGTCGTATTTTTTAATAAAGATATATGAATCGTTAATTTTAGTTTCCTCAAAAGCTGCGTTTAGATTCATTTAAACTCAATCGTTTTCTTTAAGAAGCATGCATCAAATTTGTATTTGATAACTTTTATTATTCATGGTAACTGTAAGAAAACTCATCTTTCGTTGTAAAATTGATAAATTTAAAAACAATATTTTTAAGTAGTTTATGTGTTTTTGAAGTAAGTTTATTAGTCAGCAATGACAGAGGTTTCATGTTTATTCAATTAAAATTTATGCAATGCTTTTGACCTTTTAATTTAAAGTTTGACGCCATATCAGCAATTTTAATGCATTATAATTTTCTCACTATGCAAGCAGTACAAATGTTGTAGTGAATATTAATAAAGAAGTATAAACTGTTTCAATATCTAAAAACAAAAAATATGCTCCTTTTTTCATATGCAATTTCTTTACATTGAGAATTAAAAGAATAACACATATTTAACAAGTATGGTGTCATGTATGTAAATATCCTTTAAAAATTGGATGCAGATTTACAATTTTGGTCTAATGACCACATATTAAAGTTCATCGGTCTAGCTTGTTGCATTTTTGAGTTTATTCAGACTCAGGGATGTCTAAAATAGTCAAAATTATCAAAATCTTGATGTCTAATTCTTTCACTATTAGAATACTTTCTCTATGCATGCATCGCATGCTAAAAAGTAAAAACAGTCAATGAACGCTTATGTATTTCAAACCTTTAAAGGTGAGCATAACAGTATTTTAAACCTTTAGTAGAAATTTTCATATCAAAGTTGTGTTCAACCAATTCTAAATATAAAGTAATTCAAAAAGTGCTAACTGTAGATTCCTCCAATACAAATCCTGGGTATAACAGTATCATTTAGACTTAAAACAAAACTCCGTCTTTCTAAAACAGGTTCTGAAAGATGTAAAACCTCCGGAGTTTCTTCCTCTATCTTTGAAATCAACCTGGCATCCAGCTTTAAAGTTTTCTGTCACAATGAACAAACGCTAATAACATCAATAGATAGGGGCAATACTTTTGAATTCAGTTGAAAGGTATTGTTACTTTTGCAAAATATCCCTTACAGGTAACCAAAAAAAAAGAAATACGTGGAAACACAGTGACATCAGTGGATTCGGCAAGAAGAATTATGTTGCTTCTTTTAACTTGAGTTAAAAATATTATTCCTCTTCTTCGTGGTGGCAGTTCTTGATATTGTCTATAAGAACATTGAACAATCTTTTGAAAGGATGGCGAGAATCTAATATGTCGTTAAAATAGTTACCACATGTCGAGAATGGGACGGAATTATTCGTATTATCACTCCTCCAAGTCGTAGTTTTGTTTGATAAAATTTCTAAATAAGCAAACAGTGCAAGATTTACAGAAGCTAGTCTTTTAAAGGAAAGGGCAACAATATGCTTATTTAGAAATTTTTGAAAACATGCTTATTAGAAATAATAAAAGGCCTACGTACTTGTAGGAGGTATAAAAGGGATGGGTATAATATTTTAATTACGGATGTGAGGTTTTAATTACGGATAAGGTTCAATGGAAAGATATGAACTGATCATCTATATTTCAAAAAATAATTTGTAATTTAATAATAATTTAATAATTTCAAATAATAATTTGAGTCACTGAAAAACAAAGAACTTTTTACATTCACTTATACAAAGTATACAGAGAAAACATTATAATCGTCAAAAAGCGGCCGCAAGATTTTCATGAATCTTCACTTTTCAGACATCCCTGAGTTCGAAAAAAATAAATCTTTTTTTTTTTTGAATTTGTCTATCTGTCTGCGAACGTAATTACACAAAATCGGAAAGAGCTAAACAAATGAAATTCAGTATGTAATCTTAACATCAAAATTGTAGATGGTCCGTTCGTTTGTGCGCATATGAACACAATAACTTAACTCCAAAATGCAACGATCTATATTGAATATGTTTTGCTTATTGTCTTATCATCAGAATTGTATATCAGCATCAAATTTCGGACCAAATCAGTCTTCGATTTGACTGTCTATCGATCGGTCTATTCGTGAGTATGTTAATTCGATAGTTCAAAATTGCAACGACCTACTTAACATCTAGGTTTAAATCAAATTTTAGTTAGGTCCAACGGTAAATACCCATACGAATCGGAGATGGAGGACCGAAGAGTCCATGCGCTCTGAGTAAAATAGTCATTACTGGCGCAACGACCTACATAAATGAAATTTTGTACGTGATCTTGACACCAAAATTGTAGATCTGTATCAAATTTTGGACTCATTCTGACAAAGGTAAAAAGTCCAAAATGCATATTCGATTCTTTTCCATACACTGCGAAACTAAACACAAAACGCACTATATAGTATATCAGAAAATGAGCGACATATAGTATATGAGGGAAAGTAGCAGAGTGTAGTGAAAGGTTTTAAACAAATGCATTTATTAGCTCCATTGAATCACACATAAAAGATAAATTGTGAGCCGGCTTCCGGGAAGCCTGCTTCTTTTGAAGCCGGAACTTCGGGCTTCAAAAGAAAAATTTACCCATGCCAAAAAGCTAACAAGCCATTTCTCAAAGTTTATCAGATCTCATCAGGAAATACAAAATACATGAGGCTTAAGTATACGTCCTGGTTCGACGTCATAAGCAATGAAAAGCTTTCTGCATATACAGGGTGTCCGAGAATTGTTGGACACATTGCAAAAATTAATTAAAAAAAACTAATAATGTTACAACTAACAGTTTTTTAAATGAGAGCGCATTTTAAGAAGTTTTATAGATAGGTAACGCGTCATTAAGGTGGTCTAGGTGGTCGTAAATTATTGAAAATCTCCCATATTTGTGAACCATTATCTGGAAAACTATTAAAGCTAGAAGAAAAGTGAAACATGTATTTGTGGGGAATTTTACGCTCTTTAATTTGTTAAATAAATTGTAATTAGAAAACTGGATAATTTTCTAGATATTCAAGAAAAACTAAAAAAGGAAACCAGAAAACGCGCATCGGCTTCTGCTGACCTGTAGCCATTGCATACGGAATTCTCTCACCGTAGCAAATTTAGAACGTCGTAATGGTAAGCCACCTATCTGAAAAAACTTTTTTATTTGCTCTCTCATTTAAAAAAACTGCAGTTGTAACATCATTTATTTATTTTATTAATTTTTGAAATGGGTCCAACAATTCTCGGACACCCTGTATTATGACGTCGGACCCGGAGTATGCTAAAGGGAAGCAATTTTCATGAATGGATAGACTTATTTTCCAACAGTATAGTGAACGTATACGAGAAAATCGAGAGTAGAACACTAATATTTCGATTGAAAGTGAAAATATAGTTTCAATCCTTTGTGTTGTAAAAAAATTAAGTTGAAGATAAAAAAATTTTTTAGAGTCTGAAATTTTGATAAACTGATGAAACTGTTTAAGAAAGTGTAGTTCGTAAGAGATGATAAAAATACTGCAAAGTGCAAGTTTTTACCTCAAAGTTATTAGAATTATTAATCGTTAGAAAATGAATCTGGCAGATTCAAAGGATCGACTATGTTTAGCATAGTAAAGGGAGTGATTCTCTCGTGGATTAAATATTAATGCACCTTAATGATGTGCTAATAAGAAAACTTGTAGAGCGGCTTTCTTTAGATTTGAATAGTTAGCTCAAGGTGATGTTTTAACTCAAGCGTACATCCAAAATAACACTTTTCCTTTCATCAACATCGAAATAAAACTGTGTTTGTTTGAAGGTAAAACTTGTTTTGCTTGTTTTACTTACAGCCTTGCACGGGCATGATTTATAGGGTTTTGTCGACCTAAGATCGAAAGATTCATCCATCAATGAAATCTGACCACGCCCGGCTATTATTTTATGCCCTAATTACTTTGCAAAAGTAATAAAGGACATAAAAATGAAAATGAATCCAATATTGAAATCCTATAATACGCGAGATTGATTAGAAAAGGTACTGCACTAAAATAGAATCTCGAGGCCATCCGTATGGTGCGAAAGAAGTTGAAGAAACGTATCTAAAATTTAACTTTAATTAAATAATTTAATATTTTTCTTTCTATCTATTGGTCTTAAATATTAAATATGAATGCAATTCATCGTTCTGATGTGAATTGTTGACACAAATATGTATTGTATTCTGAGTTAGATAGCATTCGTATAACAATCGACTTATAAGGTAAATAATTTTTCATATAAGTATTCAGATATGTGCCATAATAATGAAGACTTTTCTGAAATAAGTTTTATTTAACGGCTGCTGTAAAACAGAATAAACTTTTCAGTTATGATAGTTCAACACTGCGAGAACGTGGAATTCAGAATCCGTGATTATTTCGGAAGTGGAAAACGAGTAACATAACACGTGATGTCTACAGGGAAATTTTCTTCTTAAGAACCTTGAAAATCTAGAATACATATACTACTACGTTCAAAGAAGTTCCAGAACTTTTTAAAATATTTCTCAAATGTACATGAATGATCCATTTACCGCTGAACAAATGAAGAGTATTATGTGACCGACTAGTCAGAAATGCTTTCATCTAGTTCAAATACGTACATCGTATGCACGTAAGTCGTGATTACAGGCATTCAAAACCTTCCTGTCGAAGGTAAAAAATGACGAATTTCCTTCAATTGAAAGGTGTTGTACACAAGGAATTCCTTCAGTATGGCCGTACAATCATTAAACAAAAATAAGTTTATGTCCTTAAACGTGTGGTGCCGTGAGAACCATACCGGGCTAGAGCCTGATTAATCTTCGGACTACTGTTGTGATATTGCGCTAGAGCTTTGAACAGTGTAATTTGCATTCTTAGTTGTTGTGTTTTAGTCTTCGTCTATGATATGGTGCCATTGATATATATTGGTGAGTTTTGTGAAATAAATTGCTTAATACCTTTCTTATAGTTTCTTTATTGTGTTATCTTTTTATTTTAGCAAGCGTTAAAGTTTAACGTCTTTTAAAGTGTTTATGAGGTAGGATGAAATATTCTGGAGTCAGGCAAATTTTCACCCGGCCACAAACGTCTGCATGATTCGGTGAGACGCAAGCGAGCTGTTTTTTGGAAAGTCAAATCGTGGGTGTTCCATCAGTGTAGTGCACCAATTCACACGTTCCCTCCTGTTGTCAAATTACCAGTCAAAACATCACATTCTGGTACTTTCACAATCATCTTATTCCCCTGATCTCGCCCCATGTGACTTTTTCCTCGGATGAAAACTTTGCTTAAGAGGCAATGATTTTCAAGTTCTGAAGAAATGCAGGGAGAAGCGATGAAGGCACTAAATATGTGGCTAAAGGAGGCAATCCGCATTTGTATCTTGTATGAACGACGACAAAAATGCATAGAGTAGTTACTTCGAAGGAAACGCCAAATAAAGATTCTAACTGTTCTCATTCTTCCATAATAAAATAACTTATGAAACATTTTGAAGTCTATAGTACTCCTAGAATAATGACAGGAAATAGGCAGGTTAGAATTTTCAACTATAAATTAAACGAATTAACTTTAAATTGTTTCACTTTATCTTTTTAACAAATTTTAAAAAAGAAATGCATATGAAAAATCTGTAATGTAAAACATATTACTATAAAATGACTGAGTTGATTATAAACAGTGAAGTTTATCCTATAATTATTACTTTTATTATTTAAATTCGATTAAATATGATTCTGAATCTTATAAAATGATGTTAAAATTATAAAATAAATGAAACTTTAGGAAATAATTGTCATAATAAAAAAGAACGTGAAATTTTAGTTGAAGAAAATAATTCTAAATCTGTAAAATTCTGAAATTTTGAATATATTAAAATCTTTATAAGGAATCAAATTTGAAAATTTTCAATATTTATTATTTATTTTTAAAATTTAAAATTAAATATGATTTTACCAACATTTCCATTGCAAATATTTAACTTTTCAAATTTTATGTAAAAATACATCTTATGAAAATGTTGCGGATAAGAATATTTCAAGAATAGAGATATTGTGCAATGGAATGAATTCACATGACAAACATAACAACTCATATCATTTAACAACTAACTGTTCGTTATCTTACACTGTCATGTCCTCCTGCAAGATGCGCAGTGGATTCCAAAATTAGATTGGCGAGGCACATTTGATTAGTATTACGAGAGCATGAATTCTTTCTATCGAACAACGACAGAAGAATGAGAGTACATTTTGTTCCTCATCCCATGCTGTACGTATCTGCTGGCTTTAGGGAATTTTAGAAAGGGGTCAAATCGCTTGATTTCACGATAACATGACAAACGAAACTGCGCGTTTGCCTAACTTCTAAATGCACGTTGTCTTACGCTGCATTATGGCATTATAGTATAAGCAGCTAATGCAAGATGCACAATAGATTCTAAATTTAAATTAGCGGGGGGCATCTTCCTTCTATCACTTGAGCATGAACTGATTGCATTATATTCTTCTACCCCTTGTCTTAAAGGGATGGCTATGCGGAAAAAGTGGTCTACTAAGAAAATATGCGGAAAAAGTGGTCTAATTCTAATTTTTAGAAACCAGGAGAGAAATTCATACTCAATCACACGCTGAGAATGAGTTGTAACATCTAAAAATTTAAGATATCGCGGTGAAATCAGAAAATCAAATCTGGAAAACTACCTTTAAGCTCATATCAAGCCTAAATCTTTGAAAGGTATTGTCATTAATTTACATGTTTAATAAGAATCACTTTATAATGATCATTGAGAGTATAAAGGTTTTATAACCGCAATAATTTTTATCCTTTATCATACGTATTAGCTTATTATTAATTTCATACTTTAAGTCTATTCCCTTTCCTCAGAGATGTCTATTATTCGCTAACATGGTTTTGTGTCAAATTGTTATCATTGGTATTGATCATTAACGATTTACTCTGATGAATGGATGCGGAAAACAGTGGAGTCCGTTGCTGTAATATACATCAAATATACAGTGTCAATTAAATTTTGAAGTCCACTGAGCATCTTGGTGCAAGAAAAGCGCAAAACAGCGTGCAGTTAGATGTTAAATGGCATGCGCAGTTACATGCAGTTGACGTCACAACATGTTTATCAAGTAGTTGTAAAGTCACGTCAAATAAGTCCACTTAAATTATTTGCATTCGTTTGCTCTTTTTTAGTTACTAATTTTAAAAAATACAGAAGGCTGTATTATCTCATTTTTTCTCTTGTTTTCCTAACCAGTTCTAGATACGAAGCAAAATTCTATTCTTAGATAAGTGCAACACATGATAAGCCAATAAAGTAAACTATATAGAAGTCTTAAAGCACATGTCGAATTTGTTGCTAAAAATATGGATAACATTTTGACCTACATTGCATACAGATGTATTCTTCTTATCGTGATTTGTAGCATTCAGATGATTTTCATAACGCTCCACATATCTAAAAATGCCACCAACTCTTACTTCCTTCAGGGTCAGGAACCACCAAAAATAGGTCTCCAGAATACTTATTTCCTCATAAAATTGAAGAGCGTTTATACACATTCTACGTTGGGTCTCGGTTTGAAGAAAATAACAACTTAAAACCCCACAAATTAAACTTCAGTGCGCTTCATTTTAGATCATATTATGCCTGAAAAGACTGAGCATCGAGTAGTCACACTTCGGATGCTTTTTTAGAAAGCCCAGCGTTTAAGAACATTCCAGAGAAAATTGTAAATCAGTAGTTTTAAGTGCCATTAAGTTAGATATTTCGTATATTTCTATGGCACCCTAGATGAAAAATTCAAGAATGATGGAAATTTTGTCATACACATACATCGTTCTCTAGCATTTGAATATTTCTTCCTTCATAATCTTGTTGAAGTCTTATTTTATTTCTTTCATTTTGTGGTCAGAATTCATAGAATACCGTAAATTTTGGATAATTTTTATTCATTTCACCCGAACAAGACGTTCGTTGATTTTGCAAGTGTTAAATATCTGCATACTCATTTATTCTGAGTTTATACCTTATAAGCTGTTAGCATCAAAAAAATATTCAGTAAGAATATTTAGAGATGAAAATGTTTCAAGACAAATCATTGGAAAAGCAGATTTTATGTAATTTATTTTAGTTATATTTGAAACAACATGATGGCTATTTTGGGGAAAATCTCGTATTTTTAAATTGCTCTCAGATGACGCCAGTTACTGCATAATTTATTTTTATAGAGAGATTGTCGTATCTGCGATATTATATAAATGAATCCACTATGGTAGACAGTATAAGGTGGATCCACATATACTTTTCGATAAAGATTTTTTTTCTTATTTGAAATTCGCAAATCTTATTTTGCAAAAAAGTTTGTCAGTTCATCAAATGATAAACAGCCAAATAAATTTTGAAAACAGTCATGGTTTTATTTTTATGCACAAACTTGACTGATATGTCTACCCGTAAACCAAGCCTTGAAATGTTCCACAATTATATTCTGTTACTAGAATTTACATTTCTCTTTTTTTTTGTATAAGTATGCCAATTACTCAAAAGCAATGTAATTTCGAATGTATCAATATAACACAATCGTAAAACAACATTTATTAGGTGTTACTTAAAATTTACTGCACTTATTTATTATATACATCTCTAAAATTTTTTAGGAATCATATGCTATAATTTTGCATATATATTTTAAAATTATTTATCTTTTTCTAGTAAATACCTCTTCGATATTTATCATAAATAAAATCTTTGATGTCTACTAATGATAGATATATGCTGTATTCGTATAAAAACTTTTGTTTTTAGCTGTTCAACTAATATATACTTTTCACCTGCAATTGGGCCTCTGTGGACTAGTGGTAAGTTCTCGACTTTGGGGCCGGAGGGCTCCGACTTCGAAACCAGATTGCACAGACAGTTGGCCATGTATGTGGACTTGTTGCACCCTAACTCATGCGTATGTGGCCAAGCGTCCTCCCGTTAGTGTGGTGCGGAAGTTTAGAGTGGGGGTGCCAGTTCAGTCGACGTCCTCGTCATCTGGCCGCGGTTGAAAAGTACGAAGTCGGTCCCAAAATAGCCCTCATGTTACTTCAGAACGGGACTTTAATATAATTAAACAAACTAAACTTTCAATTGCAATGATTCCGTTGAAAATTCGACTCATCTTTACACACTTTTATTTAACTTGACTTATTTCATGTTTATAAAGATGGAATTTTGTAATCGATTTTACACTCACTTTCCGATGCGCTAGAATTTTGAAATTCTGTACACTTGTATATTTCTGACGGCAGTACAATATTTCAATATTTTCAGAATTTAATTATCAGTTAATCGATTAATTTATATAAATTTTTATTCCATACATGTGGCAGTAGTTAATTTTGGAAAAAAATTATTTCAAGATTCCATAATATTTATAATAATAAATTAAAAACTAGAAAGTAGAAAATAAATAAATAAAAAATATTTCTACTTTTTAGCACACTATTAAAAATGTATTTTTAAAAACTGATTATATTAAATTTACATTTATTTCATTTCTATGAATACCGCATTTGAACAAAAATCAACTAGTGGTTTTTATTATGAATTCAACTATAAGCCAATGAAATTTTACAATTGAGATTGCAATTCTTCATGAAACATCTAAAAGAGAGATAACGAGCTTATTGTAAATAGATTCAAAATACTTTCGCGATTTTAGTAGCAGTCTTGAACGACATGACACTAGTATTTTCCACGGCTGTTCAGCCTCGAATAGAAACATGGAGCCATTGTGACCCCCTCCACACACACTCCAACTGAGATCGCGACACTGCAGGAAGATGGAAAGCTGCCTCCTCCTAGCCAGGCGGCGGTGGCCTAGTGGTAAGGTATCGGCTTCGAGGCTGGAGCGCTGCAGGTTCGCAACCCGATTCCACCAAAGATCCGCCGTGTTTGGGGTATGCATGCGTAGTGGCCAAACGTCCCCCCACCGGCGTGGTGCGGAAATTTGGAGAGGCGGATGCTAGCTCAGGCATCGACCTCCCCATCTGGCCGCCGTTCAGAATTACGAGACCCGTCCTACAATATCCCTCCTGTTGCTTCAAACGTGTAGTTAATATAACTAAGATAAGCCTCCTCCTAGTTGCAAACAATGAGCCAGTCGAAAACAAGGCACCGTTGCTGTCTACCACTTCAGCAGACAGTTTATAAAACCCTACGAGTCAAACTGATTCCACGTAAGAAGAGATAAATAAAAAGTTTCGTACTCCATATAGATAACCATATTAGTAATATAACATGAAACAATAATCTGAATACGCGGAAGGGTCTGATTTAAGTGTAAACAAAATAAGCTTAGTTTTTAATTTCAAATGAATTCTTAGATGAATAATGTTCAAGAAAATTATAAATTTCTTCATTTAAAATAAGCATGCATATTCTTCTTTAAAAACATTATTTTGAAAACCACACCTAAGTATAATTAAAAACTAATGAGCAGAATCAGTCATCTTGTCCTGTGTCCATCCATTTTCCTGTTTATATGAAAGGTTACTGGCCAGAAAATGTAGCTGTACGAGAGACTTTTTGTTGGGTATCCTTTATTCACTGTCTTTCTTGCTTCTCTTTCCATGATGTATAAACGGGGTGTGGCTAGAATGCCCTGTCATTAGAAAAGCTTCTTTCAAAGCGTTAGTGTCATCTTATTTAAACTGTTTTGATTATATTTTAAGGTAGTTGTATGAAAGCTACCTTTTCTTAGTTTAACGTTTAGATTATTGGTGAAATTGCAATCCATTATTTGGTAGTTATCTCCCTTTGACCAAGCCTTGGATAGCGTGAAATAGATTCAAAATTGAATGAGAGTTCCAGACATTATATTTCGATAATCATGCAACAATAATTCATTTTCGTCCGGTCTGAGGTCATTCTGCTACGTTCTACACGACAGCATTCGATGGCAATGAAATTGTCCCTGAACTCATCATGGAATAGTATACATCATTTTAACTATTCTAACCAAGCTCTCAGTCCACTAACGCGCAGTTGACCATCAGAAAGACCTTGCGGGTTTTATAATACCAGTACTTGAACCAGCCGGGCATATATTTTCTAAACTTTCTCACGATAAATAATGATCCAAAAGGCAGTTAACCTATTTTGATAAAGTGTTTAACAATTTTTTCTTGGCAGTCAAAAACAAGCGAAAGTTTCTGCTAGCTTTTTAAATTGAAGATACGTTACACCGAAAATTTGGCAATGGATATTTAGTGTCACAGCGAATTAATAATATTAGCCGATCCCCATGCGTCGCTGAGATGATGAACTATCCGATTATGTTCTGATGGCCGATCACCACGATAATCAATCATGACAGAAAGCTCATAGATTGCTCTGATGCACTCTAAGCAGTGTCAAATGTGGTGTGATCGTCGTTAAAACGGGAGCTCATAAAGGAACTGTTGCATAAATTATATAATAATAAAGTTAATACCCTCTTAAATTTTAAAGCGAAGCTTTCAATTATTATCTTTCTTAAAAAAATGAATTGATAAAAATGTATCACATACTTTTGGATAAAAACGTGAATAATTTTCTTATATAATAATGATGATGACACACTCTCAAATTTTGAAGCGAATATCTTTCAGTTATTTTCTTTTTTAAAAAACACAGCTGAATAGACAAAAATGCATCACGTACTTTTGAATAAAAACCTAAAGCCTTTTCTTTTTTTAGCCACATAACTGTTTTATTTTCTCTGCTATGAAACCAGATAGCACCTTTTGTTCTGGAAATGTGTTGATGTTCGGATTCAGCTGGAAATCCACAGAACATTTGAGATGTTTATAAACTCCATGAAATTTTTGTATCAAATTATAATGTCTATGAGTGACTTAATTTTAGTTTACATATTTAAAGGTACAATATTTCGGTGAAAATATGGGCGTGTGGTGAATGGACGCATAGGTGCATGGGCGTGAAGGGAATATACGTATGTTCGAATCAGTTAAGTGGTTGATATAAAAGCTGCGTAGTGGTGTGTATAACATTTCAGCGGATAAAAAAACTTTAAATAAATATTTTTAAAATTTTAAGCCCGTTTAAAGTACGAAGTTTTGCCTGTCTTAACTTATCTTGCATGTCTCATAACGCCAGATTTTCCTGCCGAAGGCTAGTTTTTTTGTAAGGTATCGGGATATGCAATGATTGTATTGATTTATTGCCTTAACATTTTTGTACGTATTTCATTTTTAATAAATTTCTTTTCGGAAACTATTTATCTGAAGTATAATTTTCTGATAGCTGATGTGCACTTTATTTAAGATGGCAGCCTAATATTTTGTAAAACTGCCAACTGAAGAAATGCAATTTTTTAAAAATATTTTAATGTTTGAATAATTTACAGTAACATCTGCTGGACTGAAAAATACTGGTTTCCAATAAGTAAACATATAGTAAGCGACACATATCTTTTTGTCAATAATTCATTTTATTTCCAAACTATACTTATAGTATAATTTATTTCTACAATCTAATATATAGTTTGTAAAAAGCACAAAAAAAGAATTTAGAGTATTTATTGATCTCTCGCAAAATAGAAAAATCTTCCCAGTTTTGTTATACACTTAAAATCAAGTCACTTTCTTAGTTGGATATATCAAGGTTTCATAAAATCAATAATTGCGGATAGATTCTTGGAAAGAGTAATAATAATTCTTAAGAGATATTTTCCCTGACAACACCAACATAATTTGTTCCTTTAAAGAGCAGACTTTAAAAAAAAACAAGGAGTATATTATAAAACTAGTTTATCTAAAGCTCAGTAGAGTCAATTTTATGCAAGATTTTGGTAATACAAAAAAAATTTAATGTACTTGAAATTATATGAAGAATTCTTTAACCGTCGAATGTCATAAGAATTCGATTAAACATAAAGAATTCCTTTGTTGCTAAACAAAGATAAATTATTTTATGTCATGTTTTTGTAATTCTTATGTTAATTCTCTCAGGTTTGATAAATAAATCCATTGATAATTTATAAATCTGAAGACTGGCAATTCATTTACACTTCTCTATAAGTGACAAACAAAGCAGCTCCAATATTGCATTAAAATGCTCTTAAAATAAACACTTATTAGAAAGCAAAAATTATATGAAAAATAAAAGACAACAAACAAATTTACCAACAGATAATCACAACAATTTACAACCAAGTATTAATTTAGAAATAGAAATTGAAAAGAATCTATTGTTTCGAAAATATGGTTGAAAATTATTGACCTCGGTGGGTTCTTTAGATCACAGTTCTATTTAATATTAATACTACTTTGTACTATTATGTCAAAACACAGCGTAATAGAAAATGCAATTAGACGTTCGAACGCATGTGCAGGAAAGCTTATATATGAAAGATCTGATTAACTTCTGGAACAACAAGAGGATCAGATGCCTTTGATAGCAAAATAGGTGCTTTCAACTACTTAAATGGCCTCTATTGAAGCCATACTGACGTAACAACCTCTTCATTTTATGAAAAAAGGTAGAGTGAAAATATTTTTATATATCATAAAAAAATGTGTTCTATCGAGGAAGACAAATGTTTGACAATTAAGAGAAAGAGCTACATGAGCAACAACTTTCTGTTTCTCTGTCTAGTCTCATAAATGTTTCTTTTGCAGCTTTATGCTTCAACATGTGTTTTTCCCCTATTTTTCTGTAGTTTTTTACTCCTTCGATCATATATCATCTACGAGTGATTGATAAATTTGGTTATGAAAAAGATGTCTTTTATTGATTTTTGTGGTATACATGCGTTTTATAAGGTGGAATGAAGCGAGTAGGCATCTTTTGAAGTATTTCCCTAATTTTGTCGATGATATAAAATACATTAACACTGTACAATACGATTACGATAACTATGTACATAAAACAAATCATAAGTTACATTATTTCTCCTTTTATGTCATTTTTGGTAATGTAAACTGGGCTTTTAAACCAGAGTAGGCGTTTAGAACGTTGATATCTTTTTCCAAGTTACCATACAATACAAACTAAGTTTCTGAATATTCTAAACCTATCTTCTATAACAGAGGTTTCCAACCTGTGGTACGCGTACCCCTGGGGGTACGCGGAGGCCCAGTTCGCGAAAGTGTTGGTGGCAATGGTGTAAAATACAAAATATAAGAATATTGTAGAATTTCGTTATCTCAAGTTCGAAAGCAAAATGAAAGTGAAAATAGTACAACTCCGAAAGCCTGTTTACGAAATAAGAAAAAGGAAGAAGCAGATTAATATCTAGTAATTGTTAGCTCTCATCATAAGTCAATGCGAAATTATTAAAATACTGCTTTCATTTGTTAGGACTAAAATGGAATAAGATGTTAAGTCAAAAATCAATTCTACTAATTTTACATTAGAGTCGTTTGACTATTATGCTAACTTAATCCCTTGGAGTTATTAATAAAAAAAATTTTGTACTGAGGGGTGGTTGGGGATATAACAGCAGAGGGGTACTCAAAATAAAAAAGACTAATAAAGGGGTACGCGAGTGAAAAAAGGTTGGGAACCGATGTTATATAACTTGTATTAGAATTTTTGCCGAAATGCATCTTGGACTTGGTTTATACACATGATGGATTTTATTTTGTTACAATCTACGACCTTCTACCAAAAAGAAAGCATAAAAAAGATCTGGAACTCAGAAAATGCTTCTTACCATTAAAATGTAAATCTAGTTTCACATATAGTGGGTTGCCAATATAATGTAGACACTTTAAAATTTGCATATTTTTTCGAATATCTCTCGAAAATATGCATGGATTTTCTTAGAATTTCGAACATGTAAAGATTAAGCTTAAACTCACATTTTACCGTGAAGATTTGATCACGAGAGTGTTTAGGGGACCTACTAGAAAGTGACGAAAACAAAAAAAATTTCGACTCATCCCATTTCAAAGAAAGCTGATAACGAGATGAAACTTTCATCAATACTACAATTGCAAGTAAATGCTTTGATTCTTCGAGGAAATATGAGTATTTGTTGTAGTTAATTTTTACTAGCCGTAGAAGATGCTAGCCATATTTCAAGTAGTCTTTTTCTGACTGGACTGGTGAGCCTTACGAGAAAAGGTTGGTTTTGTATTGAATGTAAACAACTGAAGAGTCTTTTCTTTGTAATAAAATTGTCCCATACTAACAATTAATTTTATAAAACCAAATTATAAAAAATAATTATAAAACCAAAATAACATGGCATGGAAATACATATTATTGATAGAGCTGTTACCATCGCCTATGTATAAAAATTTCCGTGCTTTATTCAGGAATATTTAGAGTGTTTTTATCAGAGACACACGCTTTTACAATTTTATATTGATTTCCATATTTTGATTTTAAATTTCTTTTTACTTTTGAGAACACTAATAAGAATGTGTTTTAAAAGCATTTTTATTATTATTTTAAGTTTAGGTCTTAGTATGGAACAGAATATTTAACAGGAATCGTCGATTGCAATTAGATTTTTCTCCAGTACTGAAAATTAAGTCTCAACGTACTCTCCCTTCCCCCTCTCGCCTTAACTTTTTCTTAGACCTTTCGACAGAAGTTATTTTGATATCTTTTGTGACGCGTCATATTTTCTTCATCGTGTTTTGAAGTGTGTGATGAAATGTACTTTCACTGAAATCTTGTACGCTTTTATTTATACAAGTACATTTTTAATGTGCGCATTCTACGGAAATACTTTATTTCCATTGAAATTGCTAGCATTTTCAGATTGTATAAAAGCCTGAATTGAAGGCATTGTTGACACTAACCGTCGTAATCAAAGCTAGTTCAAGTGATGAGAAATACTGAACTGAAAGAATATAAAAGCTCATGAAAAATAATTTGAATTACGCAGTACAAATTAAAGCGTTGGAAAAGAGAGAAATCGAATGTAATACAAAATCAAACGTAAAATTATTACGCTGTGTGGAAGGACTTTTTATGCATGAGCGCTTAGAATAGTGATTTTCGGTTATAGGGTTGAGAAATTGCTCTCCAGCCCAAAGGGGCTCGAAAATTTAAAACTCTTTGTTCCAGACTTCCTTACAGATAGACCTTCTATCCTTCTATTATTGAAGGATTTCAACCAATGCAATTTGCAATCTGAACAATGCATATATATTTTTAAAAACTACGTTACAAAAAATCTGCGCAGAAGGAAAACAATCCAAAATGGACATCTCTTTCATTCAGCATGACCAGGACGATCACACTTGAAGATTTGTGGAGAAGAAGCAAACGCTGCAAAAGCAATACTGGCTACCTCAAAACCTCGGCCTCAACCTGCGAGTTCAATTTTGGAGAAGCTAGAATACTAAATTCGTTTTCCACTGAGAAATCCCTCCCATAAAAGCTCTGTGGTAAAGTATTCAGTCGAAGAAAATGGAGCTAAATCCCAATAGAAGTGTATGGGAAATTGGATGAAAGCAGTCTCTTCTAGCAAAAATGTCCCAACATAGGAAATAAATTCAATTTTCTTTTGTGACCACTTGTATCCGCTTCCTGTTGAGATTGTCGGGTTTTTTCCTCAGGCAAAATTTTGCTACTTAAAACATTTCCTTTTTCTTTTAGCTGTGTCGGTGGATTTTGAAATACATTTTTCCCGATAAAAAATGGGCTTTGAATTTTTGTATGCTTTTAGTTATGTCAAATAATGAGATGAATGTGGCCGCTTGCGTCCGGTTCCTTTTTCTAGCAAAACTTGACTACTCAAAATATTCCATTTTTCTTTTAGGTATTTTGGTGACCTGTGCGACATTTCTTTTTTCAATAGAAATCTGGTTTTAAATGCGATCAATATCTTGGATGAGTTAAAAAAAGATATAAAATACTGCTGAAAGCATTTTTAACCTTGAAGGGCACGAATATAAAGACCGAAAAAAATCCCTACCCATCGTGTTACAAAATATCTAACTATCACTCAAGAATTCATGAAATCGTCGCTTAACAAGAAACACTACCTATCTCAATTTTTTTTAATTTTAAAGAGGAAGAAAATGCTCAATTTTTCACAACCAATAACGGATATTTCTGAATTTTTTAACATCTGATATAAACATAAGACTGTATGTTCCAACTAGAGGTGAAAAAAATTCAGAAATATTCGTTATTGGTTGCGAAAAATTGAGTATTTGCTTTCTCTTTGAAATTTCAAAAAATTGAGATAGGTGGTGTTGCTTGTTAAGAGACGAAATAAAAGCTTTTAATAGTTATTTTGAATTCATATTTTCGAACCTAGATAATTAGATGCACGAATAAATTTCCTTGGGTATTGCAATATGTGATAAAAACTTTCAAGTTGAATGAAAAATGAATTTTTTAAAAATAATTCAAAAAAATTCTAAAAATCATTAATAAAGCTTATTTATTTTTAAAAAATGTATGTATAAAAGAAATAAAGTAGCCAGTACAAGTCAAAAAATATTGCATAAAAACTGTCTGTTATTCAAAATTATCTGATACTTGCTGATAAATTAAATGAATTTTAACGTAACTATCATATAATATTATTCGTTATTTACAAAAACACATGATATAAAAATTGAAGTACTTTTCGGATTAGAAACTTTGCTTGCTTTTTCTTCATGAAATAAATAAGAATATTTCGTGGGAGGGGAGGGGTTGCTTGTTTTTCGCCATAATATGAACAACGAAATTTTTGACGAATCAGAAACGTTGCTTCCTTATATCTCTTGAAAATAGTAGGAATATTATGAGTGTAAATACAAAATGAAAGTAATGGTTTTAAAATTTAGATAAAATAAATTTACTGTAAGCACATTTGTTAAATTTCAAAGTTTCAGCATTCATGAAACCATACATCGAATCTATATGCATGTTATATCTGAATTCGTGTGTAGTCTGCATTATCAGACGATCATTTTTGCACTACATTTAGTACATATTAAATGATGACAAATACAGTTAACACGTTCAGAGTTTCAGTACAAACACTTGCTTTCTCAGAAAACGACTTTCTAAAATACACAAGCTTATTGTTATTTAATTCAAGATTATTTGTGTTTTTGGTTAATTTCCTTACAGGCAGAACGAAAGCCTTATAGCTTAGCAAACCTAGAAGCTGATGTAAAGCTATTAAAGCGCTGAAGCTTCAAGTTATTTTATTTACGTTATACTTGCCTTAAGGAATGTGAAATATTATCGTCATCCCCAGAACTCTTTGACACTTTTTTCCCATATCATTTCGACATCCTGTATTTTTCTGTCAAAAGACTGATAAACAGCCCCAAAAACTAGTGCTGTATAGCAGAAAGTGCACCGAAGATTTTTATTACACTTCTTTATGAATTATACACTGACCGTAGGTACAATATTATTGTAAAATTATTATTTGTTCAAGCAAATACTTTATGGTGGAATTCTTGTTTCAGCCGAAAATAAATTGATGACTTTAAAGTTAGCACTTCTCCATTGTTTGTATCATTTTAAAAGTCAATGATTCTGAGTAATTTCATCGTAAAAAGCACACATGAATCTAAATTACAATATTTAAATGTTAAATGAGACAACTTATTCAGGTAGTAAATAATTGTAAAATTACTTTTCGTAGGTTTTAATTTTCTCCAATGAAAAAAAATGATAAATACAAATATTCTTTTAAATCAAGACTTCTTTAACCTTTTGCACTTACAGCCCGCTTTCAGCCACAAAAATTCCACTACTCTAAGTATATATACAAGGTGATTCAAAAGTGTGTAGACAATTTTTAAGGTTAACTCAGGTATACAGAAACAAGTCATTTTTGCAATAGAACATGTGGTCGCAAACTCAAAAGGTGATCGCCACAGAGGACTCTTCGCCAATGAATTTAGTAAAAGAAAAGGTTACATCAGATAAAATATGCGACACTGGTTTCGTCGAATACAAGTGCTTGATAAGACAACAACACATTTAGATGAATATTTAAAGTAAGTGTTAAAAAGACTTGCCGTCCGAAGCGATACACGCTTCGCATGTTGTTATTCATGCAGCTGCATCGTTGTGTTATCGTTGTGTTTTTGTATTACATTAAACATCTATAGAGGGAAAAGTCGGGTAAGACGTTGAAGAGTCTAAGATGACGAATTGGATTTTTCTCGAAAATTACACTAGATGGCAGGCTCGATCCTGCACCATCAGAGACCTCTAGCGACCAGACACCCATCTCATGACAAAAGATTCCATCCCGTCATTTGTGTGATTCATAATACCTGGAAATGTGTTTTAGAGTTGTTACGATGTAAATTTTGGTTAGGGATAGTGTTCACAATGTAAGAATTTTTTATTTATACATGTCATATTCGCAAAGTGCTAGTTAAAAGCTGTTGAATGATGTATTATTTTAATTTTTATAATGAGCTGATGCCCTTCAATGTTTTTTCGAAATAAAAATGGCGATGCCGGGTAAGATGACGAATTGGGTGGAAGGTAAGATGACGAACCCCTCCACGCTGATTCAGGAGCATTTCTTGCTACCTGAATGCCACCTGCCCTTCCTGCCACTCACTGGCACTCCAGGCGAAAATGAGAATCTTGTTAAAAAGGAGATAGAGGAAGAAGAAGACAAACAGAAACTTTGACAGCTGAACAAGGTTGAATTTAATAAGACTAAACGCAACAAACCTTCTAAAAATTCTACAAAAAAGAAGAAAGTAGCTAAGTAACACCTCGACTTCTAATGTTCTGAGTCTGAAGACTCATTCATTCATTTGAATTTTCTTACGTTGACGCTAATGACAATATGAACCCAGAGGTCCTCGATAATGAAGAATGCATTATCGAGGACCTCTGGGTTCATATTGTGAAGTATGTGTTCATATTGTGTGAGTAAGGAATCACGGAATTGGGATTCTAGTGTTTTATATGCAAGCTCTGGCCCCATTCACCCTGTACTGGCTAAGACAAAATCCAAGCCCATGGAGATGCGATTTTTGTAATTGATTTCATTTCTTAAGGTTTGAATCTCGAATTAATATATTAATTGCTATTAATATATTAATTAATATAAAATATCAGGGTCTGAATTTTTCGATTAAGCTTTTGCAGCAGCATCGATTCACTTTCAAGTTTATGCAAATTAGGTATTCGTCATCTTACCCGCACAGTCGGGTAAGATGACGAAATTGACTTCTTTTTCTAAAATGAAATTTTAGGGTCTTAAATTTGATCATAAAATTTTTTAAAAAATATCACTTTAAAATAAAGAGTTGAAACAGATTTTGGCGAAAAAATAATCCTCCAGCAACGAATATTGAGGTCAGGAAAAATACCCAAAGCTTAAGGTTGCCATCTTACCCGACTTTCCCTTATATTTTATCTGGTTGCCCTTTTCTTTTACTAAATTAACTGTCAAAGAGCCCCCTGAAGCGGTCGCCCTTTGCATTTGCGAAATCATTTTCTATCATAAAAATGACTTGTTTCTTTGTACCTGATTTACCCTTAAAGATTTTCTGAGCCCTTCTGAATCACCCTGTATAAATAAGTATGGTAATAATATAAGTCAATGAAGTATTAATTTATTAATTAATTGATAAACAAATAGAAGTTTAATCAAATCTATTGTTCTGATAATTTTCCATTAAGCATTTCCAAGAACGCTTTATTTCTGGATTATTCTAGTCTCCTAATGATGAAGAATTCATTGGCGCTCCTTGTCAGTGTCTTTGTTGCCCCAGGACTCCTTATGTGACCTCGCTTGATATCGTGACCAGCTATTTAAGAAATCCTGATTTAAAGTCTTAGTTGTTCCCTTGCTTTTAGAGAACCATTCTTAACTACCAATGGAGATTTATTTCAAATATGTTTACTTTAGTAATCTCTTTGAAATTCTTTACGAATTAAGTTTCAAAATATGCCAAAAGAATGAATCATTTTAAACATTGTTTAGACTGAAGCCAGTTTCAAATTGTTTTTTCTATCCACTTTAATATCACATTTCAATACAATCCCTTTTAATATAATCTTTATTTTTCTAGCATATCATGAGAAATTTTAATTTTTTCTTGTTTTCAGCGCAGTATGGCTATATCTGTCTGTTTCATTCTTAAATCTTATGCGCCTATCAACCAACCTCAAGTATGAATGAGCCTGTTGTTCCCTTCTCTGTTTCCACTGCATATCGGAATAATTCTTACGCAATCTTGTATTTTTTTCCAGGTTCCCCGATGTGCCCAAGTTGAATGGCAGCAAACGAGAAAGTCCATCCGCACCCACCATTTCAAACATGCCCCACATCATCATCGAAGCCTCCCAGGAGATGACCGAATCTCCTCCCCCCTTCTTTTCGTCAGAAGGAACCTCCATCTCCCCAGCGGTGGCAGACGGAATCCCTGAAGATGATGGAGAGGATGATGACGATCAAGCACGCGAAGCGGAGGACGAGGAAGAAGACGAGTTTGAGGAGCACGTCACCCATTCTATTGTTCCTAGGCGACTCACCATTTCATCCGATTTGAACGTTTATTCCAACGACGGCATCGTTTCCCCGCCGACCAAAATGCCCATGGTGGCCGTGGTTCTTGCAGAGTCCTCATCTCCTCGGTTCTTTCATCAACAAGTTCGAAGGACCTCGATCAAAACATCAAGGGCCACTGGATTTGGATCCAGTGCCTCCTTGTCGGAAGGCAAGGGGAGCGATCCAGAAACTAGTGAAATGTACAAGGCATCACTAAAGAAGAAAATCAGGCTCAAAGGACGGTTGCCTTTAAGGCCCCACAGCCACTTAGCGGCCCGAGCTCTGCCATCAGACGCCGAAAGGCAAAAGAGGCGTCTTGCCAAGGCAAGGGAACGCAGGGCAACTCTCATTCTGGGGCTTATCATGGCTGCCTTCATTTTGGCCTGGCTGCCCTTCTTTGTCTTGTATGTTTTGGAGGCTCTGTGCTCTAGATGTCACATTGAACCCACTGGTTTTGCAACAGCCTTTTGGTTAGGTTACTGTAATTCTGCTTTAAACCCCATCATTTATACTATCTTCAACAGAGATTTTCGGAGAGCTTTCAAAAAAATTCTGTTGAAGTAAATGGAGACATTTGGAATTGTCTGCAAAAGTATCTACAAATACACTTTTTTAATGAAAAACAATTTTCTGCACTTTTAAATATGTTGTCTTCCACAAAACAGCTGCTAACAAAGTGCCTGTACATCCATCCTTTAACATCACTTCCCTTGATTTTTTGTAGAGTTATAAGTTATTTCACCATACTGGTTAACTTCATATTATTCTATACAGTACAAAATTCAGATGATATAAGGCTTAAGTATTGAGATTATCTGAAGGTTTTAGTTATTTGAGTAAAAGAAAGAAACATGACTTTACTTTCAAAGTCATGAAGAATACTTGCTGGTTCTAAATGCTCTTTTTACTTCATAAGTATTTTAATTTGAAATAAGCTGAAAATGTTTCCAAATTGTAAAATTTACTTTCCTTGCAATATAAGATAGACTAAAAACTCTCTTATGTTCAAAAAGGAAGGAAAATTAATGCAGCTTCTTTGTGCATGGAAATAAAACAGAGATCATTCGCATGCAATGAACAGCTTCAATGAAAAATAATGATTAATTATTTTTGAAGTGTTTCTCAAAAATAAATATAATATAAATTTTCCGAACTGCATATTTTTTTTTTAATATATTGCAGTGAGACTGGCATTTTACGTTTCGTAAACATTTTTTTTTACATATTTAGGAGGATTTTTCGTTTTTCTCTACTTTCAGTGATGAAAAATAAGATTTTCTTTTCAAAAAAATAAACCTCACATACTAACTTAATTCATCCGATATAAATTTGTAGATCTTAATAATTTCATTTAAAGTGCTTATTTTAATTGTTATTTCTGTCATAGTTATTTATTCAGTTGAAATCACCGCTATATTTTTGCTCAGTAACGTTAGAAATAATACAATAACCGCATAAAAGAATGTTCCCGAGTAGTAAAATATAATTCATTCTTTATCATCTTTTAAGATTATTTTTATCATATGTTAATTCAAAACGTTACTATAAAGTTTTTATTTTTCTTAAACTAAAATGTTTATCATAATGGTCAGCCATTTTTTTCTCTAAAAATAATAAAATTCTCTAACTACATCGTACTTTGAAATTGATCTTCAGTTGTAGTGATGAATTGGTTGCCTCTAAAATAACATCAAAGCAAAGTACTTAACATTTAAAAACTATTTCAATAAGTTACCGCATGAGTTATTTCTTCCAAAACTCCAAATTTTTTTAATATTGCAATTTTGTAAATATTGTAATTACATGGTCTAAATCTTATTTTACTGTGCATTCGAAAAATATAGACAATGAAGTCCGAAACGTATATAAATCTTGTTCCATTGTGTTTTTCGGCAAACAAAATAATAAATGTTTGTAATTTTAATTTTTTTTATTAAAGTCTCTGAGTAAAATGTTGATTCCCGGCACTTATTATTTCAACAGCACCTAAATATATATCAAAAATCAATTCATAACATCAATGTTTACAGAATAAGTGTGTTTCGAACTGACTTTATTGGAATGGAAATTAGAATTTAAGGAATATAAAATTAATATATGTTGTTTCGAGGTACTGCTTTAGGTCTTGCATGTAAATTCGATGGAATAAATGCAAATATTGTAATAATAACATTTAATTTTTAGCCAAATGGAATGAGTCAGGGGTTTCTCAGTTTGCGTTGCATAATTTAACTGCATTATATTCACCGAATACTGAGCATTCATCAGTAAAACTGTTCCTCATGTTTTCTAGCTGGTAAAAAATCAATAGTCAAATTCCTCTTCCTTCTCTTATTCAGCAAAACTTTTTTCTCTTTCCATTGGCTCTTCTTTTATTTGTTTGGTTCATCATTTCTGACGTTCCTTTTCTTAGGAATGTTTAAGCTTTTTTATAAGTTCGCAAGCTCAATTTATTGACGGCAAAATATGTTATTTGTTCACAGAATTTTAAAAATTAAAAGTCAGAAGTTGACAAATTAATTGTTTGCGTCTTTTCATTTATTTTTGAAAAATAGAAAAATGGAAACAGTTATTATTTGTACGTAAAATAAAACTCGGTGCCGATAATAATGAAAAATTAACCACCCAATAGATTACAGGACGAGGCAGTTTTCACAAAATTTAACTGAAAAGAAACTCTTTGGCACTAAAACAAATATGCGCCATGAGAGTTCAAAAGTGATGAAATCTGTCCACAGCATTGTTGTTATTAGATTTGCTAAATTTTATGTCTGTGTTTACTGACTGATATATTTGAAAAATTATCAAAAATAAGCTTAAAATATTTTATTTATTTTGCTTTATTTGATTATAATTATTAAACACAAAGGGTAAACATTAGCATTTAGACCACACGAAATTTAAGATGCCGAGAAACACTTCATAGTTTTAACAGGTATAAGAATCAAATTTAATGTTCATTTCTACTACTGTTAATGCTAATTTTTAAGCAGTTAGGTTTCGATTTCCAAATACCGTCTATAAATTTCGTTCTTATGAAGTGAATTTAGATTGAAAAAAATATACATTTCGCAATGAAAAAAAGCCTTTGTTACATGTGTTATCAATACATTTTGCGCCCCACTTGTGACGTACTACGAAAAGGACCCACTTCTATATGACTTGCACAGAATATGATAATTGATAAACGAAATAATTTCTAAGCAATAAAGTTCTGAATGGAATTCCCGCTCTTTAACTAAAAATCAATCTTTCTGGATGAACATCAAATATTTTTGTGATGAATAACATTAGTTATCCATGAAGGGCAAATACTGAAAATTCCATTAACAAAAATTTACCCATAAACGTTATATTACTGCATGCATGGCGTCATTCATACATAAAGTGAGTTGTCAAAGCCAGGATTTTTTTTTCATGGTTTGTAAACAATTGTTCATATTTAAAATATAAAAAACGCATCCGAGTTTTTATGAATTTCTTACGGACCGATAAAAGATTTCGTAAAATTGAAAAAACAACAAGTGAAATACTATGTATGTCAAGATAATTCTTTGAGCATTAATTAATTGTAAAAACATATGGGGTTTTTAATTAGATGTTCTTAAACTCACAAATCGACAAAATTGCTGATCATTTCAAAATGCCAAGACTAGCACTTTTTCCCAATTTTATCCGGAAAGGGGTGACAGGCAATGGGTAAGATGAGGGCATTTCCAGAGTTTTTTTTAGGTTACGCTAAGTAAAATGCAAATATCTCCCCCTCCATTTCTCATTTCACCCCTATTTTAGTGAAATCAACTCCGCCTGGAGCATGCGCAAAAGCACGGAAAGTTTCGGAATCCGAGAATCATCGCTATATAGTTTTACCATGCTTTAAAAAAACAGTATACGAAAACACAATAAATAAGCATATGTCTCTGAATTACTTATCTGAATTTTCATAGACATTTCTTGATTTCGTAGTACCTAGATGTTCGTTCAGAGAACAATACCAATATTTTTCAAAAATCAGTCCTTGCCAGAAATGATAAAGTGGGATATTATATGAGTTTTTCTACATCAGGATGTATTTCAATAAATGACTAATGAAGGACGACGTTTAAATATTTTTAGATCAATTAAATATTAAATCCAAAAATTATCCAAACGTGAAGAAAAGCTCATTGTTATAAATAACTTAAAAAGTTCAGTTTTATATTTATGTGCTATTTGCTTTTATATTTATACGCAATCCGTTTCATTTATTTTGTTTCAATTCACTCATAATTAGGCATGTATTGATTTTTTTTTCAATTGCTCATGTACAATGCAAAATTTAGTTTTCAGAAAAAATTCAATTTATAAAAATGCACCAACATTTCAATCTGATATAGTTGTTTAAATTTATGTGCTGCATTATTAAATCTAGCAATACGCTTTAATCAAATTGAAATATCAGTTTGGGATGTCTTTCTAACCAGTAATAGAACATTAAATTCAGCAATTAACAAGTTATATGCACTTGTAATTTCGAAACTATCCTCTTTAGCCTTAGTTGTTATTTGAATCAGGGGAGAGGTTTAGTTATTTAGATGGCTTCATACAGATGTATTGAGCTTAAAGCACATCCAAATTTAAAATTCTGATCTTCCTCATTCCAGAAGAAACGTGTTGGTTGCTTCATTATGTTCCGAAAACCAAAATTCAAAGTGAAAGCTAAAAAAAAAGGTTTCTTGATAGATAAAGATGAAAGATTTAATTCATAATTTTAAACGAATGATAAAGTAAAAATCTCGATATATAATGCACATTAAGTCAAGAAAGTCATTAGATCCGAGATGTTTACCGATATTGTAGCTATCCGTTATAACCTGTATTAGACAACAGTCATCTTTTACACTTTATTTTTACTTGACATTCAATCTTTGCTTGCTTGATAAGGTCTTTATGTTTAATCAGCTATTAAAAGGTATCCGAAATCAGATTTATTTCAAAGCATCTTGACAATAAGAATAAAGAGAGGAGGTTTAAAATTCCAATTTTACATCAGTGAGTGATAGTTCAGTGAAACCACTTATAATTTCTACATTATATGATGGAGATCTTTAGTCCCACGAAAAATTACCCATACGTAACTGATTATGTCACCTGATATAAGCCATTTACAACAGATTAGAGTCGTTTAAATAAAATTTATTAGTAATTAATCTCTGAAGGAGCAGAAAATGCAAGGTCAGAATTCGATGTCCAAAAATAACATATGAGAAAACAACAAAGACAAATAATTTCAATCTGTTATTGTGAAGACATGCAATCGATAAAGACACATATGTTATGAAGTAACGAAAGTACAAAATATCCCACCACACAGAAAGAGTGCATTTAAAGAAGTGTGCGTCATGGTTACACATAACTATCGTAATATTAGAAGTTCAATATTTCCACCTCTATTTTAAATACCAAGAGATCTTTTATTTTCTTAGGGTCCAATGCATAAATCTTTTTAAAAAATTTATTGCAATATTTTTGGCTATAGACTACCTTAATACATTTCGGTAGAAAGTTAAAGAGATGGAAAAAAAACGTTGGCACAGTGAATTATTCTGATTTGTAATAAAAAAGTCTATAAAAGTAACATAGTCCAACTTTAGCCAGTCAATAGCAAAGGGATGCATTTGTCTCTTCTAATGTTTTAGAGATTAAATTTGAATTTAAGTTAGCAGATACAAATTATAATGTGAATATTGAGACTGAAAATTATGAACCAACTGCTTGTGTGTGCTAGCGGGAGATTCATGTCTCAAGCAGAAATATTTATTGTGCCGTATCTATACCAGTCTAATCTACCAAAAATAGCAACAATTATCATTATAATGGACTTTTTATGTAGAGAAAAAGGAAAGTTTATTTATGTGATTTCAAAAGTTAGAATAAGCTTTGAATGGGTTAAGATCCCAATCGTAAGTAATATTCCAAGAGATGCCCCAGTAATTAAATAAAGAATATAGATGAAAGAAGAGAGAGAAAGTCTCATAGCCAGAGAATTATTGTTATTTAGGTATTTTAAATATGAAGGACTTCAGAAAGTAAAAAAGCACATTCGACTTTTCAAAACAAGATGATGAAATCACAGATCTTTCGAACTGTGATTCTTTATATTAATTTTTTTTCTGACAAGTGAAAAAAAAATTAGGAAAAAAGGAAACTAACACCGAACAATTCACAGTTCTCCAACAAATGCCGTAAATTATGCAAATTTGATTAGCATTGTACGTAGTTTGATTAGCATTGCGTGCACCCTAAGGTCTTATTTTTTTCCAAACTTCGCTACACTTGGTTTCGTATTGTTAGAATTCACATTAGAAACACCAGAAAATATCTTTGTTACTGTTTTTATTTATCAAATATTTGTCAGAAGTTAGTGGAGAAATCAGGATGGATTGATTGAGGTATGAAATTTCAGAAAGTTCTTTTTTTCTATGCATCCTTCTCAGTTTGTTGGAAATCCAAAATAAGTTTCCAACCTTTGAAAGAGGAGAACTCAGTTTCAGTTTTTTTCCCTTTATTTGCATTTTTTAAACTTATTTATTTATTTTGGCGCTGAAACCTTTTGATCGTAATTCATTAGATAATACTCGAATAAAGCAGTTTCAAATAATGACAGTTTTAGTCCATAAAATCCCCCTACTGCTATAAATTCGTTTTTGCTCGTAATATTTTAAAGAAATTTCAACAGAAAGGTCCGCAATCGATATTTACCCTTAAATCTCCATATGAATACACTAACAATACAGATTTTTATGGGAATTTTTGCTTGATTTTTTCATGCTGCTAACCTCGTTTTATATATCTCAGGTTGAAATTTGACATTCAATATGAAGCAGAAACAACGCTGGTTCCCTATAAACGCCATTTTCTTTTATCTTACGAAGAAAATGCAATGTGCTTTCAGAAAGTTGGTTTCGATAGCATTTACGCAACCCTTTGCCCTTTGGTATCACTTCTAGTCATTAACAGTAAAACTAGTGATTAATAGTAATCAAGTGATTCTTCTTTATTCATTGGAAAACGTGAGAAGCTTACACAAGATTCCAGAAATTTGAGATAATGAAGTTCTTAGAGTAGCACTAAGCTCATGAACTTTGCTTCAGAGTTATGAACCAGTACTGTCTGGAGCTTTGTAAATCATGAGAATTATTAAAAAGTATTTAATTTTAAGTATATTCTTCATTGTAAAACAAGCTTGTTTAAAATTTTTAAGTGAATATACCTATCTGTAGAAACACGTTCATCAAGTAAAATGGCATCATGAAAATACCACTAATTTTGACTTCCTTTTAATTTTGAAGATCTAAAGTTTGTGAGGTTGGAACCTGACTACTCCAGAACAGTTTTTTTTTAACATTTGTTACTGTGATACAGAACAGAGAAAAAAAAGAGGCGAAACTCTTGTACTGAAGTCGTTGGACAAAAATTTGTACGCTTCGTAGTAAAGAGGTTACTTTCATAAATGCTGCAGAAACATTTCAATTTGTTATAAGTTTTCTGAACCCATAAGAAATTTTACATAATAGCTGGCCTTGTTTCAGATTCTAACACCTTCACAGATACAACGTAAAACTTTGTTTTGTATTTTTAGGGTAATTTAGGATAATTTATGTTTTTTTGTACTATATTTTGTTTTAGCTAATAAATCTCGATAATAATATGTTTGTTTTAGCTAATAAATCACCAAATGTTTAAAATTTTTCCCAAATATAAAACAGATTAATGCTTGCTTGAATTCCAAACATATATGAAACCGATTTTCTAATCAGTTTAGAACTAGCAATATTATGAAATAAAATGTTCATATCATTACTTGAATTAATGAAGCAAGAATAAAGCAATGTCATCATTTCCTTTATCTATACTCTTTCTGTAGACTTCTTTAATTTTTCTTAGATAATTAGCTCAATGGAAAAGAAACAAATCTTGACATCACATCTCAGTATATGAACAAATAGATGTTAATGCTTAGTAGAAATAGAATCTAATTTTAACATCACAAACTCAAAATGAATAATGTCCTCTCTGAAAGCAAGCGTTTTCAATAAAATGAAAATAAGAATTTAATAACTAAAAAAAATCTCTTTTCTATTTCTATTTCTAATCCTTTGGGAAAGTTCTAATCCCCCTACAACTGAGAATCACAACTCTATTCCATTTGGTTTCTTACAGTATTATTATAAAGTTTTGCTGATAAAATTTGAAATCATTTCTTTGGTACTTAAAACAATTTGAAGAGTTCCGTTTTTTCTGAAAGTAAGGAGAGCATCAAAGGCATAAATTAATGGTTCATTTGTTCCAATTAGTTGTTTCCTTTACACTTGTAAGGTTTGCAGATAAAGCATCTCCTTGCTCAGCTACTTTATTCGGTGACTTTTAAGCTGAAAATGTAGTTCAAATGAAATAAACTTAACTCGTTATATTTCTAAAAATAGCTTTAAAAAATTTAATATCATCAGGAATCATCAAAATCCTGAAGTCTATAACAAGATTAAATTCATTTAATGTTCTTTTTATAACCCCGTCTTCCCTCACTGCAGACGTTTTCCCACAAATGGAAAACATTTCTTAGAACTAAATAACAACTAATGCTTTTTATTTAGTACGTAGTAATACCAAAATAAAATATCAAATTCATTCCTTTTAATATAATTTTGACTTCCATATGGCGTTTAAAATAAATAATGTTACCTTGTGAAGTACAACTGTACGTACCGTTAAATCTGTATCATTTTTAGACCTTAAAATTCATGATTATGTATCATGCCAAGATCTTTCAGTGATAAATAACGATATTAATCCAACGAATTAATTCTATGCTTTAATTTAAAGGTTGAACAATTACTTGGATGAAGTTTATAATATTGTGGCAAAATTCACGAAGTTTAAAAAAGCAAACCTATTATTTAATGAAATTACTTTAAATGAATTGAATGGTATTTCATCTGGAATATAGCCCTTAATAAAAGGCGTGTAAAGTAATTTTGAAGGTATTCCTGATATTTTTGTTAAAAGTAAAATTCTGAAGTCAGATCAATAATAATCATTGCACTAGTAATAATATTACATAAGAGGTGCCTTACACTTATGTACGTACTCTTCAAGTATAATTTAGAATAGCATAAATAATTTATGTCTTTTCCAGAGGAATGTATCTAAAAATGAAATTAACTGATTTATCCTTTCATATAGTACAGTCGATTCAATGAAAAATATAAGATTATTATTCGGTTTCTTTTGTAGATATTAAATGCATTGTTTTTACAATTCAATTCATTGTAAAATTTTCTCAGTAATATTGAAAGTATTTTTTTAATTTTCTGATTAATACTTGCCATGGTAATTATTACTTACACGTATCTGATTATTACTTACATGTAATTTGAAGTTTACGTGTCTTGTGTTCCTTTTCTGACAATTTTCAGCACTAGTTTAGTCTGCGTTATCTTCAATGGGAGAAAATATTTCTATGCTCCAGTAAATATTTGTGAAATAAATACGCGCTCTCTTCTTTCTAGAAATGGCAACTGCACATCTGAAATACATACACACCGATTTCAAAGTTTGTTAATATAGTGCACATTCCTTGCTTGTGATAGAAATTGATAATGTATGCTAAAGAAACATTTGAAAGAAAATTTCATGTGTCTTGAATGGAGACACAGTATTGCAGCAATATGTAAATGTGTTGAATATTTTTGTCCAAAATACATTGTTTGATAAATATCCATTCAAAAGAGTCATCGCTTTTGAAGGGCACTTTTAATCAATCATGTATTTTTAATGTGCAAAAATAGTCCAAAAACAAAAAGTGCACAATATTTTACCAATATAAAAGGCTACTCCTTTTCAAAATGTTTATATTAATGTATGTATATTATATAACTGGAGAATCCTTATTATTTTGTAACCGTTGTGAAGGAAATTGCACTCAACTATAGACAACGAAACCAATTCAATTGTTAACAAGTACGATGTTAAAATTGTGCAATACTGTTGATTGCAAATATGTTGATATGTAAACCAAAAAATTTGTGAAATATGTAGTTTGCACTGTTTGTCTTTCTATATATGAAAAATATTTAAATTGAATCTTTCTCGCATCTGGATTATTGCTTTTTTTCTATTTCAACCAGCAAGCTGATATGTTTTTCTGCATAATAATGTTTTGTTCCAAACATGACCATATATATTCTGACTAAGAGAACTTCAGGGCAACAATGCATTTAATTAATATAATACCAAAGCTTCATTAGTGTATTTGTTTCCTCGGAAACTCTGGCAGCTAAGCGACTTGACTGTATTCATCCAAATATTCTTTCATGTTTATCACTTCAACTATTTCCACACTTCTGATACGTCAGATAATGTTTGTGTGCACGCCTATTACAGATTTACCAACTATTCGTATTTCAACTTAGCACATTTCAAGATTCTACCCTCGCCATATTTTAAGACGAACTAGAAACGAATTTTATGGATATATTGTTCCTTGAGGTTGTATTATGAACTGTAAGGAACATATCAAAGCGCTTGGCACTGAAACAATAAAATCTGACTTTTTACACAAAGATATGAGCATTCTTTGGAATACGTGGGGAAACGTTTTATCACTATTATTTTGAATTACGGGCATCAAGAAAGACTTGAACGCATTACCTCCTCATAAAAAGTATCATTTTTACACAACCTTATCACAATTATTTCTACAAAAGTTTATTATGGAAACTGAGATTCTGTTAAATGAGATTTAAAAAATAATTCGGAAGAAAAATTCTGAAAATATAGTACTAAAATGTTTCTTCCTGTTAAAGTTACAATTGTAAAGGTAATGTGACGAACAGCCCGCGAATCAAAGAAAACCTTTATTAGAATAGACAGCAGTTACAAAACACCAGCGAAGAAGAAGCACACACGGACATGCACCTAGAAATAAATTAAAAGATCTAATTAGATATGCGCTGCAAAAACCTAAATATCGCACAGAGACAAATAAAACTGAAATGGCTATGATATTACACAATAAATTCGCTTACTCATGTATCATAACCAGAGGCGTGGCTAGGGTGAGTGGAGACCGGGTCTTGATGTAATTTTTTTCGCCCTCCCCCTTCATCATTAGTGGCTTAACTTTTGTAAACGGCACAGAAAAAATGACGGGAAATGGTATTAATTTTAATCTCTCTCATCATATTTTGCTTTAAAAATGCCATAAACGCAGTAATATTTTGACTCCATAGCGCCCCCTAAAACTGGCGCCCGGGCATCAATACCCCCTCTTGCTCCCGGTCGCTGCGTCACTTACCATAGCAACAAGCGATTCAAAACTTACTAATCTATACATAATAGAGTTCCAATAAAATTAACTAAAAACGCATTAAAGGAATACGTTATTCGTACAGAACAAACGCTAGATAATTCTAATGAGAATATCAATGGTTTAAGAAAAATTAAAGGCGTTGAAAATTTAATAGTGACAACCACACAAATGCAGGCGATACGGAAACAAGCTCTACTCAACACTGGTACTATATCTAAGGGCTATAAACGTTTCGAGTTAATAACACTGTTGTATAGGCTGTAATTATATGGTTGACACTAATAAATTTCCAACCGTCGTACATTTCCCCGTCTTATGAAAATGGAAAAACATTTTTTTATATTTTTTAAGCTAATATTACGTTATTTTTCCTCCACTTTTAAGTAGCCAATAATGCATCAAAGTAAAAATCAACGTTTGACTTTCAAGTAAGTTATTGAACTTCAATTTTAAAAAGCCTACCACATCTCGATCATACTGAGAGACGCCTGAAAATTAACCTCACTTCCTCATGAAAAAAGGTCTATTTGTTACTTTTGACCCGAAACTGTATAAAAGATAGGAAGATTCTGCAAAATCTGCAGAATATGGAATTAAAAATCGAAGTTATGATACTGAATGCAGTTGAATCTCCATTTAAAAGAACACTGCTCTCATTGAAATATAAAGCTTCCAGTTATCTTCCTAATTATGTACTTACAAGATACTATAAAAAGGAATGCCTAGTCAGCGTGCGCGCGCACCTAAAATTTCATTGTTGAACTAGTGGACATAAAAATCTATTATCAGTTAAATGTAAAACAAAGATTAAGAAAATACTGTTTTAAGAAATAAATTTTTGGGAAAATTAATACGATTTCTACATATAAAAATATAAAACTATTTATGCAATAGACCTGTCAAATCCTGAAAAAATAGTGAAGTTGTGAAAAAATATTTATCATAAAATCAGCTTTTCCATGAACTTAGGCAAATAAAAATTATTTGAATCCAGGATTTTATCAAACTATTTTCTTGACTACAAATTGCCAATTCAACATTCCAATCCAACGATCCATTATCCGATCTTGAATGAAATTTATATACAATTCACACAAGCAAAGCAACATCTAAACTATTTAATACTTTTATAAATTTCTTTGATAAGAAAACTTAATTAGGTTTAGTGGCAAGGCCATTATTTACGGTCTTTACATAAGATATTTTCCACTTTTCAACTACGTCGTGTTTAATAAAAAGTTAATCCTGTTTAAGGCTGCTGTGCACACGCCACCTACAATTTCGGAATGTAATGTTATCCTATGGAGATTTATACTTACACCTTTTCTCGTTTTCTATTGCGTTTTTTTTGGATGCAATCAAGTGCATTCTATAGAAGAAATAAAAATACGGGTTCCTATAGAACGACTTTTTCCCCCGACTCCTTAAAGCATTTTTAAATATTTTTCAAAAGTTGCTAAACTTCAATTTCAGGTTTTAAACATTTTTAGAAAATTTTCAAGCATAGTTAAAATAAAAGTAACTTTGTAGAAACTTTCGTTTTAAAGTCCTCTTTCCGATGCATATTTTAATTTTTAAAAAAAAAAATGTATAAAAGCTGCATTTTTTTAAAAGAATCTGAAAAAAAATTGCGATTTCCCCCACTTTGCAAAACTCCTCCTCTTCGGCGGAAGGATACACATCTGAAGCCACACCCTCTCTTTTGGAGTGAAAAAGATTAATTGCGTGTTCTTATCTTTACTAGGGGGCTCTGCCCCCTGCTCGCTAAAGCTCGCCAACCCCCAGAAGGATTGCGTTGCAATCCTCCCAGATTTGCTACGCAAACCTTGCTCGCTTCGCTCGCTATAATAAAGACACTGTGTGTCCTAGAAGTTATTCTAAAATCTTCATATATATATATATGAATCAGCTTTATTTTGCTTCTGATGCTTTAACTTAAATCAGCACAGAATAAAATTTTTTAGCCTCAAAAAAGATATTTTTCTTCAAATAGAACTTACAAAGTAAAGCTGATTTCCTTTTAATGCTTTCACCTTAATAAAGAAGGAATAAAATTTTTTGGCCCTGAAAAGGACAGTTTTTTATATAGTGAAAGCATCAGGAACCTCCCTATAAACACAATTAAATATTTCACATTTTGGAGCTATCATAGAAACAGATTCAAAAGATCGTGCTCTACGAAAACATAAATTGTACGAAAACAGGTATATACATATTCAATACATTCATATATAAAATAATATACAACATTGAAGAATGTGCTCTACAAAAAAAAATGTATCAAAGCAGGTATATTCAATCCACTCAGATATAAAATAATATACAGCATTGAAACAAATTAAAAATGTAATGCAAAAAAATACACTTGACAAACAATCACAGAAAACTTCCTCATAAACACAGTTAAATATTCCACATTTTGGAGCTACCACAGAAACAGATTCTAAAGATCGTGCTCTACGAAAACAAAAATTGTACGAAAGCAGGTATATACATATTCAATACATTCATATATAAAATAATATACAACATTGAAGACTGTGCTCTACAAAAAATACACTTGACAAATAATCACAGAAAACTTCCTCCATAGAAAATACAGTTAAATATTCCCACATTTTGGAGCTATTGACAAGTTCTAAAGATAAGCTGCTTCTCGAAAACATAAATATTGTTTGCAAAACAGGTATATACATATTCCAATACACATTCATATATAAAATAATATAATTGACAGAATATTGCTCTACAAAAAAAATTGTCTCAAGCAGGATATGATCTCCATCAGATACTAACAATATACAACATTGAAACAAATTAAAAATGTACAAAAAAATACGCAGACAAACAATCATGAAAACTTCCCTCAAAACAGCAGTTCAAATATTTCACTTTTGAGCTATTACGCAGAGCAGTATTTCAAAGTCGTTGCTCTCGAAAAGCTTGTGTCGAAAACCGGGTATGATACATATTCACAATACATTCATATATAGAAATATACAACGATGAGACTGTACCGCTACAAAAGTTGTAAATCAATGAGGTGATAATTGAATACTTCAGATATAAATATATAATACATGGAAACAAATTAAAAGTAATATACAAAAAAATACACTGACGAAAACAATCACAGAAAACTTCCTCATAAACACAGTTAAATATTCACATTTTGTGAATTACCACAGAAAGTATTCAAAGATCAATATGCTACTGAAAACATAATGGTGTACACTTAGGTATATAAATCAATACATTCATATTTAAAATAATATACAACATTGAGAGACTGTAGTCACCACAAAAAAAAATTATATCAAGAAGTTATATTCAAATCTACTCAGATATAAATAATATACAACATTGAAACAAATTAAAAAGCAACTGTCAAGAAGAAAATACACTGACAATCAATCACAGAAAACTTCCTCATAAACAGTTCAGACTAAATACCTACATTTTATGGACTTCTAGCAAACATGTATTCAAGATCGTGCTCTAACGAAAACATAAAGTACAAAGCAGGTACTCATATCAATTACATTATATAACAAATAATACACACATTAAAGACTGTGCATACTAAAAAAAAAATTTATCAAAGCAGTATTATCCACTCAGAATATAAAAATAATACAACATTTTGAAAACAAATTAAATATGTATATGAAAAACATCTGACAACAATCACAGAAAAGCTTCCCATAAACCGACAAAGTTTATCTACATTTTGAGTACCATAGAAACAGATTAAGATCGTGCTCTTGATAAGCCAATATAGAGGTTGTCCATGACTAAAACTCTGTTGAGCACCAGACATATCTTTCAAAAGTTTGGCCTTGCGACGACATCAATTTGTCATGGGAAAGGCTAAACAGGGAAATTACATACGTTTTAAATTTTGGAGGCATGTGGATGGAGATCAAAGGATTCGGGGAATGATGTCTCTGTACCCATCAATGGATTTTGCTTGAATAATGTTTTGCTGCAATTTTTGCTTGATAGGTAGGCGTGTACAACCTGTAATCCTTTAGAGGGAGCTAAATTTCTCTCAACTTATTTACGAAACTATTTTTCAGCTTTAACTCTCATGTAAGGCAAACCTGTTGTTGTCAAAAGAATTTAAAATTCTTCAGGAAATATCCAATTCTGATGCCGGATCTCACTCCTTGATCATGCTGCTTTATAAACAGTTTCATTTCCTGGCATAGAATTCCTTTACTTATTGTTGATTTCCATGGATCGCTCATTATTAACAGTAAGGATAGCTCGACCTTTAAGCTCCTGTGGGGTCACACTGGAAAAATCTATATCACTGTACAATTGATGTATAGGGTCTTGTATTGAAGGGTAGCATTGCAAAGGCAACTGAATCGTTGAGCCACTTTTTTTCTCTCCAATGTCCAACAACCAAGCACCAAAATCCCTTTCAGATTCAAGGACACGCATATTTTTTGTCAGATATATAACTTACGAAATTTCAACCAAAGAGCGTGTTTTTTTAAGGAGCTGGCAACAGTTAATGTTCTTGAACCTCTTAAAATTACTGGAAGAACTTGGCAAAAATCTCCACCCAGTAGAATGACTTTGCCCCCAAACGGTTCTTTACATTTTGTGAGATCTTGTAAAAGTCTATCAATAGCTAAGAAAGCATGAACATGTGTCATGGGTGCTTCATCCCACACAATTAATTTTGTTTTCAATAGCATGTCAGCTTCTTTTGTATTAGGCTTCAGATTGCAAGTAGATGTTGCATTTAAATCAATTGGAATTTTAAAAACAGAATGGGCTGTTCTCCCCCCTATTAATAGAGTTGCAGCAATACCTGTAGATGCAACAGGAATAACATCATCACCTCTACCACGTATTGTGTGAAGCAAAGTTGAATAAACAAAAGTTTTTCCTGTCCCAGCAGGACCATCTAAAAAATAACACTTGGGTGTATATGCAGCGTTGTTGTACACTGCACTTAATAAGATTTCCACAACATTCCGCTGTTCACTATTTAACTGCATAGTATAACTATTAGCTTTAGCCTGCTCTTCCACAACATCAAAGTTCGCTCTCTCCAAAACACTTGCAGGCAAATCTACAGTTGGTAGATGCAGTTTTTGGAGACTTAAATTGTAGGATGTAAGCAGTTCCTCAATATCTGCAAGTGCATAGTGAGGTCCAGTCTGCTCAGAATAACGATGAGCACTAACACTTAATAACACTTTGTGAAGACAAAGTCCTCACAAAGTGAAACTTGATGCTGCACCCATAAATCTGGAACATCCTCCACTTCTCCAAAGCCACAAATCATTGCGAACAGCATGCGCAACTGTCTCGGAGATTGAAATTGTGCAGCTTCATTCAAAGCATCATGCCACTGCTGGTCACCTCGAAGAAGTCCATACTCCTGACATGCTTGTTGAAATGTAATGCATCTTAATCCATTTACGGTCAAAATATCATCAAAACTAATGGCCCCAGACTTGCGCAGTAGTAGCAGCCGCAAATAGTACCTCTCAGTATCCAGTATACTAACTACTGGCAGTCTCCCAATAACATTTTGTCCACCACGTTGTCGCTTCTTCCAATTTGTGGTACTCTTATCAAACACATAATATTGTGGAATATCTGAGTAAGAAATGTTGTGAGCTGAAGGATCACTTTTGTTTAGTTCAAACCATGATGTTAGTGTTGTTTTTCTTAAAGCATCTCGTTCAATTGCTTGGGCTTCTTGACCGTCTTGGTACACAATCGGCTGTTGCTGTGGTAAATGCACAGCTAAGCGCACTACAGTGTGGGATTTATGCGACAAATTAAATACATTTAAACGCCACATGGCTTGAGGTGCACTAACATACCTACCTTCAACAAAACTTAAAATTTCATCATGATCCAGAGCACCTTCTTTTTGTATTTTGACCGAGGCTGCATCATGTCCTTTGTATACATATTTATATAAGTATTTGACACTTTTAACTGAGGCACAAACTTCAACATTAATATGCGCATTAAATTTTTTAAGCAACCAAGGATTATATGGGACAACCCATCTGTTATCGATGGAATATTTCCCTACCTGGACAGGTTCAGTGGCTCTTCTGCGATAAATAGGGTATCCATTAACATTTTCCTCTGTATCATCCTTGAATTGTTTCGGAAAACTTTTGCAGCACTGTCCATCTCTCATGCATGGAGAATTTATATTTATAGTTCCACATGGGCCATGTACCATGCATTTTGTCACAATTTGGAAGAGTCTAAGATCAGTGCAAGGATCTGGAAGTTCTGCACTCACAAACTTGTCAATGTCATCTTTAGTGCGAATTTTGCTTTCTGAATCTAATGTTAGAAGAATGTGGGCATGAGGCAAACCTCGCTTTTGGAATATCAATAACATAAATATAGGCTAAAACAGTTCCAAATATTCCATGCTTGCAAATATCTTCTAAAAGTTCTTTTAATTTCATATTAAATACACGTACAATAATATCATGTCGGTCTTCAGGACGTTGCACACCCTCCATGCTATTTAAAATTTCAGACCAAGATGGGTTGCAAGTAAATGTCAGAAAGAGATCTGGCTTACCAAACTTGCGTACCATAGCCATTGCATCTTGGTAATTCTGTTGCATATGACGTGGGCTCCCTTGGAAAGAAGATGGCAGTATTATAAGTTTTCCAGTGCGTATATTTTCATTATGTTCTCGACACTCTAAAGTATCTAAAAGCCCCCGATAAAGTTCAATTCGCAAATCTTTTTGATTTTGTCGCAAAAAATGTAAACGTGAGCCTTCGGTTTTAACATATGCATCAACAATATATTGCTCAAAAAGCTTACCACTATTGTGCAAAATACTGAAACCATTTCGCTGGGAAAGTCTGTATGCATAATATTGTAGTTGAGTGACACGGGTGCGCTTTGCTGTTCTCCTTTCTTCTACATGTTCCATTCCAGTGTTCCAACTACACTCGCCCCTTGGAAATAGCAAAGGATAGGTCATTGGATCACAGCATTGATTTAAAGGTGAAATGCTTTGGCATGTATTCCCAACTGGGTACACACAAATGTCTCGCTTGGCTGGGGGCTCTCCATTATCACCTACAAATATAGCTGCTACTTCAGTGCATAAAGTAGGAGCATTATAGCGCCGCATATCCAAATTTTTATCTTCCAAAAATACCATTGTCACTGATGTAGTTGGGTGCTCTTGTACCAATCGGTGCATTTGAAGATAAGACTGAACAAAGGGATTGATTTCCCTTAACATAAAATCAAGTTTTTCAAATACATGTTGCAAGCAATTTTGATTGTTACTCAAGCGTTTCTCTGTTGCCTCACTGGAGTCAAATATATAAAGTTGTCCGTAACTTTCTTTGTGTTGGTCACTTGCATACAGGGGGGAAACTCTGTGGTACACTTAACCATGTAACGGCCCAGTTCCACGTGGTGGTTTAATTTGTGCTCCCATCGAAGCGAATGCAAAGGCAGAATTGTATTCCCGAATTCGCTGTCGATAATTTTTAGCATCAGGTGAATTTTCAGTTAGAAATACTTTCAATAGTTCCGGTGCATCAGGAAAGGCCGGTAACTGAACCTTTCCATCATGGCAACATTTTGTATACTTATGGGCAGTATTTTTCTCTTCCTTCCAATAAACAGCCCCACAAAAACCGCACTGTTCGGACATAGTTCCACAATTATGCTCCTCAACATCGTTTCGAATACACACACGTTTTGGGCGACGGCGATTATCGGCTTCGTTTCGAATACGTCGCCTTATAGTGGATTCCTGAACTGTTTCCTGGCTCCGTTCAGTACGCCTTTGTTCATTTCGGATAATATATCCAACAGCACGACTTAAATTCATTATTTTTACAAATTTCCAACTACTAAAAATAGTTTTCAATAAACGTGATCACACGAAGCGACTACGGACTTTCCGCGGATGTAAACAAATCAAACTTGCGAGCTGTTGCCAAACGGCGATTAAGAAATTCGACCCTTTTTTGTCGCCACGTAAGAGAATTATATATATAGATTTTTTGTTTACTCTCTCATCTGTGCATTCATGTGTGTGCTAGCTTGTTAAAACAGGACCGACCTTACTAAATGCGGGGCCCAAAAGGAAACATTTGGGATAACCCTGATATATTTAAGTTTTAATAAATAACATATAAGTAAATAAACAATATGAAATTTTAATAAATAAAATAATATTTATTTTTTAAAAATTTTAATAAGTTTTAAATAATAACTTTACTAACTTAAAACTAAAATTTTATAAAATTCAAGAAATGATAAATTTTTTTATTGCTTTTATGATTGGATACATTACAGAGCAATTAAGTTCTATAGGAAATTAAGAGCCGAATACAGTTATTTATTCATGATCGCTGATGAACACAAAGCACTGACGTATTTAACTAATGGAAACACAGAAACCTATAAAGAAAACTACAATTTTTGCCTTCTGAAACAGTCAGCCGGCTCCAAGAAAAAATAGGTTTGTAAAAGAATTTAAAAGAGTGAAAAATTTCCTGTGGATAATATTTTGAAATCACAATTATACTCGATTTTAATAAGTTTGAGAACATTATACTCTTGAGTGGGCCCTATTTTGAGAAATTGGTCCAATCGGGAAAAGGCAGGCCCTGGTGTTAATATACAACACTTCTCACTCGTTATTTCTTTTATTTCATAAAAATTTTCTTGCTAAACTTTTTTTCATTATTATTGAGGAAAAAAAGTTCACTTATTATTTTGGACAATGAACGAAATTTTCTAATTGCATGCTTAATAAATATAAGAAATGCATTCGTATAATTTAACGAAAAATTTAATCAATATTTCTCTATGGCGTAATACTGTCTTCGAGCACTTCGAGTTTATTAAATGGTTTATTTCTTTTACTGTATTTAGTGCTGGGCGAAATCAAACGTAAGTATCTGTGTATATTTCAATTATTTAAAACATTCTTCATGGGTTCAGTGGCGTAAATAAGAGGGGGCGTATGGGGCGGATCGCCCCGGGTGGCACTCAGAAAGGGTGACAAAATTAGACCTGTAGTCACTAGTTCAATCATTGTATACATAAAAAATATCTATTGAGATTAAATAATATTTTTCGCCTTTTTTCGGTAAATTGCCAATATATAAAACAAAGATTGGTGGTGGACGCGCGATTTTGCAACCTACCTGCAGTCAAATGAAGAATTGTGTTATTATATAAAAAAAATTTTTCCTTGGAATATATATTTTTGTTTTTAAAGTTTATTTTACTTGTAAAAAGGGGCAGCATGTTACAACTTCGCTTCTTCTAAATACTTCGTTTAGATTATTTTAACTTCTCTTGCAAATAAATTGATCTGTCTGATTTCTGTAATAACATGTTAAATTGTCGCATGATATTTAGCGCATTATCGGGTCAAACAAAACTGACAGCAAATATTTCAATTATTTAAGAAATTCTTCATAGATATATTTATTTATACTGCATATATAAAAGTTTTATTTTGTGAAGAATTTGATAGTCACCAAAATAGTATTGTTTTTAATGTATATTTTATCGAAGTAAGTTATATATGTTGTTCAAATGGACCTGAATAGGATTAATTAGAATATATTTTTTTAATTCGCGGCTTCTTGTAAGCAGAAAAATTTTGCTAGTCCCTCTATGTTTGAAAAATATCCTCGTTTCTTCCTCTGTAACTAAATTCCACATAAAGTATAAATTCACAAGAAAAGATGATTGGAACTCTTGGTGCCATTTATTGTCTTTATTAGTTATCAGAAAATTTATTTTCACTAGTAGACCAGCAAAAGATTCTGCCTACCAAAGAAAAAACTATTTTAAGATATGCTTTAGTAGAAAAAAAAACGTCCCTGAAAAGGTTAATGTAAGTAAGGAAAATAATTTAAAGATAATAAGAAGTAAGAAAATTAATCTCTGCTTTCTCATATCCATTTATTAACAAAATAAAATAATTCAGAAATAATCACATAATTGAAGATTTTTTTAAAAAAAAATCAAAAACCAAGTGAAGTTTAAATTAGCATAAGTAATGTTATTTTGCTACTGATTTTTTATGCAAATAACTTGATATCCTTGATTCTCTCGTCAAAGTTCTTTTAAACTTCATGTTGAAATTGAATTTTTTGGATCCGGAATGATATAGACACTTTTTATTACTTTTTGCCGTGTTATCGCTTGGTTTCTTTTAAATTGCTAATTAGTGAAGTTTTGTGATTTGATTTTCTTTTGTAGATGAATGGGCCCTTAAATCTACATGTTTTAAAAGAATGCAAAGTTTCCATTTCATTTAGGTATGTCCGGATCATTTTAATTTAATTTTTGGCTATAAAATATATTACACAGTAAAATGTATCAACCACGCTTCAAATAAAAGAATTACTTCAACAGCAAAAATAATGTATGAAACGTGTTTCCCCATTTATAGATAAAGGAAGAATAAGCATTTATGAGAACGATCCTGATAAGTTTGTCTTTGAACTCATTGTAGTACGGTTTATTGAAACCTACATGGGGAAAGGGGGAAAATTTCAGCTGCGAATTTCGGTTCCTGGAATCGTAAGCCTTAGCAGAAAACGAGAAAGCTGCTAATCGACTATTTTTGAAAGAGGGATGACCAGTTAGTAGTACAGCAAAAGAGAGCTTCTGCCTACCAAAGAGAAAACTATTACAGATATGGTTTAGTTAGAAAACACCGCCCATAAAAAGTTTAATGTCAATGTAAGGAAAATATTTAACGCAGCCTAAAATCAAACAGAATTGTCTGCAAATATTTAAATTATTTAAGAAATTCTTGATAGGTATGTTTATTTATACTGCATAGTAACAGTTTTATTTTATGAAGAATTAATATTCACCAAATTAGTATCGCTGTTAGATGCAAATTTTTCCAAAGTAAGTAATATAAATTGTTTCAAATCGACCCAGGGTAGGATTAGGCCCTGTTTAAGAATTATAAAACAATATTAGAATTTATTATTCCCACCTAATTCGAGATATTAGGTCATTTAATTCAAATATGTAGCAAAAACCTTTTAAAAACGCTCTATAAATACACCAAAAATCTTTTTGTGTTGAATTTCAGTATGAAAACCAGTTTTTTTTTTTTTTTTTTCGTCTCAACAGATGTATATAAAAAAATTGCTGAAGATGCGCTATTTGAAATTATTTGTAAATATTATTTAACTAACGCACAGTCAGTGCCATTATTTAAAAAGTGCTATTTATTTTAAGATGTCAAGTTTTCTTGCGCTCATTTTTAATAACTAATTTTATTGTTTAATTATAAGAAATAAATCTGTACCAAATCTGCCCAATAATTAGCCAATAATGCTTTCGTTTAAAATGTAAAAGATTCATTGACTATCATGTCTCCTTCTTAGACAGGTTAAAAATTTTAAAACTAAAAAAAAAAAAAATAGAAAACTTGACCACTAATATAAGGTTATTTATTAAGCTTAAATGGAAACGTCCATGCAATTTTTAAAATTTTTTACATACTTTTGTAAAATAAAATTTTGTTTAGCTATTTGTACCTTTTTCATGAGAATGACACAAATACTGTCTTGCTGCTAATTCCAGCATTACAAGTTTATTAAGTGGTTTATTTCTTTTATTGTATTTAGTGTTGGGCGCAATCAAACATATTTATCTATGAATATTTCAACTATTCAAAGAATTCTTAATGGATATCTTTATTTATTTATTATTGTTACGTAGTACCAACTATAGTTTTTATTTTCATAAAAAAAATCCTAAATCAATTGTAGACACACCCACCCCCAAAAATAAGTAAAACCAGAGAGTATATTTGGAGTTTTTCTTGTAAATACTTTGTTTATAATAAAAGTGAGAGAATTAAATGTCACATCCTCAACTCTTCACATTCTTAGTAATCCTACGAGAAACGTTCGTGCGTCTATTAGATGAAATAGTATTAAATTAGTATCTTTTTTCACATACGGCAGATTTTATCGAAGTAAATGATATATTGTTTGAAATGATCTCGCGCGCGGCGTTAGGATTAATCGAAATATACATTTTCATTCTCTGCTTCTTGTATGCAGAATAATGTAGGCTTCCGTAATACTAAGAAGCCATTGACGTGTTCTCAAAATTCTTCGGGACGAATTCGAAATGTTCAAATATTACAATATTATATTCATGAAAACTTCATACAATTTTCTCAAATGTTATAAAAATCTTAGTTTTGGTTTCTGAATTGAGACAACCACAACCGCTTTCTTGCTTTTGAGAAAATAACAATTATCCGGCAATATTTTTAACAAGATATTTAGATCTAAAATAACAGTTTTCACAGATTTTGGAATCTTTTCGTCAAACGAATTGCAAACACCCCGTCTCGAAATTCATTCCATGTCCTCCACCTCTATTTGGAGCATAGAGTAAAGAGATTTCTAAGACTCTAAGATCTGGAGTGCAGGTTAACTAGCGGGTATCAGATTACCCTTATAAAGGAGTGAAGGGAGTCGTTGGGGGACAAGGCATGACCTTGTCCCCCTCCCCTCCGTTTCGCGACCGCAAAAAAATAATCCGTAGTCCGCGAGTTCGCTTCTAAGCTGTGTCAATTAAGATTTTAAGACCGCCTCTTCACCCCCGCCGTTAGAGGGCGCCATCATCGACACTGGTTTCTGGTTTAGGTACACGGCAGCCTTAAAACATTCTAATAAAACAAAGTATATTTTGAATTAAAATAATTATTTTAGGGCATCTAGAATAATAAATTAATAAAGCCGAATAGCAAAACCTTGCATCGTAAAACCCAAATTGCACCACAACCAATAACTTTTAAAGGAAATATACACCCTGCAATTACATTTACTGGTGTCAAAATATTAAGAGTAATTGAGACAAAATTGCAAATATCTGGTTTATAAATCAAGACTAAAAATCGTATACTCAGGTAGATTAAAAAAGAATGGGACAAGTTTTAAAAGGTGGTAAGTCACAGCAATACAAACATTTTATTTGCCTCTTGAAGGTCAGAAATGAAACGTGGACTTAGTGATAATCTGCTCATCGAGAAGATGTTTCGCAAACATAAAAGCGTCATTCTTGCTGTTATTTTTCGATTGAAGAAAAAAATCAGACATCCAGTGGTTTTGTACTGTAATTAGAGTCTGTAACAGTAAATAGAAGGTTCAGATTATAAAAATAATAAACTTATATATTAACACCTGTTTTGAAGCAAAACGAGGGCTATTGGCTATTTTGGGGCGAACCTCCTAATTTTGAACTATGGTCAGACGACGAGGACGGCGCCTGAGCCAGCATCCCTCGCTCTAAGCTTCCGCACCACGCCTGAGGGAGGACGTTTGAATGCTTCGTATTTAATGTGCACCAGGCCCACAAACACGACAGTTCTTTAATGAAATCGGTTTCGAACCTGCAGCCTTCCGACCCGAAACCGGGGCCTTACTACTAGGCCACCGTGACCTCCCATAAATGTTAAAAAGTGTGCGAATATTGTAAAGATCTATATCCATTTCATGAATTGATCTGCAAACGGCAGATCAGGCAGGCACGACCGTTTCCACAAAAAATGGTTTGCTGTACGCTAAACATTACTTATGATCAGGCCCGCCGAGAGATGGAAGCAGGAGGACTAAAATCGCCGGTCCCAGAGGGGACCTGCTATCAAGGGATAAGGAAAAATATTTTTTTTCTTATTTTCAAGTGCTTATTTTCATCCATGGCAATATAATAAATTTTTTCTCTGAATAGAAAGCTCACACATTCTCATTATATTAAAATAAATTACAAAAGGTGGCTGGAGGGCAGATTTTCGTGACTATACGTAACGTGATCAGCAGATGGAAGAAAGACTTCATCTGTTGAAGGCATAATTCGCAAAGGGAGGAAAGGGCGGAAGGAGGCCAGATTTCAGGTGATGAGACGCAGGGATGTCACCCTGTCTATTAATTGCTCAACTGCTACCATCTTATGATCGTTATTCAGTGAGTCTTGCTTGTTTACATTATGTAGGTATTTGTGTTTATGAGTGGGAGTCCGCATTTCAGCGCTTCGCCCCGGGCCCCAGATCGGCTATTGGTGACCCTGCATATGATGATATTGTAGGTTGTTCCTTAACTTTTGGAGGGAAATGAATACATTATTTGAATTTAATTTCTTTAATCTTTTCTTTAAGCGTGTCATTCAGTTCTTCCTTATCAGATTGTTTGCAATTTTTACAAATAGACCGATTGGAGCTATATCCGAATAAACGAGCATTTTTAATATATCTGCGGCAGGTTGGTCTTAAACGAAATAAACGGTTAAATAAACGGATTTGATTCTTTCTGGAAATACAAGAGCAGTGAATGCCAAAATCACTTGTAAGCCGTCTTATTTTCAGTTCCGTTTTTCATTATGATCCCTTTTATGTGAATGCCCTCTTGATATAGAAGACTTACAAAAATTTCCGATTTAGTCCCGTGTAATAATTTATGGAATGGCATCTTGGGAAGATACAGATTATAAATTTCAGGTGAAAAATAAACAAGTAAAAGGGATTTCTTTTACTAAACAAAATAATTTCAATCAAAAGGTTGCCTGATTTTTATTCTTTTAACTGTTTTAGGATTTTTACTTTTATTCTTAGGATCCTTTTAGGATCATTAAGCAACAATTCAGCGAACTGGCTTCCTCGATCTACCAAATCAGTCTTATTCTTGATTTACAAAAACCGCCGCGCATGGCCAAGAAGTGAATCATTAAGCATAGGAAGTTAGAACATAAACAAAAGGAAACAAAGAAAACCACTAGCAAATGCGTTGCGAAATGAAACCAAAAGACAGTACACATCGATTTCTTGGCCAAAAAATAAGGAAAAAGTGAAAAAAAACTGCATATATATGGAAATTTTAGAGAACATAATGACAACTATTGTTCACCTCCTATCAAACAAAAACAAGAACCAAATCTAAAGTTCTAATGAAATTCACTTTTTGTACCCCTAGTAAAGGCATCTTCAATCAAACAGGTTTTCCCACTTCCCTGTTAATGGTACCGTCACGTTCGGCAAACACGTTGGTGAGCAAGCTGCTAGTGTCGGTACGCAAACAAAGACGAAATAAAATAACCGCCAATAATGAATAATAATGAATGGCTCATCAGTGTTAAAAGAAATTATAACACTGATGAACCATTCATTAGAGTAAAAAATTAGCCACTCAAAATGTGAAAAATGTGTTCTAGACTAAGACAAAGTTTTTAAAAAAGGTGGGCAAAAGCAGATAAATGAGAGAAGGATCACCAAGGCAACTCCTGGCAAGACACCCCTATCTACCATAGATATTAAATCCCTTGGGAGGAAGACAGTTTCCCAAGTATCGTGGGATTAGAGCACCAGCAGTCGCCTGAAAATGGTAAGACCCTGAGGGGAATACCGATGATCTATTACACTTTAGGGAGAGTAAACTACTTGAGTAAACAGTTGCGTCAGAAAGACTAGAATAAACAGTAAATTATCCGCTTTGAAAGTCGAAAAAACGCGTTTTTCTATTTTATTATATACTGTCCTCAAGCCACGTAATAATGAAATGTTGATATCTTATCTCTCCATGGCATTCTATTTTCACTAATTCGATCTGTGAGTATGCTTATGAGTTATCATAATATGTCTTGAGAAACTACTTCTTTTAGAAGTGATAATTTTCATTAGTTGCTGATAATAAATTTAATCAGCGGTTTATTTTTGATAGTTTATCAATAATTAACGGTTGTTTGTCAAGTATTGCGTTTTATAAGAATTGAATTAAAATTGACAGAACTGAAATTTTATATGACATAAAAATTTTCTATAAACCAACCAATTTTACTAGCCTATAAGTTAACGAAAACAATACATATGAAAACTGTTCCTTAATATTTCAAAGAATTGCCTTTTATTCTAAGTTTTAAAAAAAGTACATAATAGCTAATTTCATATATTCTCCTATATCAATCAAGAATTATACTAAGACACTTAGAAAACTAGAAGTTTTTATATTCATATTTCATATCACAAAATTCGAAAGCATCTTTCACATACGAAAGATATTTTTCAATTTCATGAGTCATAAAAAGTTAGAATACTTATAATTCTTTTCCCATGGTACTTTTTGAAATAAGAAACCATCTACCAACGCTTGATATTCTGCTACTTATTCTGTTATTATTGTTTCTAACTCTTAAAAACAAGTGTGCAGACCATGAAAAGAATGAATGAAGAAAACACAAGAAACTGCTACTACAAACACACGCCGCGCCACTCTAAGGGGTGTAAAGCTGGACATTCACGATCAGACCTCTCGACTCAAATGGCGTGATAGCACTCCACACCATTCCAATTTTCAGCCCATCCATTTAGGTGGGTCATTCACGCAGGCTCCATGCAAATCACACTACCTGTCACTCCGATCCCCTAGGGGCACTGCGCCTACTCCTCCTCTTGCATTCAAAAGGGAACCCCCACCCTGCTTTCCCGAGAAAGCCTCACTGTCCCTCCCCCACGGGTCTATATTTGGTGGTTCTCACTTTTTTGAGAGCTTCGCTCACCCTCCTCCATGGTCGCATTTCAGGTTTTATGGCCCAACACTCCAAATGGATAACGAACGAAGATGAAAATCCAAACTTTCCACCGCACCATGCCGATTCTCATCGGATTTTCGCATTCACGCATGCTAGCCAAATCTTCTATAGACGACCCAGAAATTCCCCAGATCCAGACTCCCCGGTGCCAAGAAGCAGTGCCAAAAACAAGTCAGGGATCGGGCCTTGGCTAAATGGCAACGTTACTGGAATAGCCATATATATGGCCGCACAACATATGAAGCCATCCCAAAAGTCGGCAATAAGAACCACAACTGGCCACGAAAATTAAAACAATTTATAACTGGCCATGGCCCCTTCCCGGAATACCTGAAGCGCTTTGGACTGCACAATAATGACAGCTGAGTTTCTGGAGAAATTGGTTCCCCACTCCACTACGCAACGGAGTGCTACGTCATTGCTTCCCACCAAATCACAAAATCAACTGTAGCCAACACCCCGGCATGGTACAAATCTATAGTAGGCCACCCGGGATCTATTAGGAAAATTGTAACACTAAAGGATTTTCTAAGGGAGCGAGAAGAAGATTTAAAAGTACATGACGATTAATCACCTAACCTGAATAACTCCATCCACACCACCATCATGCTTATCACCATCTTATACAGCAACATTTCTCCTACCCTTCGAAAGCTTCCAGCAGCAACCATCCAGTACAATGCAATTGAATAATAATGTTAATTGAAGACATTCCCTTCTCTCTACAGCGGGACATCCCTTTCTTGCACATCCACTTGGAAACACATAGCTCATCAATTCTTCAACTTAGTTCAAAATTTAATTTTATTCTTTTTTTCTCTTCTATTCACCTTCCACTGTGTCTATCCACTCTATGTTCATTTGCAGTGTAAATATGTCATTCATGTTGCAAAAAAGTGAAATTCTTTTTCAGTTAGCTCAATGACCAAGGATAAATCAGCAGGGCCTGTTCCCCGTGTATGAGTTTCAAAGATGCTTTTAAATAAATTTCCTATGGTTGGGATGGGGCCCTATCTCCTGCGGATTGGACATTACTGCGGCTCGTTACCCATTGGACAGCGAGCCTTATGCCAGTTTCTAACCTCCTAAATTCATGGGCTGACTACCCATTCCTCTCCTCTTTTTGGCCTAATTATTCTTCAAACTGGCATTCTATGAAATAAATCTAATACCACCTCCACATAAACTCTAGGATTTGTTCATTTTTTTAGCCTTCTTCATTCAATTCATTCCCCCCTCCTCTCTTTTCTTGACTCCAAAGTCAGAGGGAGAAGGCTAGTTCAGAAGGCTCAGCCCCAGTGGGGCAGCAAGCTTGCAGTGGTTGCGTTGTTTGTGTCATTTTCTGTCCCACCCAACAAAACCGGTAAATCTTCCCTTCGGGCAGATAGACGCGGGGTTGAGTGGCTGGTGTTGTCAACGGGTTTTGGAATAGTGCTACCGAATTTGCGTGGAGTGGTCTGACTATCGGTCACACTACGGTCACTCCGATCCCCTTGGGGCACCTGGACCAGGAAATATTTGAATTTGTACCTAAATTTTTAAGATCTAATCCATCCTTCAACAATTACTTAACAATATATGTCTGTTTCGCAAATATTTACTATGCTTATGATATTTTGATGTACTGGCATCCAATTTTAAATATTAAGTTAAAAAAAGGAAAACAATAATACCAAAACCCTTATATTAAAGGGACTTTCGTATTTTCGAGCGCGGAGTGTCCGGTTGGTGACGTCACAATTTTCCCCCACTGGTTCTTCGCTGAAGGCTGTATGAACCAGCCCTTGTATTCCTCTGGACTTGTTGGGGTACTGCGCCTACTCCTCCTCCCTCATTCAAAAGGGAATCCCCTCCCTGCTGTCCCGAGAAAGCCTCACTTTCCCTCGCCCACGGGTCTGCATTTTGTGGTTCTCACTTTTTTTGAGAGCTTCGCTCACCCTCCTCCATGGTAGCATTTCAGGTTTCATGGTCCAACACTCCAAACGAAGATGAAAATCCAAACTTTCAACCGCACCATGCGATTCTCATCGGATTTTCGCATTGACGACGGGTTTGGGAGCATTGCGACCGAATTTGCGTGGAGTGGTCGGATCGCGAATGCCCAGCTTAAGGTTTTAATGACAGAGAGGGAAAGCACACTTCCTTACACATTATGTGACCGCTGGAAGGACGCCAGCCACGCCGCTACCATTCATGGAGAATACAAACTACACCAACAGTGGTAAGGAAAATACAGTTCAAATTACAGTGGTGACATATTCACAATTAATGCGCAACAATTAATAAATTACAAACTCAAATAAAACAAAAAATTACAACCAAGGGAAAATACATTCAAAAGACGCTGACAAAATTCTAGAAAGTGCCCCTCCATGAGCACAATATCTCAATGAAATAAATGTTACATCAAGAACTGATAAAAATTTCATAAAGATAATGCACACCAAACATCAGGAGTGGAAGAAAGAGAGAAAAATAAAAATATTAGAATATCATCACACATCAAAAGAGCATTATAAATAATTAGCAAATAAAAAATGCATTCTTTTCAAAAGAAAGAAATAATTGACATAAAGGCAAAACTTCTAATCAGTAAAATTAAACCTTCAATTCAATACAAATTCGAGATGAAACAGAGAATATACTATATGATCAAAAGTATCCGCGGACACCTTCGGAATTATACATTTTTTCGAATCAAGGATAGTTCGTCCAGAAAGGCTGGACGAACTATCCTCGAACTTCGATTATTTAAAGAATAGTAATCGTTGAACTACAATTTCAGTTGTGTACGTAATTTATAATTCTTCATGGGTATTCAGCATATTCAGTAAAAATTCAAGGGTTCTAGTTTAAAAAACATCACTTTGTGGAAAAACTCTCATCATTTAGCTTCTCTTAGAGTGAAATAGAAATTCAGCTCGCTAAAATAACGAATCTTAACAATATTCAACTAGAATTTGTATATCTGGTTTCAGAATTATGAGAGAAAATTCATACTATGATTCACCTAGGCGCAATTAAAAATTATTTACTAAAAATACTCCCTTGAATATTCAAAGCATTTACTTGCAACTTTTATATAATACTTTGCTAGCATATTGTCACATCTTCTGTACGTTTCGTATAATTTGGTTGAAAGCTCTGCATGTTATAAGCAAAAAACATGCGGAAAAATTTTGGATTTAAAAAAAACAAAAACATTTATATCTCCCGAATATACCTGCTATTTTTACGAAAATATGTGCAAGTATTGCTCACAGCAAACAAAACTATTGATGGAAGTTGCAAATCATTATCAACTTTCTGTGAAGTGGGTGGAACCCAAATCATTGTCTGCTTCATCAATTTCTGGTCCTTCCCTAAATGCCCTCGTGACCGAATCTTCACCTTAAAAATGTGAATTAAAGCCTATTCTTTACATAAAGCATATTCTTTAAATTACAAGGAAAGATCGCCCAGCCTTTCTGGAGAAATTCGAAACAATGTGTAAATCCGAAAGTGTCCGGATAATTTTGATCATACAGTGTATCGCTTGTATCTTGTTCCGAGTAAAAGTATTGGAATTCAAATTCATAAACCAAATTACTCTATCATCGCTAGAAGGTTCAATTAAATGCTAGTCTTTGTAAAAGAGTATTTAAAAACACAATGGTCCGCATCAAAGCAAGAAGATGTAAAATTTAGTTAAAACACCATCTACTAAGAAATATCATTTATCAAAAGAATTGTCATCCCAGATGCTCCTTTTAGTCCAGTCAACGAAGGAAAAATAGAAAAAGAAAATGGTGTAGTCTTGAAATTTGGCACAGTTGTTCGTGGTAGTGTCCTAAACGACATACTAAAAGTCTCCGCCGGTGGAGAGTGCGCGGGGGGTACAGGGGGGTTTAAAGGGGGCATTTTCAGTTTTTCTTAAATATCTCGAAAACTATGGATTCTATGGAAAAACACTCAATTACAAAATTAAGCTACATGCAATTTCCTACAAAAAAATTCAACTTTCTTTTTCTGTAGAATCAATAGTTTAGAAGATACAGGGGGATTTAAAAATTAATATTTCTAAAATTCCTTATTGTAATGGTAAAATCGATTAAAAAGGCTGAATCAAGAATCCTCATAAAAACCTCATGCATATATAATAATTATACAAGGGTAGTATTGTATGTGTCGGAGCATGGGGGTGACAAACCCATTTGATGAACAATTATGCTCCCTTCCTCCTCTCATATCCGTTCCCCTTTACAAGTTTCCTTCTACTCGTAGTCCAGTCAACGAATCGGAAATTTAAAAAATGGTGTAGTTTTGAATTTTGGAACAGATGTTGGGAAGAGTGCCCTAAACGACATATCTAAAGTCCCCGCTGGTAATGGGTGCGCAAGGGGTACGGGGGTGAAAGGTGGGATTTCTCAGTTTTTCTTAAATATCTCGAAAACTATAGGTCCTAGCGAAAAAAAACTTAGGCATAGAATTAAACTACATTAAATTTCCTACAAAAATAGTCCCAAATCTTTTGTAGCATGAAATTTTAGAAGATACAGGGAGTTTAAAAGCGAATATTTCTAAAATTCCTTATTGTAATGGTAAAATCAATTAAAAGAGCTGAAGCAACAATCCTCAGAAAGACCTCATACCTATACAATAATTATACAAGGATAGTATTGTATGTGTCGAGAGTAGTGGCGACATCAGGGCGGGGGGGCGACAAACCTATTTGAGGATCAGTCGTGCTTCCTTCCTCCCCTCAAGTCCGTTCCCGTCCACAAGATCCCTTCTACTCAGTCTTTGGTTCGGTTAACGCTCCAAATGAGTGAATGTATGCAGTATAATCTAAATCTACATATCTATGCTGAGTTTAATTTAAAAGCTCGCAACTAGTCTGTCACAGTTCGACAGAAACTATTCTTGCCATTGAAGAAATAAGACCAAGTATGTTCAATTACTAACACAGAAAACGGCTGCTAAAGTAATTGAAGCGAAAGTCGCTACAGGGGATGCTTACACTTATATTGTGAGATCTGGGTTAGAGAAAGCAACTTCTCATCCCAAGGGAAAGAGGTAGACCTAGTCGTGTTACTGATTGCTTTGGCACCACTAAAAAGTAAAATTTATTTGATGAAGCCTGGCAAGGGAAAAGTTTAATCTAAATTATTTTTTACGAGAAATCTGCAGAAAGAACTTTCTTTTGCCCAAACCATCCTCCTTCTCCATGCATTCAGTGGCTGTGACATAACACCAGCTATTTATAGAAAAAGCAAAGCACTATAGCTACATTTTTCAAAAATCAACTGAACCAGATGAAAAACATTGCTGACATCTTTTATAATCCCTAATCAACACTGTATACTATCTCACAAGCAGGTGAGAAGATGTTCTTAGCCATATACAAAGCCACTGCTGATGAACATAATTTGAATAAACATAGATATGCAGCATTTCCCAAATCATCAACTAAGATCAAAGATGGTCTTTCCTCAATTCCTTCAACCAAAACCTCGGCGGAGCAACAAACGTTTAGCAATGTGTTTCTGTTTTGGCACCTTTAATGGTACCTGTGCCAATGGTGCACCTCTAGAAAAAGAGGAGGAGTTCGAACTTGATCAAATACTGGAAAAACATGGCGAAATTTAATTACGAGCAAGACTAAAAATGGGTTATGCATATTTTTATGTGGGTATGTATGTGTGTGTGTGTGTATATATATATATATATATATATATATATATATTCAAACTTCTATAATATTCTAAACTATTCATCCTATGAACAATGAATAGGACTATTTTTGTAGGAAATTCAATGTAGTTTAATTTTATACTGAGTTTTTTTCGCTAGGATCCACAGATTTCGAGATATTTAAGAAAAACTGAGAAATCCCCCCTTTCAACCCCCTGTACCCCTGCGTACCCTCCACCAGCGGGGACTTTTATTATGTCGTTTAGGGCACTCTCCCCATAAACTGCGCCAAATTTCAAAACTACACCATCGTTTAAATTTACAATTCATTGACTGGACTACGAGTAGAAGGAAACTTGTGAAAGGGAACGGATGTGAGGGGAAGAAGGGAGCATAATTGTTCATCAAATGGGTTTGTCACCCCTCCCCCGCTCCGACGCATGCAATACCCTTGTATAATTATTATATAGGCATGAGGTTATTATGAGGGTTGTTGATTCAGCACTTTTAATCGATTTTACCATTACGATAAGGAATTTTAGAAATATTAACTTTTAAATCCCCCTGTATCTTCTAATCTATTGATGCTAAGAAAACAATGTAGGACTTTTTTGTGGGAAATTTCATGTAGTTTAATTTTGTAACTCAGTGCTTGTTGATAAAAACCCATAGTTTTCGAGATATTGAAGAAAAACTGAAAACGCCCCCTTTAAAAACCCCTGTGCCCCCCTGCGACCCCCTATCTGCGGGGACTTTTAGTATGTCGTTTAGGACACTACCTCCAACAACTGTGCCAAATTTCAAAACTACACCATTTTTTTTCTATTTGTAGATTTTTGGCCTCCGTTGACTGGACTATTTGGTGTTTCCTGGCTATTTGACATGAAGTCACTGCCATATGAAAATGTCGTTTGTCATAATCCACACACAACAAAACATAACGATCTAACAGCTAGAACCGCTATCGACACATGACATTTGGTGACAACAAACAAAAAATTACATATCAGGTCAAATTTGAGAGCAGACATAGCTAACCTAGACAAGTGTTTTGCATCAATGAAATGTTTTGGCAAATCTGGCATACGACATTTTGGTATAGTGACGACAATACTCTATAAAGTGGAAGAGATATATCGATTTATTCGATATTTTTTGTTGTTTTTCAAGGCTAATTTAATTGTATGCTTTCAGTTGATTTACAAGAGTAGTGTACTCGAACGTATTCAAATTCAAATCAATTAGCCTTTAAATTTCGGAACATTATTCTTAGGATATTTTTCATGTTCTCAAATTCACTTGCAGTTGTTTGGCTGTTTAACAAGCCAAAATCCTAGAAAACATTGTATTTGAGTATTTAGATTGTGTTAAAAAAAGTTTTGTAATTTTTTTACCATTTTGTTTAATATTACTTTTTAATTAAAATTTAAAAAATTTTATACGCGAGATACTGAAACCAACTCTTTTGAAGGCGATCTGCAATTCAATGTTTTGTTACTTCATTTTGCTATAATCTGCGTTTCTTAAAAACTGTTTTATATAGAGAGTAAATTAAAATCAATAAAAATATCAAGTTATCGAAGTTGAGGAAGGGAAGGAGGGTCCCAAAACTTGCAATGCCTAAAGATTCCTACCGCGCTTAATCCAGCCTTGATTGTTGTTTCTTCTAAATATAAGAATTATTCTTTTTTCAATTATTAATTTAGAATTGATTAATACTTATAAACTTCTATACAACATAAACTTGGAAACTGATTTATAGAAAATTTCATCTGAAATTTCCTTTCTTAAGGTTGATTTTTAACTATTTTAAAAGCCTCTTTGTCGAAATTTAAAAGTTGATTTTGCAGAGCTAATGATAAATTTTTTCCCGGTATAGCTGTGCAATAATTTGAACGAAAAAAACCTATTTATTGAAATGTTGACTTAGCAAAATTGTTTGGTTATTATAATGATTATCAAACGTAAATATGTCTTCAACGTGTATTGTTTTGTACCCTCCTTTACAGAAGTTCATTGTATGTAAAAATAAATTTTTATTAAACTAAAATAACTGCATAATACAGAAATCTCTCACTTAATTACCGCTCTAAAAATTAGTTAAGAATTTAGTCGAAAGATGGCGCCAACGAAATCCATTTATTGAAAATCCGAAAGAACTGCAGAATATCTTCATGTTTAATACAAGATGCGGATTATGTGTTTTAAAAATTATTTAATTATTTCTTGAAAATAATTGAAAAAATACAGGGGAAATTAAAAAGCTTTCCAATGACAATAACCATTTTAACACACATTGTAAGTTGTAATTTATTCTGTGATATCTCCTAATATGCATAGTTTTCGGCGAAATTACTTAATCCGATAATTTATTTTATTTCTTTTTTTGCAGAGGTTAATTTTAAACAAAATCTAATTAACACTTTTCAGAAGGAAAAAATCTGTTAGGCTGTCAGGCACTTTAAAATAGGGGAGCAAAAATATGCGGGCATTTGAAATGTTAAAATTGTATTGTCCAAACAATTTCAATGAAAAATATTTTTTTAATAAATAATAAATTTAAACAAAATGCTAGAAATTCTGAAAACACATTGAAATATACCAAATAATTGCTTGATATTTTTTAGTGTGTGCGCGATTATCTTTGGTGTTTTTTTATTTTTAAAAATTGTTTTTACTGAAATATGCTGCATAAAAAACAATTAAGTAAAAAAAAAAGGAAATTGCTCCCTGAAAATGTCGAAAAGGAATGTTAAGATTGTTGTACTTAAAACAGAATGCTTTATGAAAACTCTTCCTCAGAAAGTTATGATTGCTCGGAAAGTTTCCGCTTGCTGCCGATAGCTTGTTCTGATCACTGTAGGGTCATTGAATTGCTGTTATTATAACCTTTGAGATTAGATATTTTCTGAAAGATGGTGCGTTCGCGAATATTTTGTCTATTACTGTTATCATTGGTTTAATTGTGTTTGTTTGGTATCAGTGTATGCAAGGAGAACGGAAACATAAATTTTCAGCAATACTTTTTTACTGTCTCAAGGCCAAGAATCCTTTTCAAGCGCGAAAAAGATGTGCTATTTACAGTGGCGGATTTCGGCACAGGTGTTAGAGGTGGCTGCCTCGCGCCTCGAGACTCTAGGGTAGGGGGACCTAAAATTCTATGCGAGAAACATCACAGCACTTCGCCGACGGCGAATTTACGACATTACAGCCTTGTTTATAGTATAATCCTCTCCTCACTGAAGTTTCTCCCTCTTTGCTTTAAAAAAATTTAATGAGTGAATGAAAACAGTCAAACGAAACGTTGGGGGAAATTGAGACCTAGTGTGACTAATGTGTATCATTATTGATAAATTATCCTGCTAGTCGCACAGGAATGTTCTCTATAGAAAACGGACGACATTCCTTTCATGATACGTCCATACCGAAGACGCGATGGTGTTGTAAAGTTTAGTTGAGTCACTAAAAGTCAATTAGAATATTTATTTTGTTAAATTCTAAAAAGGTGTGAAAATTAAACTGTGTTATTGTAAAGTTTAGTTAAATCACTAAAAATTCAGCTGAAATATTTAATTGTAAATTCTAAAAAAAATTTGGCATTTAATTAAATTAGCGACACAGCCGTGTATAATCTGATGAATTAATTAACTATTATTTATTTTTATTTTATTCTTTAAGTCGTTTTTTGTATCCCTTGATTAACTACAAAAATGATAAAAATGACGAATTAACTATTATTCATTTTATTAAGGAAATTTCTATTTGAGTAAAAGTTCAATAGAGTTGGGTCGCGAAAACAGAGAGCGTTGACCTTTTTTCCTTTTTCCATGGGAAAGACCTCCCATGCTTCCCTTTCTGATAAACAAAAGACCTAAGCAAAAATGTTCCTTCTCCACTTTTAAAAACAGCCGTGGGTGTCCTTTTTTAGAAATTGTCGGTAAAATTCTGATTCACACGCATTTTCTGCAGCTGCATTCAGTAGTTGAGAAACCTTTGACCTTGTTTTGGGCTCAGTTTAATTCTGGGCATCCAAACAACCCTGAGAGACATTCCTTTTCCTTTTGAGGTAAAACACCGCCGCTGAGAAAAATTCATATTGGAATCCTTATCGGCTTTAGCCCTGACAGAATTATGGGGTTTTTTCACCCAAGATTGCAGTCCAGAGATCCCTTTCTAGAACTTATGACGCGAGGGAGCACATGTTATTTCTTCACCTTTGACCTGGTGCGTTTCGTGTGGGGTTTTCTGGTTAACAACTATCAACAGTTCAATAATCTTTTTTTTTCGCTGAAGAAAGTTCAGAGACCACGTGGGATTTTGCTAAAACATGCTCTGGGAATTAACCGCAATTGGACAAAGGGGATCTGGGGGCGTGAATTAATCTAAGGGGTTGCATGATTTTGAAAACTTTTAACCAATGATGACTTAATAAGTTGGCTACTTGGCATAAATGCCATTGCCAATAAAAATTTAAAAGGGGTGTTTGGGGGTTTTTTAAAGACTGGCAGGCGTAGAGACGCAGGGCAGACACAAGCGCAGACGCAGAGACTCTCTTTCCAATTTTGACTAAACAGAGGGGACATGAAAATTAAAAAGAGGTGAATTCTTAGAGAGGCTGACATGGAGAGGAAGATATAAAACGTCTAGCATAAAGAGATGAGAGAAACTCGAAATTAGTATCCCCGTCATCGCTGTGGAATTTATTTGAACTGTCGAAGTAACATGACAAAAGATATCGTTTGGTGCCGATTGGCGAGGAGTGCAGAAGGTAGCGGCGGGTAATAGCGGATTAAAAGGGGTTTTTCCCTTGCGATCAGAGTTCGGCAAGCGATCGTCCCAATAATTATGAATTTTATTTCATGCCGAACGATTGACATCCAGGAGTATTGTGGAAAATCGTCCTGCGTACAGTTTATGATTCGTGCGTTAAAGGAAATAAAACCATCCTCTGCAGACATTTCCCAGTATCGGAGATCGCCATTAAAGATGTGCTAAATGTAAAAGAACGTTTTGAAAGAATTTAAACATCGTGTAGTAGACCTTGCCCATTAGCGGTTTACTCGTGAAATCCTCACAATTCCAGCGGTGAGCTCCGGGAAAAATACGTCCAAAGCCGGGCGAGCAAAATATGTGCAAAGTGTTAAAGAATTTATGAAAGAAATTTAAAACCAACCTGTTTGCAGACATTTAACTGAGGTCGCCAACTGAAGTGTGCCAAATGATGACAAAGGAACCTTCCCGCCGTCAACATGAAGATAAGTTTCATTTAAATTATTTTTTTTTTTTTGAATGGAGTAACATTAGGGATTAAAAGGGAGGTAGAAATGCTTAATTTTAACACTGAATAATTTAATTTGTAGGAAATGTAATATGTAATGTTAATTATCAAATAATTTATGTTAAAATTAAAATAAAATAATCATTCAAAAAAATGTATAATAATATAGTATGAATTAAAAGTTTTTTTTAGAGTACTGAATCATTGTGCTTCATGCAATTTTTATGTTTTATGATTACTTTGAATGTGTAAACAAATCCATGCAAATGGGTGTTATTTTTACTAGATATGAATATAGAGTGCCTAAGATATTTGCTACAAAAATGTTATATTAATGAGTACACGTTAGTAAATGTTCATTTTTGCCATAAATTAATCAGCTGTATAGTGCTTGGAAGTAGAGATAATATCTTTTACATATGAATAATTTATCTGTTATGATAAAGTGAGTTATGTAGGTTTAGTATGAATATATATAATTGACTGAGTAAAATTTTAACATTTATAGGGAGATATCTCTAATAATTTTAAATATCAACTAGAAATTAAATTGGAGGTGGCCACTCATGTAATCCTAAGAAATGGTAAAATTTGATATTTTATTAATTGAATAGGCAGCTAGGGTAAAATTTGGAATCATTAATGAATATTAATTAAAAATCTGTTTAAGAAAGGGTCGACCCTAATATTGATTACTTATTTTAAAAGATTGTTATGGATGTCAAGCATTGAAAATTCTTGTATGTGTGTCGATACTATTGGTGTATGTTTATGTGCAAAAAGGTAACTTAATAAATTAATTAGGTTTAAAATTTGGCTTTGTTTTCCTTGTCAATATGTAAGCACTGAGAAAGAAATGAGATTTAGGGTTATTTCAGTTTTTAGACTTTTCTAAAATTTAACACAACGCATTAGGTTAATCACTTTCTAATTTATATTTTTGTAATTATGAATGTTATTAAAGGATATTTGAGATTTGAGATAGAAGTTAAATTGAAAATGCATCTTATGCCTGTTGCTAAGAATTTCATTAAGTGGTGATATTAAATGGTGGTTTGTGAATTTGTTTGATATTAATTGATATTAAGGTTATGAGATTTTAAGATTACTGATTTGTATGATATTCATCGTGAGATTAAATAGCAGTAAATTTTGAGCTAATTAAGCAACAGGTGTAGTAACATTCTAAACTACTGAAACTTCTAATTTTTGTATGAGGGGTACGTGGGGTAAAACTAATGGAAGATTTCTGTGAATCGATAAACAAAAATGAAGAACAGACTCAAAATCTACTTCAGTCTGTTGAAGGAAGTAGAAAAAAACTCCTTGTTTTAAGAAGTCAGTTTTGAATGAAATTTAAAGTAATTAAAGTGATGACATGAGATTATTTGGCGGTTATTCGAAGTTTTACAAGTTATTTGGACATTTAACTAATATGAGTATTTAATCTTTTTTTTTTATTTTGCATGTTAATCTGTCAAATAAAATTGTAAATTTTAACTTATCACTGCTTCATTTTTATATCATTCTTTAACATTTTAGTAAATTTTTAAGCTGTTATTGTGAACATACAGTAACTGTGTTATGGTGTTTAAAAAAAGCAACAACGCAGAATTAGTGCAAATTTTCATCATTTTATGCTTTTTTTTCCAAAGTCATAAGTGGCTAAGGATATATTTAATGTTTATATTCTAACTAAATATGTGCATAGGATCAAATATAAACCAGTTTTAGCAGATTAGTAAACATATAAATTTGTTATTTATTTCTTAAAATGTAAAATTTTAAGAGCTTTTTTCAAATTTTAGGGCTTTGCAGGCAAACCCTACTTTTAACTTAGAGAGCTGAAATATCATATACTCTCTATTAGATCCAAAAGGAATGGGGGAAAACCCTGGGGAGCAAGGGTTTTTTTTAAAAAAAAAGGGTTTTTTAGACGCCCTAATGCCATATTAAGATAACACTTTCTTCCGACTACCTTTATTTTACTTTACACTACGAAACACCCCTGACTCCAGAGATAAAAATCTCCGATTTGCAGTTTGTATGGGTGCGCGTAGAAACTTTGTTGAACAAAAAAGGAAAAAAAAGATTACAGACAGTGTTTAAACACGGACGAAATACATGTGAGAACTATAAAAGCAATGAAAAATGAGTTATTTACAGGTGAAAAGAAAAACTCGAGAAGCAGAAACAATTTTAAGACAGGCCCCAAAAGTTTACTGCTTTTAAAACCTTTTAGAAGGACTGATTAGGGCCCTTGGTATCGGACCTCTAGAGAGTCGGGTCCATCAATCTGAGGTCTTGGTGAAGGAGGAAAATCTGGTTCGGAGTCGGATGAACTGGTTGCAAACTGTTTGATGAGGTCCTCATTATCAGTGAGGAAAGATATCAATTTAGCTATTTTTATTCTTGACTGTTTATTTAGAAGTAAGTTTTTCCAAAAGAGAAGATTATTTTCTGCACTTGCTTTGGTAAAATGAAAATATGACGTAAGATTACAAGAAATTGAGTAGTGGATAGTGTCTCCTTTTTTCCCGCATGCCCAGATATCTGAATGATGAAGTCGGAATCTGTGGAGATAGCTGGGAAAAGGACCAGGGCCCGTAGCGAAAAGGATGGATTCTCTTGACCATAAGGCTTGGGTTACAGAGACTTTAGGAACTATTTTAAAGATAGCTCTTCCAGTGTCACCTAAATCTCAGTCTTGTTGCCATTTATTGAGGGAGAGGTTCCTAAGCACTTTTTTCAGATGACATTTCGGGGCCTGAAGATGGAGGTGAGTCCCTTCTTTAGTAGCGTGTTTCGCAAGGTTGTCTGCTGCCTCGTTACCGAGGAAACCATCATGCGCCTTTATCCAGTTAAGTTTGATTGATGGGTTCTGAAAGAGGGCTTCCTGTGCTTCTTGAACTAGTAGATTAAAACTTTTGAAGGAAGAAATTGCTCTGAGTGCCGACTCGCTGTCATTCCAGATTCCAGTTGATATTCCCTTAAGAATTAGCCCAATTTATAGCCTCTTTTATTCCTAAGGTTTCAGCTTGAAAAACGGTATTGTGTGGGCTTAGTTTTGAGGTCCACTGATGAATTTGGACGTTGTTTTGAATGACACAGAAAGCGCAACCTGTCTCTCTTTTTAAATGTGAGCCGTCTGTGTAAATTGCCTCAGCTGAGGGATGCGGGTCAGGAACTATTGAGACCCTATTCTCTAAATCAAAATGGGCTGGATAAATGATAATAGGAGGATTTGGCTGTTGAAAATCCTGATATAAGAAGTTTGAACCTTCTCAGTTGCAATCCCTGCGAAGGCGACCTACTTTAACAAGAATGGACTCCATTTGAGCTTTGATATGTAGGAGAGTAATGCCTTCAATCACTTGTAGAGCTGCTGTTGGAGTGGTGGAATACGCTCCAGTGATTTGAGGAGGAATTTTCTCTGTATTGAATTGAGAAGCCTTTGTTGCCTTGAGGTGATATTTTTTGCCCATACCGATGCTCCATAAAGTAAGATTATTTCTATAACTGTAAAATAGATTTTCCTTCTAATATTTTTATTCAAACTCCAGTTTGATGCAGTGATACTTTTTATTGTTTGATAAAGGTTTAGAGCTTTATTTTTTAACTCGGACATATGTGCAGCGAAATTTAGTTTATCGTCAATAAAGACCCGTAGATATTTGATGCTTGATTTCCTTTTGAGGAGATTACCTTCCCATCTTATACCTGCTGACCAGCGAAGTCCATTTCTATTTTTGTTGAAATGCAAGCAGTTGGATCTATCTGCTGAAATTTCAAGATTATGTTTTGTAGTCCAGGATTTAAATTGATTTAGGGCTTCATTTGCAAGAGATTTAACTTTAGACTTTGTTTGTGCTTTTATAAGAAAGATGAAGTCATCCGCGAAGGCTTGAAGATGAATTCCTTCTGACCAGGATTGAGTTAGAACTTCGTTCGCCACAAGATTCCAAAATGCTGTAACAGTGCACGAGCCCTGTGGGCAGCTCCGATGTTTTGGGAGTGTAGCTGGTCCTTGAGGGGTGTTTAAAGCTACTTTCCTGCCTCAAAGTAGATCTATTAGGGTAACTTCTGTATTGGAGTGGAAATTAATGTTATTTAGACAGTTTTTGATTGAATTATATTCCAAGTGATCAAAAGCACCTTTTATGTCAAGTGAGATCGCCAATGAATGTTGTTTAGTTGATTTTTCCATTTCAATTTTATCTATAAAGTCAACTATAGCTTCTTTGGATGATTTAATTTCAGTGAAACTATATTGCTTGGCCACTTGTAGGTTATTTGTCCTAAAATGAAAGTTAAAACGTTCTAGCAATAATTTTTCTAATACTTTACCGAACGTTGGTAATAGTGACACAGGGCGGTATGACTTCGTTTCCGACTTTTGTTTCCCTTTTTTGTGGAATAAAACAATTATGCCTACTTTCAATGGTGTCGGGAAACATTGAAGGTTGAGACATTTATTATAAAAAGAGAGAAGTTTTGGAAAATGTTTAAATATAGATTTAAGAATAACAAAATCAATGGCATCATAACCTGGAGCCCCTTTTACTGCGACTTTTTGTATTATCCTTTTCAATTCGTTTTGAGTGAAGGATTTTTCCATATGATGGTGAAACGTAGGTTGGCGTGGAAAGGAAATAAGCTCTTGTGGATACAGTTCTTTTAGAATATTAAGCGTCATTTCTTTATGGTCGCCCTTTTCCAGTTGGCCAAGAATTTTAAACAGTTCTGAAGAGGGATATTGTCTTTAACGAAAGATTTATACAGGGTACCATAGGGATCTGTGGTCTTGGAGCAAAAGTCCCTAAATGTTGATCTTTTAGCTCTAAGAGATAATTTTTTGAAACACGATTTTTTATTTGCTAATTTCTGTTGATAGTTCAGTTGTTCAGTTAACGAGATTTTAGATTGTCGTTTAACAAGCAATACCACCTATCTCAATTTTTTGAAATTTCAAAGAGGAAGAAAATACGCAATTTTTTACAACCAATAATGAATATTTCTGAATTTTTTACCATCTGATATGAACATGAGATCACATGACGTGGTGTTGCTTGCTAAGCAACGAGATGCTCTTCTCTGGAAAGCTCTAAGCTCTTTCTTTTTAATGTCAAAATCTTGTGTCCACAAACTGATGTTAAAATTCTTTTTCGCTTTTTTTGTCTTGTAAGAACGTTTACAAGCCTGTAAAATTGACGTTTGCAATTTCGATGTCACCTTGTCAAGATCTTCCTTCGAGTTACAGAAGTTAATTTCTTGTTGAATGGAATGAATTTGGGATTTTAAATTTTTTATGTATTTATTTTGACCCCCATAGGCCGTTTTAAACCTAGTATATGAATGAGATTTCATTTTGATGTTAAGTTGAATTTTGATAAAATTATGGCCACTGAAGTTAACATCTTCAAGAACTTCCCAGGATGTTTAATTCGAAAGATGTTGGCCAATTGAAAGCGTGAGGTCAGCCCAGCCTTTAGCGTGACGTTGTTGAAAGGTTGGGCCGGCATCTTTAACATTAAGGAGGTGAAGAATGGTGCTGGATAAGAAATCTTCCACATTGCATTACCTCTAGGGTTATCATTTGGATAACCCCAAAGGGTACTGTGAGCATTCATATCAGCTCCAATGAGCACTGATTCTTGAGTAAGTGGAGTTACAAATTGCGAGATATCTTGAATTGTGTCCTGTATCTCTGAGTAGGGAGAAGAATACCCTGAAATAATCGAAAGTGGGCTAATAGATGTTTGTTTTTTTTATTGCCACTGCATTTTCTTTAGTGCCTATAAAAATTGGAGTATTGGCTGAGGGCAGGGAAATTATGCTTGCCTTGCAGTTTGTTTAAAGCCATTGATTCCAGGATTTCGGAATAACTAGAATTTTACCATCTTTCGAATAAGGTTCTTGTACTAGGATAAGATATATTTTATGAATCTTGGCTTCTTTTGGGAGATTTGCTGTGGTTACCTTGCCCTTTCCAAGGTTTATTTGCAGGATTCTTAATGGGTCAGAAGAAAAAGAGGACCAGGACCATGGAGAGTTGGTGATGTTGAGCAATGAGCAATGGAAAATATTTAAATTTTGATTTTGGCTATGGAAAAGAATTTGGATTGGAGGTTGGGATCGAGATTGTTGTGGATATTGGAGTAGAACATTGCCTGTTGTGTCCATTTATCTACGCCTGTTAATAAATCGTATTCTTGGATATTGACTTTTTTGGCTGCGTAGATTGGGCAAGTGTGATCTATAGACACGTCGTTCGTTCTGTAATTTGTCTTGTATTTAGAATTATGTTTTCTGCAATTGATGCAACTTGGGCGCCTGATGAGACAGTCTGTAATTCTTTGATTCCCTGTGCAGAAGCTATAACAAGTCCTTTCTGGGGTGCAGTGGGAGGTTGTGTGTTCCAGATATTGGCATTTGTAACATTTTCTGGCACTCGACAATTCTTTGACTGTATGGGTTTCCCAGTCAATGGTAAACTTTTGTCTTCTCCTAAGCTGCCAGTAAATGTTCACTGGTGATTGGAAAACCCAGTGGGTTTTGCCGGTACGCCCTTTGATGGGAAACAGGACTTTCAGGTCTTTGTCTACATCTCCGAAGGATTGTGAAAGAGCTGTTTCCATTTGTTCCTTCGTGAATTCTGGTTCGAGACCATAAACTATGCATTTCTGAAAGTTTTGCTTCATGGGAATTGGCTGTATCTTCTCTTGGAGGGAAGGATTGCTGCCTATTCTCTCCAAAATTTTGTAAACATCTTGATGGCCTGGGCAGTCTATTGCTATTCCGTCATTTTGAAACTTTCTGACGTCTTTTATCTAAAAGTGCCTGCCGATTTTGTTTTCCGTTTTGAGTAATTTGACCAGATTCTTTTCCTCTAAGTCCTTGTTTGGGTAGAAGAGCAAGGTCTTTGGTTTGGTTGTACTTGGCTTTATTGTTGCTTCAGCACAGGTAAGTTTGATTTCTTCTGGCTCAGTTTGGGTTTCGATTGTTGCAGTGTCAATTGTAGTATCAATCACAATGTCTGCTGTGTCTTTAGGCGCAAGTGGAAGAATGTTAGGTTTGCTATCCTGTTCAGTCTGGAATTTTCTCTCGAGGGCGTCTACTAGCTTGTTTAATTCGGCAGCTATTTCGATGGGCATGTGCGCCTTGTACTTTGAATTTCCACCTCTGGTAGTAGTCGTGGTGCCTCAGTTTATAATATTTAGGAGATTCTGGAAAAGGTCTTGAATTGGGGCATTTTTGACAATGGGAGGACCACTGGAATTTGTCTATGCAATGGATGATGAAATTGGTTGAGCCGAAGACGTTGACGGACTCCTCAGTCTTCCGGACGAGGGACTGCTGGTCAGATTTACTAGTTGGACTGACTCTTGGTTCACTAGGGACTTTGCTGATTTGGATGCTAGAGGTGGTGACATCTGTATTCTCTGGGATAAGAGTACTATAAAAATTATCTTGCTGCAAGGGGTGAAATGAATTGAAGATTAATACGGAAAAGGCGGTTGGGGCAGTTATCACCCGGCCACCTGACCAAACGCGCCGAGTGCAGTGCAAGCTAGAGGATTAATGGCAAAAAGAAAAAAGACTAGGTTAAATAATTTGGTACCAGGTACTCACAGGAATGAGGAGATGCCTTGGAAACTTAGAACAGTAACCCGAAGAGCCCTGAAGCGCCCATGGATCTGGGAGATAATATTACTAAAATGATCTGGATACTCACAGGGTTGCTGGTTAGGTCTGCTACCTGGAGTACCTAGTGAATTATGCTAAAGCACAAGATAACACTGGCCCTCAGATTGAGAAAATAAAATTTAAAAAAGAATAATGAGGGAATTTAAACAAAGAAATAGAAATTACAAAAAACATTTTACCAAAAACTTATAATTAAACTTAAAATGTATGTTTTGCACTTCAAAAGCTACAATAAAGTATTTGCTTCAAGAGACCAATTGAGTTCGCACATGTAGTCCTTTCAGCCGAATCAACTTTGATAAGCTAACCTACGCTTTGTAAGTAAAAATCTAGAATATTGCAAAATCTATTTCGAATACCATTTTAACTGCCGTTCTGAAAGTGAATTGGGCTTTTGAAAACACGGCTAGTTCTAATATTGAGTGTTTAAGAGGTTGAGTGAGGGTAAATTGGGTTCTAATATAATTTTGTAAGAGAAAATAAAAATAAAAAAAGCATCTTGATTTTTTTATTAACGCTAAAAATAATGATTAATGTAATTGTAATAAGTAAAAATGTTTTGGCAATTGAACATCCATTGACTGATTTTTCGAAAAAGTGCTTGCAGAAAAAATCCAACAACACTTAGATGCCAGCTGATTTGGCGCTATTGAACCCCACTTGTGAAGTGCTATTAGACAACCCACCACCCCCCCCCCAGTGATAAGTAAAGAGAGAAAAAAGAAGAAGAAAAGCAGAGATTACTACAAATACTATTTAGAAAGCCTCATTGGAAACTTTCAGGTTTATTCTTGAAAGATGTTTGGAGTTTGCGAGTTTTTCTTAAACAAAAAAAGAAAGAAAAGAGAGAGGGGAAAATTTGATATCTGGCAAAGACTGAGTAAAAAAAAAACCCTTTGAGGCCACACCGTACTCTAAAAATGACCAAACTGTCGGGGTTTTTTCCTTTCCTTTCCTCTTTCGATGGCCTACACGGTTGGGAAACCTGACTCCAAATTTTAGATCTGATACCTAAATAGTTTTAAAAGATTTTTGAAGTTTTCTGAGTGATCTCAGTCTCAAAATTTGACAGCTGAGGGGACGTGTTTAGTTTCGTTTTTAATTTCAAGCATTTTTCTATTCTTAAAATTGGTTAATTAAAAATTTGTGAAAAAAACAATTCCTTAGGTGAAAAGGTTATTAAAACTTCAGCGTTCACTTTTCAAAACCTTTCTTGTTTATTTATATTCTGAGTTCTTTTGAGCTCTCATTGCTATCTATCTGATCTTCATAAAAAAGACTATTTCAAGACAAGTATTAATTTTTTACACAAAATTTTTATTTATTAATTTATTTTTTTATTAGGAAGCTTTGCAGTATAATATTATTGTTTGTTATTCATTTTTCTGTTGAGAAAATACCACGACCGAAAAGTTCTCGAGTTTCTAAGATACATAATGATTTGAAGAGTTGGAAGACTAATTACATAAAATTTCAAATAAGAAAAAATATATTCCATCATATTGAGTTAAAATAGTATTTTAGTGCATTTTATAAATTGGGAAATAGCATTAAAAAATTAGAGCTCTACAAGCATTATTAGTTTTGTTTTATTCCTTTACAAATTTTAAATGCATTTTTCTCATACTTTTATTGTTGATGATGCAAGTGTTCTGTTCCCTAAGACTTTTTTTTTCTTGCTCAAGATATAGTCTTGAAATATTTTTGTAGATACCTTCATAAATATGTACTATAATTAGCATGGTATAAGCCTGAGAATTCTATTTAATAATATTATTATTATTTTATATAAATGTCAAAGTTAATATTTATAGTGTTTTCATGTTTTTCAGGTTTTACAAAAATAATTTTTGAGAATTAAAAAAAGAGTCAGATCATCAGTCCCATGCTAACTTTTGTTCCCAGGAATCCAAGAAATATAAATCACTTGAAAATACTGAAAAATGTTAAAAATTAAGCAAGTTATATTGTTAAAAAATTATTTATATTTTTTAAAAATAAAGCAATTTATAAAGGCTTTTAAAAAGTTATTTATATTTTTAAAAATTAAGCAATTTATAAAGATTTAAAAAATTATATTTATAAATTTTTATTTTTTTTATATATTTTTTAAATTCTTGAAAGAAATGACTTTTTTAATCAGAATCTATTTATGAATATAATCCTAAAAAAAGTCATTAATTTATTTTGTTATTACAGTCTCCAAAAATTTAAAAAATAAAGGGTACACACAGAAGGTCCATTTAATTTATTTTTAAAACTTTCGAATAGTTTAATAAAGGCTATTAAGAGTACATATAGAGATGGAAATAGATTAACTCTCTCTCAGAAATGATGGGTGGAAAATGAACAGATTTTCAGGTAAAATTATTTACCATATTGTTGAAAGAAAAATGGATGTTTCTCGTGTAGTCTGTAACTGAATAACTTCCGCGGGTTTTCAAATACTTTATTAAACTTAATGAATCTTATTATACTTAAAAGCGTTGCTTTCAATAACTTACTGATTTCATTTCCGGTTTTTATAGTTGTCACAGTTAATTTTTGAGACTGACAGTGAATTAATGAGCAAATCGTATTTCATTTGTTATTTTTGACTTGATTTCGAGTCAGAATATTTCTAACATATCTCGACTGCTCCATATAGAGCATACGCAGCTATGAGCTTTTTCCTGGTTTTTCATCTGTTGATTTCTTTAATTCAATTTATTCAGTTAATTGAAATTTGCAGGTATTTTATACAAATGCATCTGCGTGTGCAATGTTTGGTGTGACAGAAACCTCAAATCATATATAAAAAAAGCTATTTCTCTAAACTCGCAAGGTTTAGGAGTTGATTCTTCCCGTAGGTTATTCTATTTCCATCCCTTTTTAATATAGTGATAATGTATTCCATTACATATGCATACACTATATGGCCAAAAGTATCCGGACACTTTCAGATTTTCACATTTTTTAGAATTTCTCCGGAAAGTATTAACTGACTGCCCTTAAACTTCTACCATGTAAAGAATAGAATGTAACTAACATTTTACATCGAATATTCGGTCCTGAGGGCAATTAGGGGACCGTCTACAAACCAATGAAGTCAAAAATCTTTTTTATTACTTTAATTAAATTTTATTACTTTAATTATATTATTTGCATGATTATTAACAAGTTGCATATCGTTACAATTTTACGGCCGAATGATATTTTTAAATTAATTTCTTTTGTGGCCAAACGATTTTTTTATCTGATTAATTCTTTTTCTTAAAATATTTGAATAATTCTATAAATATATATTTTTTTATTCCTTACAAATATTACAAGTGTTCATGAGTATTTAGCAAATTTCCAACCACTATACAATTCAATATAACTATTCAAAGATATAAGTTTAAAAAATATCAATTTGTGTACAACCCCTCATCTTTTAGCTTCTATTCGATAGAAGCTGAAATTCTGCTTGTTGTAATGCCGATATCTTTCTGAATACTATTGATATTGAACTGAATTTTTTATATAAGTTGCCTTATATATCTGGCTTTAAAGTTGTAAAAAAACATTACGCTGTGTTTCAAACATGCGCAGTAAAAAATTATTTACTAAAAATGCTCATATTTCCTGTCATATTGAAATTTTGTTTCCCAAATTTTTACACAATGCTTCTGTAGTATGTTTTCATTTTTTCTGTAAGTTTCGTATAATATAACAAAACACTATGCATGTTATAATCAAAACACAGGCGGTAAAATTTGGGATTTTTTAAGACAACCTTTATATCTTCCCAAATACTTATTCTGAGTTTCTGAAAATTCCTGTAAATATTATGCACCTTAAACATAACAATATCTGAAAGTTTCATCTTGTTATCAGTATTCTGTGAAGCGGGGTGGGCCAAAACAGTTTTTGTCTTCATAAGTTTGTAGACGGTTCCCAAATTGCCCTCAGGACCGAATCTTCAATGTACAATGTGATTAACGGTCTATTATTCACATGGTCAAAGTTTAAGGGAAGTCAGTTAATTTTTTCCGGAGAAATTCTAAACTATGTGAAAATCTGAAAGTGTCCGTATACTTTTGGCCATATAGTGTATATTCGCTTTACTTCTGATTGGTGTTTAGGGTTGTGTCATACCAAGATTCTTGGGATCCGAGACATATTTTCGTCACAAACGGGGTCGGCCAAGGGAAAATTTGGAAAGCTGAAAGAACAAGGCCTACTGGACTTGATTAATTTTTGCACTTTAAAACGGGGAATTAAATTCTAGAACAATTAAAAGGGACATGGATTGTAAGTGCTACATGCTTCCGATTATTTTAGAAAGATGGTTCAAATAAATTTTATTTCGTGCAATAGGAACTGTCGCAGTTTCAGATGGTAAGAATAAGTAAAAGCTTATAAATAACTAAAAGTGAACTTCGATTCAGTTTTGGAGTTTCAGCAGTTGTGAAATGAATGTCATAAATCAATAGTCAATTTTCCACTGTCACTCTAAGTATGAGTGAAAGTAATATCGAAATAAATTACGAAAGATATTTTAATTCGACTAGATATCTTATAGGATGATAAATTTCTTTTACTATTTTTAAATAAACTGATGTTCACTTAAGTATCAAATTTTGCAATAGCATCAAGATCTTTTCTGTAGTTATTAATTATAATCATTATTAGTTGCACAATTATTGTCTTTAGTAGAGTTGAAGCAATGGAGGGTTCTCCGATATGTTATCACAAACTAATGTCTTAACATTTCAATCGAACTTTTAAAAACATTAATTGTGGACTTCCGATGTGAAGTCAACTACCCTTAAATTTCGATTTTTGATTAACTAAAATGTAGTAAAATTCTTATTTCTTATCTTGCATTGTCTGAAATCCGACATGTGCCCAAAATTACCATATCGATGGAATTCAGGACTTCGTCGATAATGCAAGATTTCTTGAAGCCTTGACTCAGTGTTGTTAACTGCCAGTCTTTCGTTGGCTAGACAGCGAATTTCGAGGAAAGGTTCACAAAACTGGTGGATTATTGAAATTTGTACTAAGTTTTGAAATCTCAGCAATTGAGTCATTTTAACAGGCAGGTCCTGCACGCTCTACCATTATCTGGTTTAAAAATCTACGTCCTAAGCACAATGCCGGTTTATTCAGCTTGTCATCCATATACGGCATTAAATAATCCGAATTTCGTAGAAATTGTGGAAAAATTTGTTAACAATTAAATATTTTAAAATTTAGTGTGCACAACTTTTAAATTACTATTTTCAATTTACTTTTAGAAGATTCAGTGTTTACAACTTTTGAATTCATGCTATGTCTTTTATCTTTTGGCGTTTTCAATTTTTATTCTTTGTCTGATGTTCATTTTGTGTCGTACAACACTGAACTGAAATTTTTCGAAAATGGAATTATTTTAAGATGTCAATGTAGCACTGAATCTATACGAAATAATTTAGTTATTGGTCATGTTTACATTTTTCTCTGTCTCTTTATAATGGAGAGAAAGATCTATTTTACACGCAGATGCTTTGTTATTTATGAAACATCCAGTGATTTGCTAACCCTTATTTTGGGGTATCGTTGTTCACTTGAACCTTTTTAGAAATCGAAATACAAAGACTGCGGTTTTCCGGATTCTAGAGTCTCAAGACTGTTTCTAACGGGTGTAGTAGTGTGCATTGAAATAAATGTATTTACACATAAATGTATGAAGGTCTTTGTTATTTTGGTGTACTTGGCTCTCAGTGACTAGGAAAGATTGCTTGCTTTCCACGATAAATCGAAATAGACAATAGCAGCCGGAACTTAACACAGATCACAACTTTTCATTTTAATGATCCAAAAATTAAAACTAAGAGGCAATCTTTCCTAAAAATATTTTGATATCAAGAAATTAATCCATTACTGACAATTCAACTAATACTATCTGGATTGCTCAGTGAGTCTTGACATGCGGGTACCCTAAACCGCAAATACGATTTCATTTTTGGTCACTCAATGCTTACTCACAAATATTTACTTTTCTCAGAACCACCGCCATCTTGCAGTCGCTGTGGGGACATTTTAACTATCACATCTTTTAATTTATTGTTCATTCTTGAATGCGTTGTGGCTCAAATATTTTAATTCTACCATCTGTGATATACCATTTCTAATTGGACAGAAACCACATTTTAAAATATATGCATTTTTAAAAGAAACTGTAGTATTACATTATATTTCACTTTTAACTATTCATGATGGGCATGGATTCGCATAGGCATTGAAAGATTTGTTATTCGTACTTGAATGTAGATGCTGCGCATCGTGTTTAGTAACTGCTATATCTCCTGTTCCTTGTCTAAGTTCATTTTCTTTCAACAATGCTAAGCTGAAAATTATTTTACGAGGGAAGATGTTTTTAAGTGTCTACTGTTCTTTCAGTTTCCGTAGTTTTTATCTAAAAGGAGATCACGTAGTGGATAATCATCAAACCTACACTCATTTTGAATTCTGTAAATTACTGTACAAACGAACCCAGGCAAAAAAACAACGGAGGATGCTGGAAAGTCTCTCCTATGACTGTATAAGTACAAAAAGAATAAATTAAGACGGTTAACAAAATTCCGGCACCCTTACAGATCTTTAAGATCTACGAGATTGACCCTTTGAGGACGACTGCCACGCGGGCGTGCCAGCTGCTTCGCACATTCTCCTCCGACTGTCACAAATACGTGCCAGTTCTTGTGGCTTTTAGCTACCGACTGTCACGTCAGCGTGACACCAGCTTTAATGCCTTTAGGCTTAAGGGGATTTGGGGTAGATTGATAAGCGGGAACATTGATTCAGTCCATAAATTTTGATGGTTGGAATAGCTCAAGATGTTCACATCCCCTCATATATATGCCACTGTAACCCTTAGAACAGGGTATATTTTTCGGCCATGTTGAGTCAAAAGTTAATTTACAAATGAATCAAACCGTTAATCTTCTAGTCTAACTAAATTTTTCTCTAAGAACGTGTTGTGTGATTTCTTTACCTAATTACGTTTTCCTGCCAGGGAATCTACTCCAAAGGTAGGAAAAAACATTTATTTTTCTGAACTATATATTAAGTTTTGAGGTTTTTTGGCGTTGATTTTGCGTTACCGCTTCTTTTAAGTAAAAAGTCTCTCGGGGCAAATTGATACAGTTGACTCCGGGGCACATTGATGCGCATCTTCTGTGTGTATCAATGAGCCTTAACAGCAACTACTTTTCAAAATCGTCTTCAGAAATGGAAAAAAACTTAAAAATGAATTATCTACGAGAAACACGCAATTAAGTATTTGTTTAAACAATGAAAACGGTTTGAATTTCATTTCAAAAATGAAAAGTATTGTTGTAAATTAAGTTTAAAATATTTTTTACGAATTTATTAAAATTGGAAAAAATGTACGAAAACATAATTAATATCATCGAAAAGATAATTTTTTGTATTTTCAGATGGTGTGAAAAATATTTTTGTGATATATTATTTTCGTAAGTCATCAAGGAAGAACGCGAAAATTTGCCTTAATTTTTTTAATTAAAATTTCCAAAAATGGCTCAGAGGTTCACATTCCCTCCCCCCAAAGTATTTTTACACACACACACACACACATTCTCCTTTATTATTTGTAGAGATAAATTATTTTCTGAGGCATTATTGTTTCAACTTTCCAGTCTCATTAAAAATGTTGAGTTTTGATTAAAATAAAAGTTTGTTACTTTGTTAAACTTTTAAACCTTGATTTGGAATATGAAGTTTATTGATAAAACACATTTTGTTTTGTTCCCAGACCAATTAACCATCATTATTTTAGATATTTCAGTGTGTGCCAATGCCCCCCTAGTATGGGGCAGATTGATACAAATCCATTTTTAGGAAAAAGTGTAATAAATATTTTATTATGTCATTTATGACCAAAACTCAACTATTATATTAACAAATGTATAAATTTAGTGCATTAGTTCTAATTATTACCGTTGGTAAAATCATTTTTTAGCTTTCCAAAAAAAATGTATCAATGTCCTTGCATTCCCCCTAAATAGAAAAAGTGCGCCGACCCTGAGCAGCTACTCGCGTTGAGAAACGTCGGCCAGATCGAACTGCTCGTTTTCAGTGCGGTCGTCCTCAAAGGGTTAAATTTCTGAAATGAAATCTTTTGAAATAACCTTCACTCAATGAAGGAAATTAGAATAAAAGAAATTCAGCTTTTTCATCAGCTTTGTTCGGTGGTTATAAGATTGATGGTTGTCCAGCCAAAATAAATATTTGAAATCTCAATAAATTCATGCAAGTCATAACAAGTAGGAGCCAATCTGGAAGTATTGAATCTTCGAGCTAAAATGAACAGTGACTGTTGCAAGAGTTTAAATTGGAATAATTGAAGCAAATATCAATTTTCTGAATTATGATAGCTGTATTGCATTCATTTGAAAACTTGATTCACTTGGTTATTTTGAATACGAACAAAATTGGAGATACAACGCACTTTTGTTTCGGCTGTTAAAAATTCGACTCTTTCCAATTCCAGTATCACTTTGAAACTTTAATTTCACCATTTCGGAATTGCATGCATTGGTCCTCTACGCTTCTAGTAGATTTTAGTGTGCTTCCAAAAGCTTTAGAATCCAATCCTAGAGACTGCTATAGGATTCTAGTTTCTAACCTGGATTCTAGAAAGTTTCTCCAACTATTGTAAGTAAGGACTTTTAGATAAATTTCGGCGATTCTACTTAGTAGCTTCCTCATTTAAGTCTTCAATAAAATAAAGGATGCGAATTCACTTGCAGTTGACAGCCAAAAGCGACTCCCAAAACTCTAACTCACCTGCAGCTGATAATGGAGCCAAATGTTGCAAAGAGGAATCTGGTGTCCCTCATGGGCGCCATTTTTTTCTGAAAAACTAAGATATTTCCCGCCTGTAGAACGACGTCTTTATGTCTTCAAGACCTCATCTTCAATCAACACCGACTATCTTGGGTGCAACAGAAATGTTTTCTTGGAGTTGTCATCAAAGTGTTAAAACTTCAAGCATTTGGTGATTTGCTGATTTATGTTAATAATTGCGCCAAAACGAATGTTCCATTTGGAAACGATATTATCACAGGATGACTGTTTAAAAATTTTATTCATTTTTACTTAGCAAGTTGTATCAGTTGTACTAATTATTACCTTTATATCGGATGTCGTTGAAACCTTTTAAGAGAAGCTCGGTAGAAATCTTAAAATGATGTTGAGAATTGTTTTACATTACATTTAAAGCATTTCACCTCGAATAATGCCAATTCTGGAAGTCGAGAGAGTTAATTTGAAGGCGATCTAGAAAAATTCTTCCTAATTGTAAGGATAGTTTTTGATATTCAGCGATATAACTGATGTTGAATTTCCACGTAAATTCTGTTTTAAGATAAATTCTGGAGTTACTGATATAAATTAAAGAGCACAATTATATAACCATTATTATTCAATTTTGCGACTCTTATAGCAGTTGTATTCATACTTTATCTATATAAATTCGAGCTGTTTTCACAGATCGCAATGGATTATGACATGAGGTTGAGGCCGAGGTAGAACTTTCTGAACAGTGCCAAAAAGAGAGAGAGAGATTTCACCTTAAACAATAATCAAGTTCTGCTTGGAATTCCTGGCGCTTACAAGAATATTTCAGGTGCCTCTATTTGCTGGCAGTTTGTGTAACTTATGACATTATGAAATTAAAACATCATACATAAAAACGTCATATTTCTATAAATTTCACAGTTAAGGGCATATGCTCAAGTATCTTGTTATCCCACACTTTCGTCTGCTGATTTTAAAAGCCTTAAAAGGGAAACGAAATCTGTTTGCTTCCATTGATCATATTTTAAAGCCAGAAATTTTCAGTGAGAATTCGCTTTACTATAAAGACCAAAATAAAATTTAGTGTTCATTTTGTTTAAAGTAGTTAGGACTAAGCGCATGGCAAAAAAATTATATATCTCTGCACACAGTGTGAAAGATGAAGCAAGAAATTAACCCAGTATCAACAAAAACATATGATTATAACCTTATTGAAAAGATTTTATTGCGAATGATTAGTTACATATTTGTAGCTAATAATTGAGCAAAGAATCTAAACCCTGAAGAATTGGCGGTGGCTCATATGAAGCTAAGTGTTGGACATTAATCAAATTTTATGTTTAAATGTTGATTGTCAAATATTTTATATTTAATGTTTAATATTGTAAATGTAATTATTTAACATATTTGTGATTAAAAAAACTTTAAAATGTGTTTTACATTTTCACGTCTCAAGATATACAAGAATGCATAATATGAATTATCCCTAATCAGAGAGCACCATAGGCTTAATAGGTTAATGTGTTGCATGTCTAAAGAACTTTAGTCGGAAGGTATCGAGCTCTATCATCAAGCTATACTCCTAACCACCTTATTCTAAAACTGGTCGAGTGATGTGCGCTTTAGCAACGAATTACTCACTGTGGTCTGGCTGGCTGTTGGGGTTTTTTCTGGTCTCTCTTCCAATCAAAACACAAATGTGGGCCAGTCCTCCGTGAGAGTTGCCAGTAGGGTTACCTATCTCCCATGCACTGGATCTAAAGTAAGACTTCTACCGCGTGTGATAACTAGGTGCTCCAACAGTTGCGGCTCGTGTTATGTAATCTTGGGGGTGTTGTCCTTCCTGCGCATCTTTAATCCTTCACTGCTCAGTAATGAATATTTGAACCACTTACATTTTTTGGCTTTTTTCATTAACTTTAAGTAGTTTTATATTTAATGAATAACTAATAACATCTTTTCTCAAATAGGTAAGCATTTTAACAAATTAATTTTAATAAAAAACTTAAGATCGAAATTTGTTTTTCAGTTATGTTTTCTGTATTCCTTACTACATTTAAAAGAATTAACATTAAAATAACAGTATAGTACAGAAATAAAATAATCTTCTTATTAATTAACTAGAAAAAAGGTAAATAAGATTCATGAAACAGGTAAATAAGATTCTAAATTGTAACGGCAAATATCTTGACTTGATTTTATCTAATATTGTCTCATGTGATATTGCAATTCGACGCAGTGACCGCCCTCTGGTTATTGAGGATTTTCATCATCCTGCACTCTCTATTTTTATGCAATTTGTACCTGCACGTACCAATAAGAGTACTGCCCATGTTTTTAAATATGATTTTAAAAGAGCCGACTTTCCATCATTATGGTACTCGATCCGTGAGATCGGTTGGAATTTTTTACTTACTTTTGGTGACGTAAATGATGCAGTTTATAGTTTTTATAATTGTTTAGACGATGTATTTGCCCGAACTGTTCCTTTAAAAAGATCTATTACTAAGAAATTTCCTTTCTGGTATTCTGTTGAGACCAGAAGATTGTTGAGAAGGAAGAAAATAGTTCGTCATTTACTTTTAAGACATAGAAATCCGGTTTTTATCGATGAATTTAGGTCTTTACGTACTAGTGTTAAGTTTGGTATCAAAAGGGATTATGGCAATTATTTACATCTCATTGAGAAAGATTTAATTTCTGAACCAAAGAAGTTTTAGACCCATTTTTAAAAGGACAAAAATAATAACCATTTGCCTGACAAATTATACTATAACGATAAATGTTTTACCAACGACATTGATATAGCTAATGCTTACGCTGATTACTTTTGTTCGGTATTTAAACCTAGTTCTGAATATGACAGTAATGATGCCGTTGATTTCAACGGCTTCGGCGATTCCGTTGGGATTGACCCTATCACCTATGATGATGTGGTTGTGGCTATTAAGGAGCTGAAATCTGCTTCTACTATTGGTATTGATAATATTCCCCCTTTCATTATTAAGGGCTGTGATGAGTTTCTGGTCTATCCCCCTTCTTGCGTTGTTTAACCTTTCTTTGAAAACAAATACATTTCCCCGTGCCTGGAAGTTGACAAAAATCGTTCCGGTATTTTAAAAAGGTAATGCTGAAGATTGCAAAAATTATCGACCGATTTCAATTCTGAGTCCTCTATCAAAGATTTTTGAAATTATAATACATAAAAAGCTTGTCCCCCAGGTTAAAAATGTAATTTCTTCTGCTCAACATGGATTCATGACTAAACGTTCTACTTCAACTAATTAAATTGTGCTTAACTAACAAAATTATATCTGCCTTTGAAGACAATTGTCAACTAGATGTTATTTACACTGATTTCTCAAAGGCATTCGATTCAATCGACTTTGGTATTCTTATGAGAAAATTGAGAATTATCGGTTTTCATGTCAATCTTGCTCAATGGCTTTTCTCGTATTTGAGTAATCGGACTCTATATGTCTATTTTAATAATGTGGTTTCTGATGCATTTTCAAACACATCTGGAGTTCCTCAGGATTCAAATCTTGTCCCTTTACTTTTTATTTTGTTTATAAATTATCTTTGTGGTGAATCTGGTTTTTCTGGGTGTCTCTTGTTTGCCGACGATCTGAAATTTTTCAGACAAATACGATCCAGTGCTGATGCTGCTCTTTTACAGAACGACCTTGATAACTTATATCAGTGGTGCATCGTTAATAAATTACTCCTTAATGTTGAAAAGTGTAGCATCCTTAGTTTTACTAGAAAATCACAGCCTATTTTTTACTCTTACCAAATCAATGATATTTTACTACGCCGATCCAAGTCAGTTACTGACCTTGGTGTTACTTTTGACACTAGACTCGATTTTAGCCAACATATTGATAATATTATCTCTAAAGCCTACACTAAACGTGGCTTTATCAAACGTAACACCAGACATTTCTCCGGTGTACTTGCTTTGAAAGTTTTATTTTTCACTATTGTCCGCTCGGGTCTTGAGTACTGTTGTCTTGTCTGGGACCCTTACAATAAAAATAAAATTAAAATTATTGAACAGGTACAAACTAGGTTTTTGCGTTACTTATTTTACCGAACAAATCACCATTATCCACAAGACTTATCCTCATCTCATTTATGTAGTGTCTTTGGCATTCACAGTTTGAGGGTCCGACGTGATCTTTCTTGCCTTTTATCTTATCATAAGATAATTAATGATGCATCGATGCCATTGATTGTAGTGACATATTGAGCCGTATCACTTTTTCTGTGCCGACTAGAAGTCTGAGGAAGATTTACTTATTTGTAAATGTATTTACCAGGTTTAATTACATACTTAATTTTTCTATTTATAAATTTTACAAGATTTTAACAGGTACTCTGATGATCTTGATGTGTTTAATATGTCTTATAGTGTTTTTAAGACTGAATGTTTGCGGCTTTTGTGTTCTTGAAGTGTTTTTATTTTGTGTGATTTTTATAATCGCGTTGTGTTTTTAGTGATTTCTGTGTCTATCTGTTGTTTTTATTAATCTATGTTTTACGGCTATTTTTGTGTTTGTTTCTGTATCATGCACTCTGTAATTGAAGTTTATTCTGTAGTGTGCATTTTCTAAATAAATAAAAATAAAAAAGGTTATAGTGTAACTGATATAAACGGAAGCGTAAGAAAATACTATTTCTTAGTATCATTAAAAATTACTTAAAAATAAAATCCATTCTGTTTTCAGCGAAAGAACAAAAACATTAACCTTGATGCTTGTACGACGATTTAAAAAATTTGTATCCATTGAAATCAAAACAGCTACATGTAATCTTATCCCGATTCATATTGTGTGCGTCAGAAAATATTTTATTCTTTTTTTATTGTTAGAAAGCTGAGTTCAAGCTCTGATGTATTATGTAGTAACGGGAATTGCCAAGAGGAGAAAGAAATGATTAATTTTTTCTATTACATCTATCTAAAGGTGGACTGCGTTAATTTAAACTGGGAATACACTTATCAATATTCCGTAAAAAATTTTGTTCCTTTAAGAGAACTGTGTTTTATTCAAAATCGAGGCTTCTTAAACTATGAATCATGATCCCAAATAGAAAGGTACAGAATATTAGGGTTCACGAAAATTTTGAAAGCATATTTGTATCACGAAAAATTTCTATTATTTATTTCATCAGCATTTATAACTAAAAATCATCAAAAACTCTTTTGGAATGCAAGAAATTCCATTACAATAAAAAAATTTCAATTATTTTTTTATTTATCATTAATTATCTTTCATTTTTTTATTTCTTTTCAAAGTTCTAGCACGCGAAAAAAATTTCAGAGCGAGAAAACGTTTAAAACTCCTTTTCTAACGCGAATGCAACTGTCGATTTCGACAGTACCCTTTCAGCTTAAAATTATCGTAGAGAAAGGTAGGAAAAGCCTGCGCTGGGTGACTGCGCAGGCCGAATTCTGTACTGCAAGGATATGTAGTTCCGGTTTGAATTGATATTTTCTCCTTTGTGCTTCTTCTTCGTGTAGTAAAAAAATAAGATAGGGAACTTCGTTTTCTGTGTTTTTCTTCGCGTTTCATTTGAATATCGTAATCGTCTAATACAAAATTGCATTAGATTGCTGATAAATTTAAATATTAAATGCGAAATAAAATAAATTGATTAAATTTACACAATGGAAAAAGTTGGGGGTGCTGCAGTACCACAGTCCCTACACACGAGCCGCCCCTGTGCACCATGCTCTCTTTCATCAACAGAAACTGTCACACTTCCACATTATTATAAGTCCTTGATTCATGGACTTGGCTAAATATGTAAGACCAAATGAGAGTAGTCACAACAACATCCATCATTAAAAGTTTTAGGAGATGTTAATACTGCCCTACAATTACTCATTTTAAATATATTTATTAATCCTACTTTACTTCTTTAATTCTAATTTAACAATTTATACATGAAATGTTTTCTGTGGCCTATGTAAATACGTTAAAAAAATGCTGCTCACTCGTTGCATCCATGTAAAATCCTTACAGACAAGTCTTTTTTTAGATAAATTTAAAATCTCTGATTATCTTAATGTTATGAATCCTAAATTCAAAGTATTTTATCTATCTTATTTTCTGTGGACATTCTTACCATTTGTAGGAAAATAAGTTACATTAAATACAAGCGACTCATCTAGACCGAGGCCGTGAGTAAAAGACTTGCGCAATAGTCTTTCCTCTCCATAGTCTTTCCACACTCAGAAATTTAGACTACTGTGACGTCACTTCGTAAAGCCTCCTTTTGGTGTTGTTTCGGTATGTAAGTGTGTGCGTTTTTTGAAGGAATTCGCTGGATTTTAATGTATTAACTAATAGTGAAGTAAGTTTTTGGCATTTATGTTAGTTTTATAGAAGAAATATACCTTGATGTTAACTTTGATTGCATAAATTGCACATTTGGAATATTTTTGTCTTATTTAATTCACGTGGCGACAAGTCTCTTTTCATGCATTAATTTTAGTATCTCTACATTATCGTTTATTTCATAGTAATATTTTTGTCAATCATTTATGCATATCTGAGTACTATAGCCGAAAAATTTCATTTGTTTCTTTAGAATTTTAGTATAGAATTATGGGTATAAATTAGTGTTAGTCGATCTCCGGTTTAAGCCTAAAGTACGGAAGAAATTAACTCTTTTACCGAAGGGTCATTTTCCCCGCCGCATGCGCTCGAATTGGAAAACGAAATTTTACGGCTCATATTTTTACCGTAGTTTTGAAACACAAATAAAATAAATCTAATGCAGTAATTTCTTATTCATTATCAAAGATGAAACAAGTAATTCATAAATAATTATTTCACATTTATTCTACAGAGTTTCTTCTTCTTGCAGCAAATTTTTATTTTTGCTATCCTGCCGCTTACACTGTAAAAAAAATCCCGTAAAATTTACGGTTTTAAACTGGCAGCTGGGTTGGTTGTGCAAAACAGTAAAAATTACGAAGTAAATCCGTAGGAACAACGGTTTTTTACCATACAGGAACAAGTTTTTCCCGTAAAAGTTACGAAGTAAATCCGTAGTCACAACGGTTTTTTACCGTATGAAATCAAGTTTTCTCCGTAAAAATTAAGTCATCGAAGTAAGTGACGTCATCGACTGAGTTGAGTTGTTTTTCTCCTTCTGTTCGAGTTGAGTTGAAATGTGCTGAATTGTATTATCAATTAGGAATATTAATTAATCAAGGCTTAATTATTAATTTCAATTAGTTTGATCAATGTAATTTTTAATTGAACTTACTTGGACGATTTCGATGCAAGATAGTGACAAAACTTCTAACTCCTCCGAGCCGGGGATCGAAACCGCGTTCATAGAAATAAAAGGCTATCGCTCTAACCACTAGACCACCGGAGACTTCATAAAATGAAGTAAAAATAATCTATTTGAGTTTTAAAGTCACTATAGCTCTAGTGGCGCCACCTAGTGGTGTAAAAATCAACTATTGCCAGAACACGTGTTTTAAGGTTAGCTTCCATGAGTGACAACAGGTTACTGCAACATGTATAAACAATAGCGGAGATGGAACCCTATTAAAAACATGAAATGAATGCAATAAAATTACATTTCAGAAAAGGGAAAGTTACCGTACGGAAAGCGATACCATATGACGAAAAATAGAATTTATACTGACGGTTTTAAACCGTTTACGGCTGGAGCGGAAAACGGTGAAAAACCGTTTTGTCAACAAAACAGCTTGAAACCGTCAAATATACGGAAAAAGTCCGGGTAAAAAACGGATATTTTTTACAGTGTATAGTTTTATACGTAGTTCAAAAATTTTAATTTTACCTCATCCTGTACATATTAAAAAATTATCCAATGCTTTGAAGGGTCCAAGTAGTGTTTCCAATAATAACCACATTATGTATCTTCAAAAAAATTAAATGTTATCTCCCCATTAAAAACTTATCTGCCTTCTTATAGATTAAATTTATGAAAATCCGGGTTTAAATTATAAGGGAGGGAAACTTCTAGGAAAAGCAGAAAATGCCAATCAACAAGCTAATACTATTCAAGCATTCATGATAACATCTTTATTTTCAAAATATAAAGAAATAGTTGCCTTAGTTCGAATCACACAGCTGACGACCTTTATTGCCAAACTCTGAAGGTCCTACAACTGTTAAATGACTGCAAGTACAATGTTTTATGTTTAATTTCTGACAACAATAGAATTAATAGAAATATGTTCACCCAGATGTGCCAAGGAAACCTTGTAAACTGCATCTCAAATCCTGTACAGCCTGATAATAAGTTATTCTTTTTATTTGATACAGTTCATCTGATCAAATTTGTTAGAAATAATTGGTTTAATGAAAAAAAACACTAGGGCGAGTTTTATGTTTTCCTTCACCTGACAATTCATCTAAAATCTCTTTAGCTAAGCTCCAAGATCTCAAAGATATTTATGAAACAAAAAAGTCAAATTTGATTAAGAATGCACCAAAGCTATCCCAGAAAGTTTTATATCCCACTTCTTTTGAAAAACGAAATGTGTTACTGGCCTTAAATATATTTCATTAAAGCAATAGTGCTGCTTTAGCTCATGGGGCTGGAGAGAAAGGCAAAGATACCATGGAAACTAAGGAATTTATCGATCAGTTTTTAAAATGGTGGAATATTGTTAACGTTAAAAATTCAGAGAAAGGTAAGAGGTTGAAAAATCCCTTTTGTGACCCAATTAGGAGTAAAGATCAAATGAGTATGGTATTCTTGAACAAATTTTATGACTGGTTTGTTTCTTGGAACAACAAATCTGCATTGCCATTAGAAAAAAGAAAAGAACTATGATTACCAGGTAAAGGTGATAAATTGTCTAAGGAGACACAATTTGCTCTTCAGTTTACCACAAAATCATTGATAGATGTTGTAAATCATGTCTTTAAAGAGCACACCCCAGAATATATATTATTAGGTAAATTTCAAACAGATAGTCTATAGGCAAGATTTGGGCGTATCGACAAATGTCGGGGGGAAATTATAATGTTTCATGCCTTCAAATATTTGAATCTGAAAAAAAGCTAAAAATTGTAGATTGGATAAATTTTCATTCAGAAAAAAAGGGGAGTTTCACATAAAATTTTTAGAAATTTTTGAGGCAACTTCAGAAACTTCAATAGAATTTGAAGTAGATGAAGAATTGTATGAGGTTTTCTACACAACTACTGATGTTAAAATATCACCAGAGGAAATGCCAGTATTCTTTTATATTTCAGGGTATGTTGCTAAGAAAGTTAGTCAGAAATTAAATTGCGATCTTTGTACATCAAAATTTATTACAACAAAAGGTTTAGAATATGAAATTGACACTGCTTGTAAATATGTATCACTTCTAGATCGAGGAGGCTTGAAATGGCCTACTAAACACACACTAGAAATATTGGTGGAAAGTTACCAAATTTTCGATAAATTAATTCGTAAAGAATTTCAAGAGAAATTTTTAAAAGCCAATAACCATAAGCAGCTGTTGGAACATCTGGTTTTTGAAAAACTGGAATTGCTAAATTCTGTTCCTGAAGTTTCATGTGAATGTAAAAATAATTTTTTCCTATTTGTAAAGCAATGCATTTCCATTTCAGCAAATATATTTTTAAATAATTACACTAAAATTAAGAATGACCAGCTTAGAGCTAAAAATTTGAAACGAAAATTATCAACTTTAGGATATTAATCTTTTTGTAGTTGAAAGAAATAGACCTATTGGGGAAGCCGCCTTCTCATAACATTTTTGAAAAGGGGTAGTGCATCCTGAAACAGTACCTCTAAGGTGATGCGGAAAGCTGTTTCTAACATTAAAATTTAATTAGAAATTTATGAAAATGAAATTAAAAATTTTATCGGTTTCTCACACTTTTTCTCAAAACACTGAATAATCCATTATCAAAATTCATACTCTGAACTGATCTTCTTGCAATTGAAAAATGTGTCAAAGCTTTTTTCATGAAATGTAAGTTTTTTTTCAAGTGCTATTTTCACCAGCTATTTATATTAATTGATCGTCAATATTAAAAACTCATTCAGTAATGAGTAACTGCCGAAAATCTTGTACTTCTGTTGTGTTTCTGCTTGGAAATGAGCGTTTCCTACATAACAACAAAGCTACGGAGAGGCTTTCGACTGTGACGTCACGAATCCAATGTTCAGGCCTGAAGGTTTGTTTACTTTTTGCGCACGGCCTCGTCTAGACTCCTTTTTTTTCTTAGTTTTCCAGGAAACGATGACTGATCCAGACAGACAATCGGGAATCCTTCGAATTTTAAAATGCGTTATTTTATCACCATAACTGATCATCATGATAATCAATATGTTTCAGAAGAAAATGCGACGTGCTCGCACAATTAACATTAGCACAAATTATAATCATGAAAGTTTTTTCACGTATAAAATATCCCCATTTTATTGTCACAAAAATGTCGAGTGGATGCAATTAAAAGTATTCTATTGCTTGTTCTATTACTATTAAGTTCATTTTCAATACTATTGAAAAGTTTCATCTTCTGAATGTCCGGCCAATTTGCATAAATTTTCTTCTATAAGATTAAATCTCATCAGAATGCACAATTTTCCATACATGAGTTTTTTGATAACTGCAACCCCTTAGAAGTTAAACCCTTCTGGCAGATAAAAACATCGCAATATACGTTTGTTTTGTTGTTCTTAATTCGTTAGTGGCCTTTTGGTGACCGGAGAGTCACGGGTTCGAGACTCAATCCTATGGAAGATCTACAGTGTATACTGTCCTGGAGCATGTAAAATCTGTCAAAAGTTAAACGTCCTGCCGTTGGTATGGTGTGAAAGTTTGGAAAGGGGATGCCGGTTCAGGAATCGTTCTCGTCATCTGACTACAGTTCAAAATTACGACGGCCGTCTCAAAATGGCTCTCTTGATCTAAAAACGGGACGTTAATCTACTTAAACTAACTAGCCCAAGTCAATATTTAATTGCCTTTGCATAACAATTGTAGGTAACTTACTAAACTTAACCGAGACAAAAAGAAATCTATCTTCGCCTTCTGACTTGCCGACAAGAATTCGCTTTATTAATTTGAGAAATGGATTCATAAGATTCATCGCCCTACGATACTGATAATTTATCTCTGAATTCTAATTATCCAAACTAGTTTTATAAGAGAAATGTAAAGTAAGAAAGAAAAAGTGTAATGATTAACTGTAAACCGAGCATCACAAGACTCTTTCATTGTAAAAATGTAATAATAGGATTTAAGCAAAATTTACAGCTTCATACAGTTATGCAATTGGAAACCAACTACCATTTTGTGAATTTCGAGTCCATTATATTAATGGAAGAATGTGAATTGCTAGAAAAGGTGATGGATAGTTGATGTTGGAACATTGCACCAATTATTACAACTTATTAAACTTTTTTTCTTTAAGTATTTTTTATAATGCTAGAATTCATCAAATTAACGACTCACCGACCTAGAGCCCAAACTATTCAGAGAATATTTTCTTCAATTTTCCTTTCGATGCTTTTTTTATTTTTCAAATCGGATTTGCCTTATATCAGCGTCTCTTTTTCTGCTATTTTGATTTGATTTGTTTGTATACAGTCAAGAATGCATGAAAGTGTCTACACCGATGTTAAAGATCATATTTATTAGATTTATTCATTAACATTAAATATTTCATTTTGTTCAAATCTAATCTGTAGTACACAACTCATTAAAAACTTCTGCATATGAATGAATTGGATCCTACATAGTTCTCTTTGGTTTTGCTTGTCTGTCTGTCATTTTCTTCGTGCCCTTCAATGCGAATTATAAAAAGTATCCAGGGCTGGAGAAGGTTTGCTTTTCTCAAAGAATCAATATAATTCTGTGTTTTCTCCAAATTTCTTAATTTTTTAAAATAACGGGCAGGGAACATTGAGGCTGGATTTGTAAGGAATTTTTATTATTTAACCCTTTCGCTCCTAATGCCGGCTATAGCCGGCTTCCACAAAACAGTCCGAAAGGGGTTACAGAACTGTACATAGCTTGAATTTTGCAATGTTTGATTTTGAAACCAGCGGGAGTGGTCTCCCCTAAACTTTCTCGCATACTTCCCCAAAAAGATGCTGTTTCCCCTTCCCCCCCGCGTGGATAAAAAAAATTCGAACCTACTGTAACCCAGAATCCAATGACTAACAGAAAGTTTTTCATTGTAGATTAAAGTGATTGTAAAATATTTAGGTAAAGAATCAAATTCAAAGAGATGCGTACCGATTAAAAAGCAACTATCACACATTGCTACGTTCCACTCTTGCCAGCTCAAGGACAAAGTGACGTAATCCTTCCGCTTGCACAGAGATTGCTACCAGTACTCATGCGTATAGAGAATCGGATTAGAAAAATTAATTATGCAATTTCAACGCCTTTTTTTAACCGATTGAAATGAAATTTTGGCACAGATCTATAACTAATGCTAGCAACCGTCATACCAATTTTTATTTATCTAAGCCAAAGGATTTAGGAGATATAATTTTTACAAGTATGCGATTATACAGAACGACAGACAGTCAACCCTTTGACGGATTTGGTCCAAAATATGATACGGACCTACATTCATGATGATAAAACTGTGTACCAAATTTTATAGATCTAGCTATTCAAGTTTTTGAGTTATAGTGTTCGCATGAACGCGGACAGACAGACTTCCCTTAAACGGATTTTGTCTAAAATTTGATAGAAACCTACAAATTATGTGTAAAGATCACATACCAAATTTCATCCCTGTATCTCTAATAGTTTTCGAGTTATCGTTTTCACAGACATACAGACACACAGACAGACATAATTCCGAAATTGTGTTTTTCGGACTCATGAAGGTCTAAAACGTGGAGATTCGTCAAAATCTCGAGATCGAATTTTTTGACGATTACAATACTTTCTCTTAGTATACAACGTATACGAGAAAGTAACAGGTGATCCCATACGACAAAAGTGAGTGGAAAATATCATGGTTGGGCGAGTATAAGCGGTGGTTAAGTTCGGGTAGACAGGGACACCGTTTCCCTCCCCAACTACCAAAGCTAAATGTTTTTTAAGTGATTTTTAATTTAATCTCTATAGAAAAGTTTTTAAAGAAATAAATATTACGACAAAGGGAAATAACAAAATATTTAATTACGGGTCACCCACCTTTTACAGAGTTGGTTTCAGTATCTTGCGAGTAAAAAAAAAATTGAAAGTTATTTTAAACAAAATGGTAAAAAAATTACAAAAATTTTGACGCAGTTCTAAAGATTCTAATGCAAAATTTGCCATGTCTGTTGGCTTGAGAGTCAATCAGCCAACTGCAAAGACCGTTGAGCCCCACTGATTTGCAAGCGAATTTAAAAACACGGGAAAAATTTTTTTCATTGGAATAAGTTCGAGTACCCGGCCCTTGAAATCAAATGGAACTACAAAATTAACACTAGGTTTGCGGAGATTTCTTCTATAACTATCTCTACCATATACTCTACTCTACTCTAAGCGTAAATTTGATGCATGCATAAAAAGACATATTTTGCAAATACAAAACTTTTTATTCTAACAGAAATATTGTTATTCATATCAAAAACAACTATAATAAAAGTGTTTTGATATTTAATTATCGCTTTTCGGTATTAGGTATTTCTTATGCAATCCTGCTGTCTCACGCTTCCGTCCATTTTGTAATCGGGTTCTAACTGAAGGCTACAGTGCGCCAGGGATGTTATGTAAATGAAGCCTGATAACCACTGCAGCATTTAAATTTTAATGTATCTATACTGCATAACGACCGCGTCAAATTGACGCGTAACCGTAGAGTTAGGAAAACAACATAGAAATCTTTGAGATTAGAGGATAGGCGATAATGCATTTGAAAAATATATCCGCCTCATCAAATGGATAAAAGGCAGTGTAAGTGGTAAAAGTAAAATGTAAACGATATCTGTATTTTTTAACTTGAAAAGTTTGAAATGAGTCAAAATGACGCATCCCATAAACCTAGTGTTAAATAACCCTGAAAATAATGCAAAATAAATTGAGAACTCGGGGCTGCCTGAGCTGCGGGACCCGCAGTCGATTGGATTTACCTACTTGATAATCAGATCCTTGAGATAGATGACAAGAAAGGTAATGAATGCTGTGTGTGTAATGAAAAAGCATGAGACTCGTGCATCAAGAACTGCTCCATCTTCACCATATAAGAGATTTTAATCTCTGCAGACAGTAACAAGCAAGATTAAAGCATACAAATGGAAAAAATTAGAACCGATCAACAGAAAAGACATTGTGCTCAATCCTAGCAACGCTAGAACACATACACAATTGGCGATCCATTAAAAACAGGAGTGCCTGACCGAGAAGTTATGATACATTTACCGTATAGTTCTCACCTTAAACTTCGGAATTCGCTTTTTTTCCTTCTCTGCAGTATTCTCCTTATGGCTTTCTAAGAGGCTTGAGAAAATCACTTGGTTTAGTTTTTCTCCAAGAAATCCAAGAAGTTAGTTTTATCAGTAAAACATTACATATTTGCTTCGGGGATCACCATTTAGAATATGGAAAATATTGAGTAGAATAACGATTTATAACCGTTTTTCAAATTTATTTTTTCCGCTCTTTTCCGTACGGTCGTGGTTATATATATATATTAATAAAAGAAAACATTAAGAAAAGATTAAAAATACGTTGTAAAAGAAAAACCAAAACAATAAAAAGGAACAAAAACGCCAACGTCCGGGACGCGTCATCAGCAAGGGAAATCCCGAACGGGCGCACGCATAAAGTTATTGCATTTGTTTCTGGTTTTGTTTATGTTTGTATATATATATATTAGAAAACCGTCAGCAGGCACTACATTGAAGCATTACTCCTTCTTCATTCATAGCATAATTCTTAAGAGTAGCTTCGGCAATTTTAACACCTCGATAAAATTCAAAAAGCAAACGGTGTCGAATATGATCAGTTTGGTTTACTTGACATTCCATTTTAATGATATGAAAATACACAAAAATCAATAAAATTAAAAACTCAAAATACACTATCTCGTAGAACATTGAATTCTCTTTCAAATAATATGAAACGTTTTTACAATGCTTTTTATTTCTGCGTGCATTTTTAAATTTAAAAAAAACGCCCATGAATGATTACTCAACTAAACTTTACTGGAAAATACGTCCCAACTTTTTCCTTAACTCAACGTCTTTTTGCTTTTTTAATCAACATTCCAAATTTTCTTCGAATGAACTCGGCTTTAAATTCATTTCTATGTAGCTCATATATCTGACCAACTAATTTTTTTTTGAAAATCAAATTTTATTTTGATTTTCAAATAAAATTATCAATCACATGTTTTACAGTAGTTTTCGTACGTTACATTTTCAAAAGAAAGCTTCTTGGATAATACTTTTTTAATTCAAAAATGCTTTTTCTCAAAAAAAAATAATAAGGTATTGAAAATTTTACTAAAAAGCAGATTTCACTTCGATAAATACTGAAGCATTCTACTGATGTTTTTGAATTACTGTTGTATTGTTTAATTATCACAAATATTGGAGGTTTTTTTAATCTAGTTTTATAAAAACTAAATAGAAACGACATTTATCATATTTTGATTAATCAGAAGTAATATGATTTATCGGAAAAATAAATCCAATTTCGTTTTTAACAAGCATCAGAATACTCACATGAAATTATTACCGTTTACTTTATAGCCTCTAGTTTTTAAAGTATTTATCATATTTTTAAAGCATTATTTAGAGTGAAACTTCGAATAGAATCTGCGAATACGTTCAAGTTAATGAAAACATATTTTTTACTTCTAAGTTACATTCATTAAGGCATTTTTAGTAATATCCCTAATAACAATCTACTTTTTAAAGTTGCCTTTACATGACGACATTGCAAAAGAGAAAAAAATTATTTCAAATTATTCATAACGATTCGAACATCGATTTTTAAAAAAAATCGCTGCTTAAATATATTTGTATTCTTTTTGAATAAGTATAACAATTTTAATCATTATACAAATACCTAATGCTCACTTTCATACGTGAATGATTCAAATTAATTAAGGCCGTTTCGTTTCTGCTGACGTCATTTTAATCCCTTAACATAGGAATTTTCTCTGTTACGTAATTAGATTAAGCTCTTTCTCTTTCAGGAATGTTTTCTTGTTTCGATCCAATTAAGGACTCGTGGTGAGCTAGACATGTTTAAACTCCCCATGTGCATTTTATTTCCTGTATTAATTACATGACTCTACAAATAAATTTTGGGGGAGCATTTTCAGACGTCATAATTTTGAACTGCAGTTCAGTTTAATTAGATTAACGTCCCGTTTAGAAGCTATACCAGGAATATTTTGGACGGACCTCGTAATTTTGAATCTTGGTCAGATGACGAGGATAAAACCAGTCGAAACCCCGCTATCCAAGCTTCCACGCCACACCAACGTGAGGATATGTGCCCCTAGACAGCAAATTTAACACGTTCGCTGTTGTGATTCACGCCTGAGATTCGAACCACCTGTCTAATTACATTACTCCTTCTCTGCTATCTGTTAACTACAATAGAGAAGGGGTCGATTGATACCATAAGTCTAATTGACTTTAGGTGTGAATCGTATTTAATTCATACGGCAATCAACGTATTAACGTGCAATAGGCCCACATATATTCCGGATCATCGGTGGATTCGGGCCTCGAACCCACTATCCTCCGATCATAAAACTGAAACCTTGCCACCAGGCCACCGCAACCCCAATGAACTGGTTAGCTGAAAAGAACGACATTTGAGTTGGAACCCGTTCTCCAGACTTCTACGCCACGCAAGTATGACGTCTGGTCCATGATAACAGATTTACAGGGTGTCCCAGAGGGTAATGTTTGAAGAACAATCTAATACATGGCGCTAGCTGCGAGCAAATGAGACCAAATTTGGTGCGAATGATCATTAGAGCGGGCAATTGTATAGGTGTGTGTTTCGTTAGCAAGCGGTGAGTTTAAGTGTGTTTGTTCAGTTGTGATTGTCACAAGCGAAAATGAATAAATATTCAACAGATATTCAAGTGTTTATTGTGCTTGAGTGTTTATTGTGCTCTAAATACCATGAAAATGTTAAGTCAGTACAACGGGCATGGCAGGAGGAGTTTCACAACAAGAACTAGCCGGACAAAAGGACTGCAGTCCAAACGATTGACTGCGAAGTCTGCTCAAGCGTGATGGATGATTTCAGATCCGCCTCACAGCTGTCCTTGATAAGTAAGGCGGTCACTTCGAACCTCTTTATCAATAATTGCCTACCATGTAATTTCAATATATATCATTAAAATTTTTTCATCACTCTTATTTGTTTTAAAATTCCGATTCGTTTCAAACATTACCCGCTGGGCCACCCTGTACTTTGCACTAAGCCTTTGGAAGAATCGGGTTTCGAATCGGGAAACTTCTGACGCGAAATGAACTCCCGTATCCTTAGAGAGACTCCATTTTACACCTTAAAAATTGACAGTTAGATAGTTTGAAATTACAAAGTGGAAATAGAAGCACCACAAATCATTCCAAAAAGAAATTAGCTTTAATGAAGTTTAGAACAGACCTGTTCTCAAAGTCACACTCAGGTTCGACTGCAAATCACCAAGAAAAAATATCAAAACAAATACAGGGGAGAACGGGGCAAGTTGACGATGTTAACAATTAGCTATTTTTAAAAAATTCATTTTTTGAGGTAATATTTTTTCTTTGCATGTATTATTAGATTTGTTGTTCTGTACCTAAATGGATAAATTTTTATTTTAATATAATCAAAGTTATTTTACCGTTTAAATAAAATAAAGCAAAAGTGTCAACTTGCCCTGGTACCGGGTAGGGATTGCAATCCGGCACCAATTTCAATCCGGTCGGATCCGACGGGATCCGGCCAGATTGGACACATCAAAACTATTTTGCCTTTTCATTCCAAAATCAACTGTATAAAAGATGATAAAGTGAGTGTATTACAAAGTTTATAAAAAAAGCGTTAATTTCTTATTAAATCAACTTTATTTACACTGTTATAATTAATCAGCATTTACGTATGAATCAACAATAAAAATTTAGTACAGTGTAACTAGTTAAATTGTAATTGTTATATTAGTTTAGTAATAATTAGATAATGACGGGCAGTTAAGTTCAGTCTCACTTACTTGATTTCACAAATGACATCAATGATAACTTGTAATGTAACTTATATTATGTAAGTAACTTATATTAAATCTAACTAAATCAAGCTTATCAACTGAGATCACAATAATTAGGTATTTTAGGCACGCTAAGCAGTCTCATTCTTATAATTATGACAGTCATCATGAATCTATTTAATCAATGGCACAATTATACAATAACGAGTTTAAAACTTCTTCGTATTTTTTAATATACTTACTTTAAATTATTATTTTAAGTAAAACAATTAAAAAAACTCACTTTGGTTTTGAAAAAATTATCGTAGGAAACAAAAAGTGTTAATTGTGTCATCTGTCAAACGACTTCTTACAGAGCTACAAATATAACCAGCGGCCTAGAAAGCCCTTTCTGCTTCTATACTTGTTGGTTTTATTGTCAACAAATACTCATGAATAGAAGACAAGTATTTTCCTCGAACTCCTTCACTTTCACATGCAGTCATTTCCTTTCTTAATGTTTTCTCATAATCTTTCTCTTTTTTTGGTATTTATGCTCTAGGTTTTCATGTCTTGCTGGATTTGCATTTGTAATTCTTTCTGTAATGTCGAATCACTTTTTAATGACGATGAATCTGAGTTATTTTCTACTATATTATCTACGTTTTATTTAAAGCTATCATTTTGAACAACTCTTTCTAAGATATTTTTCATTTCCAGTCTTACAACTTTTTTTTTCGGCATAGTAAATGTATCATCAGTTCGTCTTGTATCATCATCATATTTTTTTATTCTGTAAGTATAATAATATTCCTGTTTTCATTTTAAATTGGTTTCCAAAGTGGCATGTTTGTTTTAGAACTTTTAGATTAGTACCTGCAATGCAACACAAATAGGTACATACTTACAAATTAAAACTTTATTTCGGTCAATATATAAGAAGAAAGTCGTATTATAAAGAAAAATCAGAAATATGGATCGTTACTCAATTCATTTCTAAGTCTAATTATCTACTTAAATCATTCTCGTACTCTTAAATGCAACATAAACATAATTCATCTATCAATTGAACAGTAAGAATGTCTATATGTGAAGCAGGTGAGTCAGCGTCGAACGACTCGTACACACCACTCATTTAAGTACCTAATCTTGCAACAACGCGAGTATTTTTTCAAGAAATCGGCTTCATGTATTTTTTTAATTTACCGAATCCGGTAGACGTCTAACGAGGCCGGGTCCGCCGGATTACCGGATCCGGTTTTCCGGATTGCAATCCCTAGTACCGGGACAAGATTACCTTTTTTGCAACCCGAGACTATTGTTTTTGTTGCCTTAGACGTTCTTCTTCCACCTTCTGTGTTTCTTTCTGAATCAATATCTCTCTCATAGGCAAGCTTGTCAAAATATTTTCTGCAAGTCTATACTCCTTACAACATATTATGGAACAGTTTGTGGATCATCTAGCTCAAGAGAAGTATATAAAATAAATAAATAAATCATGTAAACATCAAAAAGAAAGCAGTAAAAAGCATTTGGGCCAAGATGATGAGATCGTCAACTTGCCCCAGTAGGCAATATTAAATTCTTTCATTTTTGTTGTGGGATTAACAAGAATAAGATAGAAATAAGTAGTGGTTTTGAAAAATGTATTGTCTAAGGTAGTCGTGAAAAGCAAAGAATAACCAAATATCTTAGCTGTTAGTCCACAAGATCATGCATTGGTGATCTTGAAAAAATTACAACACGTGAGACAAAATACGCGAACGGCATCTAACAAACAACGCAATAGCCGCGTAGAACTCACTGTGCGAGTTTTTACTGTTAAGTAATGTTGAGAGCTAGTAATATCCGTGTGGAGAATGAAGTATGAGTAATTCGCCATTCAAAAAAAAGCTCAAAATAAGCCATTCTTCATCGTGCCCCGCTTGTCAACTTGACCCGGTCTCCTCTACTTAAAAATATGACTTTTAATCTATTTCCAATTTCATAAGGAATTTTCTGTCTTTTCTTTCTTTTTTAATTTCAAGAAAAATTTCAAAACACTCAGAAATCCTCGGAATAAGATAAGAATGAGAGTTGTAAAGCCTCCGAATATGACCCAAGTCAATGAAAAAAATGGAGAAAACTAAACTTAATTAGACAGAAATCATTCGTATATTCGGAATTAAATTGCTGACGATTTCACTGAATATTTGCTTTATCATATAAGTTCGTTCTGATTCTAATTGGGCCAGGAGGACAGAATGTGTAAGAGAAACGAAGAAAACTTCTGTAACATCTTCCTTCTTATAAAAGCCTTTCCTTCGTATTATCGTTTTAAAAAATTGGTAATCCCAGAAACACTTGGCAAATTATGATGTATGGCGATCCAACAAATACCAAAAAAAGCCTAAATGTTATGCAAGAAGGATCCAATTTCATTATTTGAGAAGTCTGGGACAGACCGAGTCCGTGCGCAAAAGACCCCTTTTTCCAAGATTAGAAAATTTCATTTCATGGGACCGTGGAATGTTTAAGATCTACCTCTTATAGTTTCCTTCTACTTTTTTTCTTGGATTCATGTGTACAATAAAAGAGACTCATTTTTATCATTTTTTATTTAAAAAGAATCGTAAAGAACCGCTTTAGTTTTCTGTTTCTAATCTGACAACTGAAATTAAAATCCTTACGAGAATGCATGGATTAGGAGGAAATTAAATATATGAATTATTTAAATATATTCATTCAAGTAAGTAAAGTGGGAAATAAATACAAATTATCACACAGATAAAAAAAAGAAAAATCATTTTTTAAAAATTGCATGTTTTTATGCTAAAATATGATTACAATGTAATTAAAAATGAATACTGTGAAGCATTGATTTCATTGTCTATTCTTTAAGCAAATTAGATTTTCTTTTATAATATGCACAGTGTCCCAAAAGGCCATTAACAAACTTTAATAGTATATCAGACATACAGAAATGAGTTATTTTTACAATAAAAAATGGGGTCGGAAACGCAAAGGGGGAGGGGGTTGGAACAGTTCTTTATCAGTGAATTAAGTAAAAGAAAAGGATACACCAAATAAAGTATACAATGCATGTTTAATGGAATACAAATTTACAATAACTTTTCGAGCAAAAATTAAAATAGGATCCAATAATATTTTCAGTTAAATACAATATAACCTCGTTTATCAGTTGCAAACATCAATTTTGAAAATTTCTTTTATAGAAGGCAAAATATTTCAACAAATCGATTCCCCTTTTTTAAAGACTAGCTGATGTACCAAGCGTTGCTCGGGGTAGAAATATTTTCCAAGTCGAAGTACTTATACACTTTAAACTTAATGAAACAATTTTTCGCTGTAATGTCTTTAGTGGATTTTCGTTTATCCTCTCCAGTGTCCCTGACCCCTCGCCAGCAGCTGAACTACTCTCTTCTTTTTGTCTCCGTATTTTGAACCACTTCGCACGAGTCTAGCAACCTTTGGAATTCCATTTTTCTCTCAACAGCAATAAAAACATTATTAGAAATTGTGTTGGAAACATTTTCAAAAATTAATTAAAATTAAATAGAATGTCGCATGGAAAAGAAATTAGTGTCGTTGAAAAGCTAATTTTTTTAACTTTAAAATGATGTTAAAATTGTCCTTACCCGATAATATGTTCCGGAGTTATTACGGGAAAACTTTAAAATTTAGGGTGATTTTAAATTAATTAAAATTTTGAAAAATCTTTTCTTTGTGAGCACCTACTGCCCAGGAAGCAACCACCTGCCAAATTTCAAATTTCTATTTCCAGTGGGGTTTAGGAGATTTCGTAATGAGTCAGTGAGTGACTTTTTCTTTTATAGATATAGGTAAGACGAGCACACAATTTTTATTATTCCTGTGACACGAATAAATGCTGAAAATACCATTTTATTTTCAATAGAATAGATCTTAATTTTTTTTCTGCTTCCAAAACCCCATACGGTAGGGGGGAAAATGTCATGATTCAAATTAAACTTTTTCATGGGCAAATAAAACACGCACTATAGAACAATTATTAATATTATATGAATTAAACTTTTATGAAATTTCTTAATTGAGAAAGATTTCAGAATTATTTTATTGCTATATTGAAACAGTAATCATATAACCATAATTGCTATATTGAAAAGCATTCATGAATATTTTTATGTGACAAAAGCAAGCGTTATCAAATAAAATACGATCCAGTAGTATTTTCTGCAAAAACAGTTTTTTTCGATCTCATGATGTCTGGTACTTATAGTTTAAAATGCCAAACATTATTTGAAGTTTTGAAAAATATTTAGGATGATATTGAAGGTAAAAATACTTATGCTTTTTCTCACATATTGGCCGACAGACTTTCAGTATTGCAAAATACTGCAGCCATGATTTGGTGTAATATTAACTGCACCCATATACATATAATTAATGGTGAAATTTTCAGTTATTTTTGAAAAATGTAAACGGACCGTTCATTCAAAATAAATAATAGTACAAAAAAAACATTAAAAAAAACGCGTTGAATCAACAGGTTCGACCTGTTGCTTTCCTAGTTATTGTTAACAAAGCATTCGAAATTGTGTTTGATTTTATGATATATGTTTTCAACCTGTTTCTTCCCTTGTTGTTTTTAAAAAAGTAAAAAATGATGTTCTGTTTTATGATTATTGTTTTTAAAGGAGTTTATTATATGTGTATCTTATTTTATATTACTTTTTTATATTATATAAATATCTGGAAAACTTTGTGCATCCGTTCCTCTTTTAATTTATTCTACATGTAAGAAACGAAAGATTATGTCGTATTGAAAGTTATAGGAGAAATATTTCGATTTAATGAAAATAGCTGATTTAGAAAACTTCACAAAGTCAGGTTATGACTTGTGCCGCGTCTCCGCCCCACACGCACACCTGAAATCTGCAAAGTTTAGTATCTAATATTTGTAAATATGTTTTTAAAAAATCACTGTTCTTCTTGAAACTCAAAATAATACTTTATAGATTTTTAACTGTTTACATGTTCGTGAAAAATATGTTCGTTTGATTTTTTTATTGAGAAATTGTTATTTTCAACAGTTGAGCGTTTCTTATTAACCACCACTAACAATAAAAATCAGGAAAATGACGCATTCAATTTAGAGATGCAGAAGTTAATTTTAGCTTTTGCATGCCATAGGAAACGGATGTTTGGACTGCGCAAAATGTCATTTAAATTTGCAAATTTATTTTGATAGAACTAAATTAACCATTATTTGATTTTTACCCATTTTAAAAACACATAAAACAGAACCGCAAATAAAATATTTAGTGGTACTTCTGTACTTGCGTAGCAAAAATATAAATAAATAAGAATAAAACTATCATCTTAATTTTCGAGGAATTTTTCAGCTATAAAACACGCTAAATAAGTACACTCAGTGTGGAAAAAATCCATCGTAAAAAACACTGATGACCACCAGGAAGGACTTGATTAGTTTTTGCAAGCATCTGAATTTATTACATACCCCAAGAAGTAGTTTTAAGCATTTTATTAACTGCACGAAAGAATTCCCTCATTTCGGACATTTTCTATCAACGGAGACGACCCATCGATCCTGCACAAAATCACGTGACGTTGCCTCGCAACCAGTTGAAGCCGAGAAAACGGCCGAAACTTGACCAGTGAGCAACGAGATCTTCAAGCAGTTGTCGGGACTATGGGATCGGGATGCATTCAAACCGAAGTAAGTAACAGTCACTTGGAACTTTTCCCGCTATTTCTAAGGATTCGAACGATAAGCAAGTGCATTTACTGTTTTATTCGACAATTCAAGAGCTGCTGTTACTGCACGATGCGCTTAAAATAATTGCCATTCGTTCAGCTCTTAATTTCTTTTAAAATATGTGTAAGAGAAAGCACGCTTATTGCTCGAAGGAACTCGAGCAGATTGAAACGTGTCCTTTCTCTTCTTAAAGATTTCATGTGGAAGTAAAATTGATATAATGACATTTGATTTGCGGGAAACAATTTTATTCTTAAAATAGCTCAAAGCCGTGTCAAAGTTCTTCACCATTACGCAATCATTTTAAGTAAGTATCAGTGACTTGGAACTTTCCCGCTATATCTAAGGATTCAAAAAAAATCAGGTGCATTTACTATTTTGTTCCACACTGTTTTATTTTACTGCTGTTGTGGCGACATGATTCGCTTTAAATAACTGTCATTCGTTCAACTCTTAATTTCTTTCTAAAATATGCGCACGAGAAAACATGCTTATCGGTCAAAGAAACTCGAGCAGATTGAAATGCATTCTAACTTTTTCTTTTCAAAGATTTCATGAGAAATTAAAATAGATATAATGTCATTTGATTTGCGGGAAACGATTTTATTCTTAAAATATCTCAAGCCCATGGAAAATTTCTACAACATTACGTAATCATTTTTAAGTGAGTATTAGAACTTTCCCGCCATATCTTAGGATTGAAGCAAAAAGCAAGTGTATTTATCGATTCATTTGACAATAAATGTGCGACTGTACGGCTTGATGCGCTTCAAATAACCGTCATTTGTTCAACCATAATTTCAGTCAAAAATATGTATAAGAGGGAAAATGTTTGTTATGCATATGAGCTCGAATAGATTTAGACGCACATTTATTTTCTCTTTTAAGGTTTCTGAATGAGAAGAGCTGACATGTGACAAAACTGATATATTAATATTTTATCACTGCGAAAAACGGTTTTAATCTAAAAATATTTCAAATTCCTTTAGTTCTTTTTAATATTTTGCAATTTCCACTGATTATAATTTTGTTTCCGTTTTTAGCTGCTTAATTTTTGGAAAAAATGCGATAGAATTTTAATTAATAAACATGCTCTATGAGAAAAGTTTTATATTGAAAAAGGCTATTAAATTTTAATTAGCGAAAAATTTGGTTTTAAAGGCATATTATGTTTCATTTCTTTCTTAATTTCATTGTGTTCATATATTTGTGAGACATTTCGGCATCAATAATTTCATTTTTTCAAATAAGTTTTCAGAAATTTAAACAAATTTATATTACAGTCACATTGATGGTTATTTCCAGAAGAAAATACTCAACAAATCAGCTCTTCAAAATACATGTATATGATCATAAATGATTTGACAGAATCACTGTGAATTAATTTCGCACCTGTTTCTCTACAATTAGCTCATTTTAGAAGTCGAAAGTCTTTTCTCATGCGGAAGGAAGTAAAAATACTCATGGCAATGAGGAAATCGTCTAAGAAAAAAAAAAGAAAATTCACATGATTACTCACAGTTACCAAGTTTCAAGTAAAAAATGTTAAATTTTCTTGAAAGATGATATAAAAATATTTTGTCATAAGTTCAACGATAAGGCTGACGAACTCACACATATGGTACCCATTTCTCTATTGAATAAAAAAATAACTGATAAATCCGTGTTATATTTCGGTCGCAGCCCGTAAAAACAGCATTACAAATAAATTCCTTCACGCAAATTAAGATAATATTGGTTTAATTTAAAAATCACTATTCAATAGTTATAAATTTTATTTAAAATAAATTAATAAAAGTGATTTTTAAAGCACACTTTTATTTATTATTTAATATATTAAAAAGTAGATTTTTTTTATTTTACTTTATACTTTTTAGTCTTTAATTTGTAATTCAATATTATAAATATTATACCTTGAAATTTTTTTCGCAAAATATTTTTTTTATCTAATTCAATGTTACATAGTACCACTTGTATGGAAACTAAATTAATTGAATTAATCGATAAACTGTTAATTGAGTTTAGATATACTAAAATAGTGTATTGTCATCAAGAACAGAGAGGTATACAAAATTTCAAAACTCTACCACATCAGGAAGTCAATGATAAATCGATTACGAAATTTCATCTTTACAAACATGAAACAAGTCAAGTTAAATAAAACTGTATGAAAACAGTGTCTTATAAAAAGCAGAAAAAAAATCAGAAAATTTGGTATTAATATTTTCTTGGTACTTATAGATTTGATAGTCATTCCTAATAACAATCATAAAAAATCAGTATACGTTATATTTATTCTGAAATCTGACAAATTTTGTCCTCAGTGTGAAGTGTTGTAGTTTCGCACAGGCAATAATTGCATGTCAGCAATTCTTTATCGTGATAAAATCTTTAGATCTATGCGCTTACTCAAGTCTCTTTATTACCTAAGCGTTACGCTATGTAAAGAACGGTTTCATAAGTTGCAAAATCATTAGTAAGTGAAAAATACATTTGGGATTACATGGCCGAAACTACGGGAGGGAGCGTGAAGAGCATTTGAGCAGATTTAAGGTAGAGCTCCAAGATTTGGCTCCAAGCACAATCTATTTCCCGGAAGCGATACAATCTAATTTCGTTCGCTATCATGTGAATTTTATTTCCTTGGTAGTGGTGGTTCTACTTCCACTTGGTCTAGCATATCTAGCCCTGTCCATGAGTCATAGCCTCATCTTTTTCTGTAGGTCAAAGCGATTTTGGAGCACCTAGGCAGCGCCTGAGGTAGAAATCTGAGTTAGTTCCAATAAATGGGGAGGACCTTCTTGGAAGACTTTCAGAGGAGGGGACCAATTTTATTTCCTTTTATAAATTAAATTACTTTAATTTAATCAATTAAAGGAAATTTAATTATTATTGCAGTGCTTCTTAAACATTTTTTCATTCGCTACCCCATTTCGGAAGAAAATAAATATTTTTCGACTCCCCCCCCCATCTTTAAGGAAAACACTCATTTGGGACTATATATAAGTAGGACCGCGGTTCAAAATTACGAAGACCGTTCCAAAATAGCCCTCGTGTTACTGCAAAACGAGACTTTAATATAACTAATCTAAACCAAAGTATTAAACTGGTCATAAAAATACTACAAGTATGATGTGGTTCTGACATTAACATCACTGGCGGCAAAATCCTGGAGGTAACATGACAACTCGTGCTCCCTCTTGGGGTGTGCCGTCGTTAAAGAAGAGCTGATCCCAAGGGTGAATGCGACTGCATTTCAAAAAAACCTGAAAATTAGTGTACTGTAAAAATTCAACATAATTTCGAATAACTGTAAGTTGTGAATTTGATACACAAACATACATGTTTTCCAAATATACATATATACAAAACGACTAGATTTTCACTAATTTACTTCGACAAGAAGTTTGGCTACTGCATTTATTTTGATATAATCTAAAATTATTACACTATATCAATACATGTGTCCTAAATCAAAATTTGAGACAGATAGTGAAACTCAAGGTATCCTAAAATTCAGGATTTTGGAAGGTAAAACTCCGGAAATCTGGATAAATACTGAAAGCAACCACCCCTGCCCGATTCAGAGTAGTATTCTTAAACTGGTTTTAAGAATACTATGATGCTGTTTGGGGCACTAAAGTCACTCAAATCCTGGAAGTAACATGGCAAAATAAGTATATAATTAAAATTCGCCTCTTCTACACAGTCTGTGCAAAAAATTAGTAGTCCCATTATAGTCAAAATTTTCGTTGCAGATTGATAATAGCATGCATATGTATCTATAATTTGTAACTTTTTAAAAACCTAATTAAGAAAAGACAAAAGTTTCGGTTCAAAAGTTTAAAAATCCTGAAGATTAAATGTATAAAAAAATTATCCATATATTAACTGATAAGACTCTTTGTAAAGCGCCTTATTGAGAAAACTATTGAAATAATTATTTAAAAAAGATTCTTTAAAATTAGGGAAATCACGCCAAAAAAATCAAAAGAAAAAATCATTTCTAATTTTAAAATGGTGCAAAAATTCTTTTACTTTAGATATTGATGAAAAGCAGATTTCAAATAAGCAATACATAAGTGCAGTATTCAAGTTTCTAAAAGTTTTATCATAGTAGGTGCTTAGAGAACAAGATAATCAGAGCCAACTTTCTTGTTTCTGGGTCTAGCGGTTTGTACTAAACAATAATTAGTAAATAAGTGATTTAATGAATTTGAAAAATCTTTATCCATTCTGCTTTGCAACAATAAAAAATTTATAGAATGATTTAAAAGATCTTGAAAATTGTGAAAAATATCCTTAGTTTTTCAACTAAAGCGATATCTATATATCTCAAAATTACAAACTTTATAAAACATTTAAATGAAGACTTGGAGACAAAAACAACAAAAAAAACTACAGGGTTAAATAAGCACGATCAGGATCACCTTAATTTTTAACGTTTTTCTTCTCGGTACTCTGATCGATTGAAACTGCTTCTGTAAAAATTATTTCATATGTTAAATTATATTAGCAGAGTTTGCATTATAATGGCAGAACATATCATTCGAAATTTCATATGTTTAGTAATTTGGCCATAATTATTTGATACCATATGCTGGCAGCTTGTGCTTTATTTACCTGTCCTAGCTCCATTAAATCACACAGACAGTTTGATGATAATTCCACAACTACTTTTTATATAGACTACTTTAGATAAGTGGAGTATTTATAGGCACATTGAATGAAAACAAGATTACTATTTATGAATCAGAAGATCTTAGAGATTTTATAACTAGGAATTACTGAAAAAATATCGACACATGTTAGCTCTTTTAAGGGGCAAAAATATCAATCGAAAGAGCTAATTTCATTTTATTCCCCCTTAGGGTTAGAATTGATTAAATTTTAACCTATGTCCATCCATCAATACAATTAAAATATTTTATAAGTTATGCCACATATATAGTTTCATGGCATTCGACTGGAATGGTTGACTTTTTCTGTTTTCTCCAAAATGCATTAGGAAAACCGCAAAATTTTACACGTTTTATCAATTCTTTCAATGGTTAAGTATTGCTTGATTCGAACTAATTGAAGCCAACCGCTTTCCTATAGTTTGTTTTTAAGGACAGAAAGCAGTTACTGCAGGTTAGTGAAAATTTTTATTAATTACTTGATATAAAAATAACAGATGGATTATGTTGGAACCAAGCCATAAGTGGGAAAATAGTATTGTTTTTAAATTCCATACGTTTTTAAGACGCTGAACTTTTTATATAAAATCACTATCCTTTATTGATATAACAGATAGGGATAAACAATAAAAAGAAACTAAACAAATAGCATTTATCAGTATAATATGGGAATAATACTGAAAATGCTAAGCCCTCTTTTTTATTTTGCATCAAATTCCCGTTCCAAAAGATTTTATACCTATTACTGGAAAAAATAATTTCTTCAAAAGAAACTGCAAATAATAGACAACACAATGTGTAGATTGCAAAGCAATACCTCCCATCAGCACCCGAGTCGTTCAAATAAAAAAATACAATAATGTCTGGTAAATATTTTTAGACAAAATAAGCCCTAAGGTGAAGTTACTAAATTGTTTATTTAAACTTTCTATTCTTTACCGATTCAGACTTATTTCAGTTGGCTAAGTCAGATTAATTTTCTCAATAAATTTCCTAATGAATATTATAAAGTTGACAACTACATTTATCATCATAATCAGGCTTTTATTTGGAGATATTTCAGGTCTCGAATTTTAAAAAATTTAGTTTAATTTTAAGGTAGCTGTATTTAAATGACAACAGAATGTAACTTGAAGGAAGAAGTGACGCAACTTTTATAAAATTACTATTTTATTCATTCTTCTGTGAAAAGTTCTGTCATAAAATAAATGTTTGCACCAAGAAGATTCTTAAATAAAAAGGAATATTTCTTCGAGGACTAGGTTGAAAATGTGCACGTTATTCTGGCCTAAAAAAGCGTCTTTCACTTAATTCGAACATTTTCTACTATTTCGTCAACTTGTCATATTCTTGAACTATGCCACACAAAAACAAAACTTCATCACACAAAACGGGTGCTTTAAAAAATTGCAAGGAGAACAAAGCAGAACTTTTTAGTTAAACAGTACCATATACACACCGGTGAAAAAACGTCCAAGAAAGGTGCTTTCATTTAAAAGCAACATTTTTTTATGATATTTCTAAATACTATTGTAAACCGAAAGAAAGTCCTAAAAGTTAATAAAACAAGCTATTATAAGGATTAATTAAATGTTTTTATGTACCGTCCTTGAGATAGTTTACGGGACACCCAGCACACCAACATTAACAAATAAACACAAATGGATACAAATGTTATTCCCAATAGAAAGTCCAGGATAAACAGTCTAGGAGTCATCTCCGTCCGTGAAGGGTGTGTCTGTTAGTAAGACAGACTCTTTATGTCCTCATAATGAATCAACTGTGACACAGAGACCATCTAATCACCAACATTCTTGTTTTTATTGTTACTCTTTGAATAAAATACATGAGGCATGTAAGCATTTAATCGTACTCTGGAAAGATACTTATGACGCAGATAATTCACTCATTATTCAGTTCACAATTACAGTTATCTGGATTCTTCCGAAAAAGGCTCCAACTAATGAAATAGAGTAGAAATTCTGATATTCACCAAATTGCTTCTTTGTGATGACAAGACAATTAATTAAGAATCAAAGGTCTCTATTCGTATGAGAGAAGCGAAGAAATCCTTTGATTTAGATTTCTACAATAATCTAAAACAAAAAAAACGCATTTTGCTATGCTATGCTGATTTATTAAGTAAAATAATTCGTTCGTGACCTGCTGATAGAAATCTTATCATCCCTTAGCCAACGAATTTATTTAACCTTCTAATTAGATGACATATTAGGCAGATCCTATTTGGGACTTTATTATTGTTTCAGTCCATATAAAAACGTGAAGGACTCCTGAGATATTTAGGAGTGTCCAAGTGATTTTAGTAATTTAAATTAATTGCTACTTTGACTTAATTACAGATTTCGGTATCAAAATTCCGCACTTCGTTGCACAAGTCAGGCACGTCATTTTATTCGAAGGGGTTAAATTTTTTCAATGTGTCCTACAAATATTAGAAAAAAAAGTTTTAATCAAATGAAATAAAAATATTCATTTTATTAATATTTTTAGAAAGTTTTTAAAGAGTTTCGATGTTTTTGTGGCCAAAAAGGCAGTGTTTTAATTACAATATTAATCAGAGTTCAGCTCATAATACCCTATAAGGATAATGTGAAAATTTTGCCTTAGATTAAAACAATAGGAACGTTTTTTTAGATTCCGAATGGCCTTACATTATTCATTAACTGAATTTAAAGTGCGAAGCTATCTTTTTTAATGGAAATAGTGATAAAACTAGCAGAAACAGACTATAATATCATCAAGAATAAATTTACTCTTAATGTTCATAATGCATTTTTTAATCAACTTCTCGACGAGTATTTTTCGCTTCCCTGGAAAAGAAAAAGATTCATGTTTCAACTAATGAACATTGAGTCTTCTCTAGCCAAGTTTTCGGTTCGATGGAGAAAATAGTTTGATTCTCATCAGATGTGTTTTTTTTTTCTGCCAAATGGTCATCACGTTCTTCTAGAGTGTGATAGAAATATCCGGCCTAATTACACGGTCAACGGATGTTTATTTCATTGAGTTCCGTTTGATTCCTCGAATCATTCATAAATTACAATGCATGACCAACTCATTCCTTTCGAAATTTCATGACCAAATATTGTAAGACTTTTAATCGCAAGTGTGTTTTCTCTTTCTGAGATTCAGACAGAGGTGTGCCTTATGATGTGACTATGAATATTAGAATGCGATCAAATAATGAATTAATTCATTTGTTATACTAGAAATTATCATGAGAGAAAATTGCAAATTTTTGTTTTAAGATTCTAAAAAATTGTATATCCTTGTCCTTTTTTTCATTGTGTATAAGATGTGTGAAATTCATGAAATGTATTCATGTTCATTTTTAAAATCAAATAGATTATTCAAAGAAATACTCTTTTCTATTAACAATTCCATGGTATATTTGCTTTTACATAGTTTTCTGAAATTTAGCAGACTTACTATGTTCCACAAATGGTGATTTATAATAAAATAATCAATAATCAAAACGCTGTTTGGCTGTTATTCACACGACAGAAATGATATTTCGTTATAAACACTGATTATTAAATCTATAGTTTAAAAATATCTGGATAGAAACAAAAATTCTGAAGAAATAAGAAAGATCACAAATTTCGGTAAGCAAATTTTGGAGTAATTTCTTGAGTAAATTCTGAGTATCTTCTTGAGTGAAATTCTAATTAATCTCCTTTTCACTCTTGTTGGGGCCGTTTCAAAACAGCATATGATGACTTACTGGAAAGAAAACATAACTTGACTGAAAACGAAAACTAAGAGTTAATTTTTCAAAATTTACAGAAGGAACAGACAGTTGACAAAATTTACGAAATCATTAATAAATTAAGCAGTTGTTTTCAAAACATAATGTTTAAAGGAGTTCGAATATAAATTATAGATAAGGGCGAAATGTTTGGAATATGTCTAAAAATGCAATCTGTTTGTTATTTTTATTATTGTTTGCATAAATATGTATCTATCCATTAAGAAAAAATGATAAAGGAGAACAAAAAATAACAACAAGCTTGAAAAAGCTTTATTAAAATAATAAATTATTCGAGCATATTGAATTGGTATAATTTAGTACTAATGAATAATTTCAATCAATAAATTTAGATTTAAATATTATGCTGACATATTAAAGAAGTGAAACCTTTTTAACGCTTAATAAAGGGTAATATCAACATTTTTGTAACAAAATTTCCTGTTTATAACTTCGACTTTGTCGGATTAAAAAATAAGATCTATCTTAAAAATATCTTCATAAATACAATCGTTTCTATAGTTCTAAAACAGGAATCGCAATTTCAAAAGTTTTTTATTTATTTATTTATTCTGTAAACACACCTGGAAATTAATGTTGTGAACTTTTTGTTCGTTACACCCTTAATTAGATACGTAACATCCATAAAATAAGATTCAATTGACAACCATAAAAAAAATGTTTCAAACCAATGGTAAACAGCACAGACTTTTTGAGACGATTAGAAACAAAGCTTATGGACTTCCACCACATATGATGTGATCTTAATACACTTGTAAATTTGCTATTGTGGAACTGACCTTGCAAGCAAAAATTGAGAATCTTGGTTGAACTCGGATGCCCTAGAATAGTAAATACAAAATGCACTTGATGAGAACAAACACAATTATTCATATAATGTTTTATATGAAAGATTTTAACTCAATAATTAAGAGATAATATCAAAATTAATTTAGAGATAATATAATTTAAGAGATAATATAAAAAATGTTCACATTTTATACATAATTCAGCATTTAACTGATTTTAGATTAAAATATTGATTAAAAATTTATGCATTACCAAAATTAATCCCAATAACATCCTAGAAGCTAATTAATAATTACCTTTCTTAACAACTTACTTAGCTCAAAGAAATAACAAAATCCTTTAAGAAAACGAATTAAATCTTATCTGACAAAAGAAATAAAAAAATTCGGTTTCTCTGGCAATCTCTATTTTACATTAATGCATATTCAGACTACCCAGAATTATTTGTTTAAAGCATCTGTATTTTCTTTAAAAAATTAAGCGAAAATTAATAAGGGGAGTCTCAAAAATAAACATTCATATTTTCGTTTCAACAAATGAAAACACGGAGAATTTATCTTCATCTTTGTACACACACACACACTGCTTGATTAAAAATACATTTCATCCATTCAAGGCACCATCAAAAATTTTTATATAATCCTCAAAATTAGGGGAAATTAAAAATAATATATTGAATACAATGATATACAAAACTTTTTTTTAAATAGAACTATGCAAAATATTTTTCAAAAAACGCATGTTTTTCTCATACTTAAGTGTAGATACACAATATTGATTATAAGAAGAAAGATCATTTCTCTTTTTTTATCTTTACAAACACTATCTAAATTCTTATCGAAATTTCTAGAGCTGAATTGTGTAAAATTCATAAGCTTAACCCTGTGGCATCACCGGAGTAACCCGCTTTTAATAATCAACTGATTTCATCAATTGCACTTATATTGCACGTGATCTAAAGACAAATGAATGATGAATGAATCATTTTAATTAATAAATCTGGGCGAAATTTGTTGATTAATCGGGTTGAAAATAAATAGTTTTAAACATGAAGTATTTCTAAATTTTTTTCAACATTTAATTTTATTACAAGCAAATAATAATCTAGGTTGGAGAGGGTTATAAGCTTGTTGTTTGAGGATTTTTTGTCTGTTTTTGCGATTTGTAGAGAAATAGAAAAATAAGAACAGTTGCTTAGTTGATTATAAATTATTTATTAAACAATGGTGATCATCCACTATTGAGAGGAAAAACAAAAAACTGCAATAGACAGATAACAAGGTGATTGCATAAGGATTCTATTGAATTTCAGCCATAAAATTATCACTTTGGCGGCTTCATGCCAATCATTGTCTCAAAGAACGTAGTATTTTGCCCCACCTTGACAGTCAAAACACTGAATAGATGAGACATCTAGCATAGCTTATTCAAAATCACGTACAACATTGATTACAGACTAAAACATACATACACTAGAAGAACAATTGGATATTCTATGACGAGAAAAGATTCATTTGAATGGTCTAAATATTTTAACGTTATTAATTATTAACGTAAGTAATTGTCTTCATTTCTGAGACATCTACGCTATTCGCTAACCAAATTATTTGGTACTTTTTTTGGTTTACTCTGTTACTCTGTAATAGCACAGACCTTACAATTGTATAAAAGCAAGATATTTCTTGATTTTGTTTCATGTATCTCGTTTAATTTTGTTGGCTTATATTAGTTACATGTGCTTCAAAATAAAAGTTTTGGTAAATCTATAAAACCTCCTCAAAACTGAATGGATCAGTCAGAACGTTAACGGAAGAGAAACATATGCATCGACATTAAACCAAAACGAAAAAGGAACCCCAGAACCACAAATACAGATGTGTTAAATTATTTTTCTAATCCTTTAATTTTTCATCTCTATTCTGTTCGATTTCTCTTTCTTCCCAGTGGTTTTGTTTAAACATAACATCATTAAGTAGCCAAAATAATTCTTTATGAAACTTAGCAGAGCTCTCTCAATTAGCTCTGCTCTTACTCTTTCAAGAGGCCTTGATTGCCCTGAGAGCATAAACTGTTAGCGGTGTCCTCAAATTACGTTAATAATTTTCCAATCTTTAAAAGAGTTTACTTTACTACTTCTTTTTCGATTAGAACGCTTGCTGCAGTAAAATAAAACTTCGCTAGGCTCGTATTAAACTGAGTTTTCATAATTATAGTAGGGAGTTATATAAGGGTAAATTCGCAAAGTACAAAATAAAAATTATTGTTGTAAGGCGATAATTAACTTGCTGAAAGGTGTTGTAAAAAAAACATGATTGGGATCTAACTGCAGCACCGAAGTGATGCTCCTTTCGAAAATCTTCGGAGTAAATCCGGTTGAAGCGAGGATCACAAAAAATTTAAGTGCTGTTATGGTGATTATGTTTGTTTAGTTTGTATTCTAAGAGTCTCTACAGCATCTTCATTACAATAAAGGCTGTTGATTTTTCATTGTGTATAATATCAGATCCCTTCAGTATATCCACATAAGTTTATGTCTCCTAAGTAAAGTAAAAATTTCTGCCAAAACATTCGAGGAATTTATGACATAGTTGAGAGACAAAACCGCTCCGAAAAGACAGAGATGCCTTCAGTATGGGGTGAGTTTTATTTTGAACTCGTCCCCCTGAGCAAGTAGTTGCAAATCCCTGGGGTTGTTTTTAGGTGCAATTATTCTTTAATAAACTCTTAAAACCTTTTTCAAATCTACGATGATGAGTGCTAAACTTGGAAGTTTAGTTGTTCGTAAGAGTAAACTAAGAATTCTGCTTTACAAGTCTCTAATCAGACCAGTTCTGATGAATGGAGGGCTCGACATCGATTAAAACTCTTTAGAAATTTCAAGTTTTCCAAAATAAGTAATTAATGAGAATGGAATATGCTCGGCAATATAAGATGAAAAGTCCTAAATAACGACCTCAAAATTAAACTAGTTTTGGAATATATAAAATTAGATTCTATTCAGTTTTTCGAAAAAGAATTCATCAGATTCGCAAAGAGTTGTTGAATACACCAGTTTACTACACTGCAGTACCTACATGAAGGAAAAGATCGGAAACAATACTGCATCAACTATTCGACACCTCCCCTCCACAGAAACAAGTCGAATATTCAGTCTAGTCGGTGCAAATCTGTCACTTAAAAAAAAATCAAAACTTTTCCTGTGAAGGCAACAAAAAAAATAAAGATACGACGTGCAAAAACACGATTTTATCCGAGAAGTTTACCGAAATAAAAACTGGTAACTAACACCCACTACTGTTAGTTGAAAGACATAAAAATAACGATAAATTCCATTTTGATAAGCCTAAATTTTAATTTCTAAATATTAGTTACAATATATATAAATTGCTAAATAACTAGAGCCGCGGTAGCCTTGTGGTAAGGTCTCAGCTTCGGAACCGGAGGGTTCCAGGCTCGAAACCCAATTCCATTAAAGACCTGTCGTGTTTGGGGCCTGTGGCACACTAAATCATGCGTAGTAGCCAAACGTCCTCCCACTGGTGTGGTGCAGAAGTTTGGGGAGGAGCACCAGCTCAGGTATCATCCTCGTCATCTGACCGTAGTTCAAAAGTACGAGGTCCGTCCCCAAATAGCCCACGTGTTGCTTCAGAACGGGACGTTTATATAACTAAACCTCTAAATAACTTACAAGTAAAGAGCGCAATTCGCTCATCTAATTTGATCAAATAAATTTCATCTTTTTCAGGCAAAGTATCAATTAATATTACTTTCATCAGGAAATGTATAAATTACTAATCTATACTTATAAAAATCGGCGTGTGTGTGCGATATCCAAACGAATCTATAGCACTTACAGCCATAAAATTTGGCACACTGGTAGTCGCAATGGTGACTCAATGCACCTCGAAGCCAGAATTTTTAAATTTAATATAGAAATTTTTTTATTTAATGTTTTGTGTGGCTTTGGGTCATTTTTGGCACGTTTACGGCAGTAGTATCTTTTCGAATGATCGCTGAAAAACAATCAATGTACCATCGGATAGAACAAACAATTTTTGATCTAATAAAATTTGTTTTGAATTTTTAACACAATTTATTGAATTTTGAGAAATTTTTAAATAATAGTCACTTTTCATTTACATTTTTAACTTTCAAATCTTATTTTCTTGTATCCGACTTTCTAATAACGCTATCATTTTCAATTTTTTTAGGTATAAACCGAAATAGTTATCCCTGTTTTAAAACAAGAATGGTTAAAATATCTTTTTTCTCCGATTTTCTATGAATTTTTTTATAGATCAGTTCAAAACATTTTCTGTCGCATATCCGAATCGAAGAAGCTTTTGTCCGACCCGAGGTTACTCTGAGTTCCCAGAATGCATTTCAACTATCCGATTGGCTGGCAGTATCAAGCGACAGTCACGTCATACTCTCGATCATTTTATTGCGTCAACTAATCTTAATTACTTCAATTTACTGATCCAAGAATCATTTGATTTAATTGTTTCATACGTTTGATAGTCGCGCATATATGCTGATGTCTTTAGTTAAAAGAAAGTTCCTGCATGTACTTGAACTAAAAATCGATCAATAAATGGCGAAATCAATAATATATATATATATATATATATATATCGATATCTCAGGCAGTGATTTTAGTGCTACTGACAAAGCCTCTTTCTCCTTTTCTTTCTCTTTCCTCTGTTTGGCAACGGCGATAACTGGTTTGGCGTTCTTTTTCCTCGTGGTCGCGGTAGCGTCTCCCTGGCCATCGTAAGCATATTTCGCTTTATTTTATTATTTTTTATGTTACGACTGTTTTTTATTCTAGGTATTTTTGTATTCGGATTTTTTGTATTTGTATTCGGATTTTTGTTTTTGATTCTTTTTAAATCTTCTTAAATGTATTTTTATTTTTTATTCAAGAAATCTTCCATCTTCCATTTTCGTTTGTTTTGTGTTTTTAGAGGGGATGACGGCAATTTTTAACGGATTTCGTTTGTCGTCAGCAGAAAAAAGCACAAATTAATATCATGAGCGAGCTTCTCTTCCTGACGAGCGGCTCGCTATGATATTTTTCAATTTTTTGGTTTTTTCTGGTTTTTGTCTATTTAGCCATTTTGTCCTTTTTTACTGTTTTTGAGTTTTTATTTTGTGTATATATGTTGGTTTTGATATATATATATATATATATATATATATATATCTGTTATGCTTCGTTCGGTTACGTATTGCTGACTTTAAAATATAACATTAGAATCTAAAAAGAAAATTAAGTGAGATTATTAC